>CM046444.1:28549108-28922741 GCA_025506515.1 Flaveria trinervia
TGTGTACATGGTGTTGACCAAAAAATTTAATTCAGGTTGCTTTGAAAACTCTTATCGTTATTCATCGTGCCTTGAGGGAGGTGGATCCCACATTTCAGGAGGAACTTCTTAACTATGGAAGGAGTAGAAACCACGTGCTTAACTTGTCTTACTTCAAAGATGATTCTAGTCCAAATGGTATCTTGAAACACACACACACACCCACATTAATTATTTGTCATCAATCAAATTGTGTACACATGCTTGACAAAATAATTGTGATTTTCTGTTCAGCATGGGATTATTCTGGCTGGGTTAGAACCTATGCACTATATTTGGAAGAAAGGTTGGAGTGCTTCCGAGTCTTGAAATACGATGTTGAAACAGACCGTCCGGTAAGATAGTTATCGGAAAACCCTCATTTAATATATTTTATCTTTTCAATCAAACTAAAATAGTTGAAGCTAAAATTGGATGAGTTAGTCAAGGTAGACAATATTTTCTAATTTCTATAGTTTTTGTGATGTTTTTTTACCAATTATTCTGCAGAGAACAAAAGATCTTGATACTCCTGAGCTGCTTGAACAACTCCCAGCTCTGCAGCAACTTCTCTTTCGTGTTTTAGGCTGTCAGGTATAATCTACAATTCATAAAAAATATTGGCATTTCCTAAACCATTAAATTTGATGCATTTTGTGTGAACTTCGGACTCGTAATAAGGTTAACACCTCCTTTTTCATCCTATGCAGCCACAAGGAGCAGCAGTTCATAACTTTGTGATACAGCTGGCCCTTTCTATGGTTAGTTATGGCTGTTAGCAATAATATAAAAACCACATCTTTGAATTTGTTACTTATTTTTTCTTATTGCTTCTTCAGGTTGCCTCTGAAAGTATGAAAATCTACCATGCAATTAGTGATGGTTCAGTTAATTTGGTAGATAAGGTAAGCTGTGATCTTAGCTATTAAAAAAATGAATACTGGAGTTTTGTTAATGAAGTAATTCTAATAATTTAAATGTTTTGTGGAACAGTTCTTTGAAATGCAACGTCATGATGCTCTTAAGGCTCTGGATATATATAGGAGAGCTGGGCAGCAGGTTAGATTCTGAAAAATTTTGTGCATTTTTTTATAATTCAATCAAACGGTAGACAAATTATGCTAATCAATGATTTTTTTTTCAGGCTGAGAGATTGTCAGAGTTCTATGAAATATGTAAAAATCTTGACATTGGACGCGGGGAAAGATATATTAAGATTGAGCAGGTACAATTGTTAGCCCACAAGGAATTCCACTCTAAAACCAACTGGTAATAGAGGGGGTAACCAATCAAGTTTATATGTATATCTAGGAATCAATTTCTTACATTATCTGATGTGAGATGTGGGTTAACACCCAACTTAAGGTTTTCAATATCTTTATGACATTAAACTGTTAACAGTACCTAATTTGTCCTTTTCTTTTCACTTACTTATTTCTTCATAAACATTGTAGCCTCCATCTTCATTTATACAAGCCATGGAAGAATATGTGAAAGAAGCTCCTCGTGCTTCTAATGTTCGTAAGGATCTGGTAGGATTTCTCTCTGGTTACTCCAAAAACTTTAAAATTTTGAAGATTCTGCTTAATTGTCTATTCCAAATTAAGCAGGTGGTTGATAGTAAACCTAAAGCAATTTTGGCCATAGAATATAAAAAAGAAGCAGAAGTTCCAGAGAAACAGTCAGAATCTCCACCTCCGGTTGAGCCCGAGCCTGAGTCCATTCCCGTACCTGTGCCTGAACCAGTTCAAGTGGCAGCGCCGGCTTCTAAACCACCACCTGATCTACTGGTACTTCAGAACAATAATATTATCTTTCAAGACCATATATAGTTTCACAGTTTTTTGAGTTTGTAAAATGGGAAAGCACCCTTCTAAAATGATATAATAAGAGATCTTATAAACTGACAATTGATATTCTCTTGCTAGGATCTGGGTGATCCTGTGACAGGAGCATCTGCATTTGACGAGAAGAATGCGTTGGCTTTGGCAATTGTGCCTGTTGGTACGTAAACACCGTGTTTTTACTCCTGGCACAATTTACTCCCATTAGTACATGTGCCCTTATTTATGATTTGAAAAAGTCGGTGTTTGTGGTTGAAAAATATTTTGGTCAATGTTCATTATCAACATGTCTATTTGGGTAATTTCCCCTTAATATTACCATCCTGTGGGTCCCATAATAGAGGAAATGACAAACAAATATAGAACATAGTAGACAGCCAAACAAGTACTTGTCTGTGACTCTTGCTAACCTCATTCGTATTGGCTTTGATTGTCACAGGTGACCAACCAACTTCAACTGCCACAACTTCAGTAAATGGAACCTCAGGATGGGAGTTGGCCCTTGTAACTGCTCCAAGCTCTAATGGGAGTGCCACGTCGGCAAACAAACTGGTACGCTAATAGCTCCACAAAAAATGCAATGTTGGACCATATACCGTTTCAAAGAACGTCTGTGATATTAGTCACATAATAAGTAGATAAAAGTTTTAGACCAAAATCATCAATATTAATATCTTATAACTTCGTCTACTAAATAACAGGCTGGAGGGCTGGACAAACTTACACTCGACAGCCTATACGATGATGCAATCAGAAGAAGCAACCAGAACGCTAGTTACAACCCATGGGAACAAGGGCCAATGGCTGGAGCCATGATGCCACACCAGATTGCACCAGACCCATTCTATGCTTCTACCACCATAGCCCCACCACACAACATACAGATGGCTCAACAGCAGCAAGCTTTCATGTTCCAGCAGCAGCAACAACAAATGATGATGATGGGCCCACCATTGCCACAACAAGGTCCAAACCCCTTTGCTAACCCATACGGGGCTGGCCCTGGCCCGCACCCTTATGGCTCAGGTGTGCCGGTTCAATCCTATAATCCCTATTCTGGCTTCATATAATATTCCTCAATACTTTTAAAGGCGAAAACATGTACAAGATAAGTAGGTGTAGGGGGTCAGCATTGTTCATTATTTGGATTTGGAAATAATATTTTGGGAGTACATTCAAATTCTTTGGTCTGCTTGGTATCATCTGTCAAATTTTCATATATTTTTTTTGTTCTCTTTTCATGATCTTTTTGTTGATCAAGATAGAAATATTGTGTAAACCTTTGAGACCTTTTCCATATTGATGTACCATATATTATAGTGAGTGAGTGACTATTCTTGTTATGTCTTTTGTTTCACATTTAAAGTAGTCAGAAATGATATAAACGAACATGTAATACCTTTCACATATTTTGGAACCTATAGCATATACATACATGTAATGTATGATCAATATGAAATGAAAATGGATATTTTCTCGTTTACAACTTCTCAACAGGAAAACCTATTACGGGTTTTGATTTTGAAGCCAAATCACGAAGCTCGTCAACCTCATCGGTAGTTAGACTCCAACCCAACGCCCCGCCAAACTCTTTTGCTTGTTCTGCATTTTTGGCTCCTGGAATAGGGATCACATTATCTTGAGCTATCAGCCAGTTGAGAGCCACCTGAACCATATTAAACATATATAATTTCTTAGTAAATTTATGTTTCTAAGGTTCATGGTTGAAATTCATTTCACTTCAACATCTATAATGTGTGAAATATACCTGTGTTGGAGTTTTATTATAGTTTTGGCCAATCTCCTTGATCCTGTTTAAAAGAGGTTGCAGCTGCAGCAAAACAAGTTGATGCTTTAACATATTAAATCTGAAAATTATAAACTTTTGCTTTCAATTGCATCAGTCTTACCTCAGTTAAGAACTCGGCAGTATAAATATTTCCTCGAGGACCTGTAGGGATGTTCTGCGGTGTATACTTTCCAGTTAGGACACCTGTTTGGGTTGCAAAATGTGGAGTTCATTAAAATGGCAAATTTTGGTAGAGTTCGTATTCAAGCCAGCTATTTTTGTTTTTTTTAGTAACCATGAGAACCTGTTAGGAAAAACTCACAGCCACACCAATACCTTGCTAACTACTAACGAGTAAGAAGTAAGGACCAAATAAAACGTAGCTTACGCTACGTGAGTGCCTTCAAGGGTTTAAGACAACAAGCCAACGGTTTATTGGATGCTGTTGTTAATTTATAAGCAAAACAAAGTACTAACCGAACCTTGAGCGATAGGTGAATATGCGATTAAACTGATACCAAGTTCATCACATGTGGCCTTCACACCATTCTCTTCCGGTATCCTGTATATGAGGCTATAATTGACTTGATTTGAAGCCAAGGGAATACCTCGTTTCTTTAGCTGCTTATAAGCCTCACGAAGGCGCTTTTCTAAAATTAGAAAGTAAAAAGTAGTCGAAGATTAAAAAACCTTGTATTTCACAGATGTAACAGGAAAAAAACAGAAAACACACCGCTATAGTTTGACACTCCAACAGCCTTCACCAGCCCTTGCTCCACTGCATCTCCAAGACCATCTATGTATCCTGAAAAAATAATTGTTCCACTTAGTTCTATAGCTCTTATTAAGTTATTTACAGCATACTAAAAAGGAAATAAAGATGAGACCTATCAACTATTTCTGTCCTAGATTAGGGTCAGGACAATATTTTATGCACTTCAAGAAATCTTTGAACCATGATCCTTAATGTACCTCAAGCAGTCTGTAAACAAACAATTTTATATACGCGTATGGCCCATGTGTGTTTTAAGGTCCAAACATCTTTAAATGTAGTGTTAAAGTTAGGAATTGTAAGGAGAAATACATTAATGTAGCCAAGTACCTTCATTTCCCCAAATTCCTGGCCTGAAAATTCATATAAAAAAAGCAGATTATTATAAATTGGTTGAAACCAATATGATAACAACCAAGGAGGCTGAAGGACAAACCAGTGGAGTTGATAAAGTTCCACGCAGTCGAGCTCGAGTCTACTCAGTGAGTCCTTAAGGGCTGAAATGACGCTTTGGCGCCCAAGCCTCCATGGTAATGCAGCAAATTTAGTTGCAACAGCTATCTCATCTTCTGGATGCTTTTTCTTCCGTTCCTTGATAAATCTTCAGCAGATGAAAACAGAGTGAATATAACAAAATTATGTTCTATGTAACAAAATAAACATGTGGAAACTGCAAAAGTAGTGCCTTAAGTTGACAAAAGTGGACCTAAACAGATCCAAATGACTAAATGAACTTTTAGACTACAGTAAAGTGTAACTAAAGCTAAACATAAATGAACATAAATCCACTTAAACATTTCAAATGGAACTATAGTAAATCAACTGGACCTAAACAGACCTAAATGCAACAAAAAAAGCCCAAATTGCGAATTGAATCGATATAACTACAACTAAATGAGCTGAATTGATCTACACGGCCTGGATTGACCAAAATTCACATACATGGATGCAACATTGCCTAAATGGACCTGAACTTACCTAAATTTCATGTAAAATGACTCTAAAGAGAGCTAAATGGGTCTCAATAGATGCAATCTCACTAAATAGACGGGGGCGAGACTAAACTGAACTAGAAAGAGTTAAATGGACTTATACTGACCAAAACTGACAAATGTTTCACAAATTTCCCAAAATAGAACTAAAGTGAATAAATTGACAAATGATTCCTAACATAAATAAAACTTCCTAATCAGTTCTAGAGCCCTATATCTCTTTGAAAAATGGGTGGCATACTTCAGTCATAAACAAGTAGAGTAATATATAATGCATTGGTGTCTATATAGATTCCAATAATTCTAGAAATAGGTTCTACATTCTGTTTTCTACCCTGTTTTCTCCAGATAGTATATAAACTCATTCGCCGATGGGCCATATGTGTATCCTAATTTGTAAAGGCATAGAGCATGCCATATCTATCCCTTTCATGCGTGTGAGTGTGTGTGTAATTTTCCATCTTTTGTTTGGTGATCAGCAATTCGCCTCTAGTATCTAATATTGAACTTGATTTCATTTTCTATTTCTTTCTATATATAAAATGCTAGGAATTCAGAAAACCAGAAGAACTTCCTCTACTCCTCACGTGCCAACAAGAATAAATGCTAAAGAAGTAAAGAGTCATAATCATAACTTGATTGTAGCCTACCTTCCCAGCAGTGTTTCAGAATTTATAGCACCAAAAGAGAACTGAAAAGTAAAATCACAGAAAAATAAGTTCTTATCAGCATAAACTTACTCACGGAACTAAACCAAAACTATGAGCATAATCCAAATATTCTTACCCTCGATCCATAAACCTCAGCAGTATCAAACCAAGTTATACCACTATCGATGCTTGCATCAAAAGCACTCTTACAAGCCTTCATCTTCCTATCTGTCATCATTCAGATAAAGTTAAATTCAGTTTAAAGACAGAACAACAATGACCAGGATGCTGCTCTCGAACCCTTTTGAAAGTTAAAAAATTTTCAATATGTATCGGTGTATCACTAATCCTCATAAGAAAATAAAGTTAGAAAGGAGTATTTCATTTGTATTATTGTATATGAACAATCTTTTAAAAGCATATCAACATCCACAAACAAAAGGGTAGTTCTAGATATCTTCAATCTTCATACCAAAGTTAAACCACTAATAAAAAAACTAAGCAGAGTCAAATTATCAAAGTCCCAAATCCCAATATCACTCAAAACAACAAAATCTTGAACAAGTAAGCATAAAAATGTGAACTTTAACATAATTGAGGACTTTTAACAAACACCTGGTGGGCAGACTTGATAAACCAACACAAACTTACCATCCCACTCAAAATTATTCCAATAACTGGTGTCACCCCATGACCAAGCTCCAATCCCAAGCTTTGTAAGCTTCAAATCAGAACCACCCAACTTCACAAGATTATCTTCTTGAGTTTTCACCTTAACGAAATCATCGGAGGCAACGGCCCTAATTCGTTCAAATTTCCTGTGGCTCAAAGCAAAGTTGCAGGCGCTGCTGAATTGCAACGCCATTTTTGCTCTGAATCAATCGAAACAAAGCGGTTTCTGTTCTTATTATTATTATAGAAAACGAAAAACACGATAACTGTACTAACCAAAAGCATTGTTTTCATGTTGCCGGTGCTTAAATTCTCCACGTCTCGTTGTTTCATAAAAGCTTGTGACCACATGATTTAATGAACTTATTAACTATTCTTTAAAGTTAAAAGTCATTACACATAAGCCCCCTGGTTAGACGTAAAAGGGTATTTTTAGTGAGGCGTGGAGGGGACAAGAAACACCCCGATCACGCCAAACACACCGAGACTTTGCGTGATAGGGTTGTCAATGAAGACCTCAATAGTAGTGGTGTATTATTTTACCCGAACTTAAATACTAAACCCAACTAAATCAATATGAATCTGTTTGATGAACCTTTGAGAATCGGGTCAACCCGCTTAACTTGAATCTTAGTTTTAAAAAATCGCAAGAATTCTAGCTTGGTTGATATTGACTGCTTGGCACAATTAAATATTCGTCTGATAAACAACGAGATAGTTCATCGATTCATCCATCGTCATTCTCCGCTGATCAACCGTATACAGAATGCCAAAACAATCCGCATTCAGTAGATTTAATTAATTAGCTTTTACATTTAGTTTCAAATTTCAATTGATATCCCTTATTTTGTGGTTTCGTTATCTTCGTCCATACTATAATTCAACAAGGTTAGAGGCCAAGATCATTAGTTGTTTTTTAATTTCAAACTGTCATATTTAAGGATAATCAAAATATAGTGTCATACTGTCATATTTAAGGATAATCAAAATATATTGCCATTGAACATTGGAATATGCATAATTAATGTGAACGTAGATATGCAGAAAGTTTCGAATCAAGATAATAAATTTTTTTTACAGTGATAACACATGATAGATCCCACAAATACATTTTGAACACATACATATCGCTTACACAAACATTTTAAATAACAAATAGTTTGAACCTTAATGGTTTAGCTTAAACCTAATTACTGGTTAACCTTGCTTGAATAAACTTGAAAGCCGATTAAACATTACTTAGTTCATTCGGTGTTTGTTTTTCTAGTTTTTTGGTTGCTTTCCCATGCCTAAAAACCCAAAGAACCCAACCTGAAAAACTCAAAATCCGATTAAAAAACCCAAATGACACTCCTTACTATAGGTGTGAGTTAGAAAAATATGTCAATGGTGGGTTGGTTTCAAGAGAATATGTTATTATATTTTTATTTTTTCATCAACATAAAACTACACCTTATCATCTTCTTTTTAATTAAACACTAGTATCTATACTACTATATTAAACAAAACCAAAGGACAAAATAGGCAATTCATGAAATTTTGTAAGACGCGGTCTCAACTTCTTACCCGTTACTCTCAATAATTGAAGGCCGGTGGTTGGACTTCACCTTCCAACGTTACCTACGCTGGTAACTCCTCCCTTTTGCTGTTTTCACTGACGCTTCGATCTCCTATCAAGAAACTGCTACCACTCCCTTAAATCCCTTTATCCATTTGCCCCTTCGAGTTTCTTTATGGTGTTTTTCATTCTCTCACCTATTGATTCCGGCAACACCTTCCGGCAAACATGGATCGCTGACCGCCTATCTGCTTGCCTTTAATCACCAATTAAAGCCTTCAATTAACAATTGAATAGCCATTAAAGACTCCCATTCAAACCCCCTACTTGATTTCAATCCTTACTGCTTCAAACCCCCTACTCGATTTCAATCCCTACTGCACATGTATATATACCTGCTGATGCCTATTCGAATGTTGCTTTGATGCCGCTGCACTCCGACCTCATAAACTCAGGTAACTCTGTGATTTCTCTCCTTCAGTTTGAGTAGTTAACTTCTCGGTGGGTTTGCGTGTATGTGTGCATACTGTGTTTATTATGTGTATATATATGTCTGATTCTCTTTTCTTATATCTGTAGGTAATTTTTTAGTCAGTGAACCAGACTCTTCTTGCAATCACTTTGGCTTTGCTCTTTGGTTTTACAGGTACGAATTATTTGGTTTCATTTTGTTTGCCTTTTGTTGAATGCTTGATTCCATGATTCCTTTGTTGTTTGTTGTTGTTTAATGACCCTGCTTCGTTGAAACTGATGTGATTTCTAAATTTGTTGCACGAATCGTACACTTTGCTTTCTCACGTAACTCATTGTTTGACTTTAATTTGACTTCTAATTGATTTGATTTCTCTATCTGTTTGTTCTTTCCTATTGTTCAATGTTCTGCTGCCTTCAAAGTGCTTTGATTCCTTCATTTGTCTATAGGAATTGTACAATTTAGCCTCTCATGCAACCTATTCTTTGACCCATACATACTACATGGTAGGTTGAGCTTCATATTATTAACAAAATGCAAGTACTTTAGTGATTTTGATAGTTTTGTGGTGTGTTAGTATACATGCTGAAACATGATGTAGCCTCTTTAACACCATAACAAAAATAATCAGTTCTAAGATAATTAAATGCATATTAGTGCGTTGACTTGGCTTATGCTAAATTTTTAGCATATTGGATAACGTAAAATACAACATTAACTAACACTGAAAAAGCTTCAACATGTTTTGAATCATCGATGATGTTTTCGATCTCATAAATCGCTTCAGAAAAAATGGATGGTTACATTAATAAAAGAAATGGGAGCTTGAGAGAAGATGGCTAAATTATAAAGTCATGGTTCGATGGCTTTCACGATTCTTCTACTACCTTTATTGCTACTTTATCACTCATCGTTCTCTTCTGTCACTAAACGAAGTTGAACTTGCTTGTTTCCATGATTTGGTATTACCTGAAGTTATTGAGAAAAAATAATATATGCTTGATTTGAAGCATTGTATTTGATCTTAATTCTTTTCTTTACATGTTAATTTCTTGAGATATTTTGTGTTTGAGATATTTTGTGTTAATTTATTGTTGGATATGTTGTTAGGTGTACACAGAGATGAATGGGAAGTGAGAGATGTGTCATATCTCTGGTATGTATTTATTGCTTTCTCTGCAAACCTGGCTGTGTGAGTTTACTGTATAATATAATGATCTTGTAACCATATTGATCATGAGTGTGAAGGCGAGCATATTGATCGATCTTTAGTGAGGAATGTTTAGATAGGAATGGGACGAATGGAGTACTATGAGAATTGAATCGTCCATGCTGAAAGATACAACAACAAAGTACTCACACAAGGGTTCAAATTGGATCTTAGGAGATTCTTGTCCAGATTATATGCTCAAAATAAACTTCTTATTTTTTGAATTGTATGCACCTATTTTTTGGAATTTCAGGTAGAGGAGTGTTTGAAAAGGGAAAAGGATAGAATTTTACTTTATCTTCATATCAGCAGTCAATCAAAGCTTTTTGTGGTTTTTTTATTTTTAATTTTTTTAAGTTTTACTTGATATACTTTTAATGGTTATATAATATGTACACATATAATTGGCTGTGTGTAGAAAATTAAACATGAATTGTTATCTGTTTATGCAACTCAATTGCTTGAGAAGGAACACTCTGGCTGCCATGCATTGCTCAGGGATGACAAGGTATAACTTATTAATGACTTCTTAATTTAAAAAATTATTGTTTACATCCTTTTAGTGGTTATGACCCCTTACTTTTTGTCTAGGTTGTTGATTTTGTCTAGGTTGTTGATTTTTCAAGGATGTACAGACTCTTTCCAAAGATACCTCAGGGATTAGATGGACACAATATTGATTTTTTCTTATGTTCTTTTACATCTTTCTAACTCATAATTCATATATTTATTATATATTTTGTACATCATATCATTGTTGAAGGTACCATGTTGGTTAAACAAGCAGAAGCTGCTGCAAGTAACAAGAAGGTTTATACATAGTTAAATACTAAACATGGATATCTACTTTTTTTTCAATTCATATGTTATAAAGTTGTTGGGTGGTTCTTTATAGGCTGAAAGAGAGACGTGCTTGGTTTGCAATAACACTTATGCAGGATCGATGTTTGTCACTTAACACTTTTTTTTCTCTCAAACTCACCTAGAACAACACCCGGGTTAAGATAGAATCAGTAAGAGTTGATCACAATATAGAAAGTAGTAAATAACACAGGAAGTAAATTTCAAGGTACTTTTATATATTGCTTCTCAACTCAATAATACAAGACTCTTACAAGCAGTGTGGAATGAGTTACAAGAGAACCTATATATAATACTACCTATAGCCGGATATACTTTGATACCAGTTGGGATCCTATAACTAAAGCCTATACTACAAGACTATAGTTTAAGGTATCTCGGATAAAGTCTTATCTGAGATTTGATAGTTAGGACATGTCCCTGACTTACCTTTTGTTACCAACTAAAGTGGTAACATGTACTATCATAAAAAGGTGAACAATGGAATAAAGTATGGTCAATTGCATGGCTCTTTGAGAAAACACCATACAGTATTAGAGGTCTGCAACGGAGTGTCAGAGACCATACTTGTGTCCACTGGTTCATAGCAGTGTCTTCCGAAGGTTAAATGGTTTCGAAAGAGTAAGTACTTCCGAAGCCACTTATACTTCGGAAGAGGCTACTTCTTCCAAAGCTTGGAGACTTCTTCTTTTCATCATACTTCGGAAGTGGTCTTCAGCTTATTCTTCTAAGACTTGAACTTCGGAAGTATACACTTGACTTCGGAAGTAGAGTTCTGTCTTCGGAAGTTGATCTTCACTTTGTCTTCAGAAGAACTCTACAACCTTTAGAAGTTCCATGCTAAGCTTCGGAAGCCTTTGCATGCAGCAGCAAAATTGTCTAAGTGACTTCGTTTTGGTTGCATTAGCCTTCTTCTTGATCCAACAAACTCCCCTAGGCTGATGCTAGCAAAACTTCACTTGTTTCTGCTTCTCAAAACTTTCAGCACCAAGGAGAGTAGATATTTGTCTGTCTCCTTGTTCTTCCTTGACGTGGTGCTGAGAAGTTTGTATAAATCCTTGGTAGACAGGAAATCCAGTCTGTCACCTTGGATAACATGTACCCTCTGTTATTGCCCTTTGAAAAGAGTTAGTTGATGGGAACTGTAATCATATTCCCATCTAACTATAGGTTCCAATTCTAGACCTTCCATCATCTGTAGAAAGGCAGTGCCTTTGGTAGGAGGTCTTTCCTTGTCATCCTGTCTTCTCAATCTCAACTCTTTTTTAATCTTGGCCTTTGTAGTTAGCTCAGCTAGATGAAGGCTGCTGAGATGATTTTTGATAAGTGCAGCAACTTCAGAGTTGGAGGGGTTGGAGAATGGCTTCTCTGCTAACTTAGCAATATCAAACCTGCTGGAGTGTAGCAGGGAGGTTGCATTAAGTCTATTGACTTCGCCATTCTCTCTTTCCACAACAAAGTTGTGAGAAGTTTCATCGAACCTCCACTGGACTATTTTCTTTCAAGAGACTGACTGGGAATCTTGTCCTCTTTCTTGGTGTCCAATAGAGTCACCAATTTCCTCCTAAGTTTCTTCTCTTTATCATTTAATGAATCTAAGTTGAGGCCTAGAAGTCTAGCTGCCTGGTCCAGTGTTCCTCTAGGTAAATCAAGAAATTGATATCTTGTGAGGGAACAAGAGGATCCATCAACATAGGAAATGTTGACAGAATCTTCATCACATGAGACTTCACTCAGAGTTGTGTAGTTGATGAGCTTGGTCTTGATTACCTTGAACTCCTCAAGAGAGAGATATTGAGAAGGCTAAGGGGATGGTTTGGATGGTTGTTGGGTAGGTTAAGGTTCGGAGGTTTTGGGGAGAGTTTTAGGTTGGAGGATGGGAAGTTTAGGTGGTTGGGGTGATGAAGTGGATGTGGGCAAGGATGTGGGTTCAAGGGTGAAGGGTTCGGTTTTAATGGAGAAGGGTAGGGGTGAGGGTTCAGGTTGTGGTTGAGTGGTTGTAGTGAAGGTCATCCCCTTTACCCTTCTGTACATCTCTTTCTTCTTTCCCAGCCAGATGTCAGCCCTGATTTCACTGAAAATCCGTTAGAGTGTCTTCTCAGACATGGGACCCACCTGCCTTCTAGAGAAGCTATGAGCTCGAAGATAGTCTCAATCTTTTCCATAAACTGAAGCTCTTCCGCAATCATCTTTCTTTTCCCTTTATCCTTTGAAGAGCCTGACTGTGGTGGTTCTTGGAGAGTGGATTCTGATTGTGAGAGAGGTAGATATGGTGTCTGGGATGGAGGTAGATTCAGAAGTCCTCGCTGTTCACCTCAGATGCCATTTCAAGGATTGAATCTGTGATGATCAGTTCCTTGAACATTTTAAACAGTCCTTCTGCAGCTTCCATTTCAGCTTCGGAAGATTCAGCTTGTTCTTCCGAGGCTTTAACTTCAGCTTCGGAAGTTGGAGGAGATGCAGATTCTGTCCCAACTATTTAAATTGCTGGGCCATCAGTCCCTATTTCCCCTTCGAATGAATCTTAGGTTCCATGTGGACCTTAGATTGAACAACTTCTTCCACAGTGGTATAAGGTGCAGTCAGCCTCTGAAGCTCTTCAGCTCCGAAATAAAGCATTGCAACATCTAGGCTTGGCTGATCGGTGGAGGATCTCAACAGAAACTTGGTGAAGAGTCTGTAGAGATCGCTGAGCATCTTTGAGTCAATCTGAAGAATGACTTGAGATGGCTCAAACACAATAATGATAGGAGTAGATGAAGTTGAAGTTGAAGTTGAAGTGTGGCTCTGTTGTGGGTCCTCAAGTGTTTGTCTCTGAACATTCTCCCCCTTTTTGGTAGCATCATCTTGAGAGCTAGATGAGCTAGAGGAAGAAGTCAATGAGACCTGAACAGTACATGCCTAACAGACCTCTCTGTCTGTTTCTCAGCTAGTTTGGCCTTGAGATTGTCAATCTCAAGTTGCTGAGTGGCGAACCTTGCTTCTAAATTCCTAACCAAGATTCAAGGTTTGAGACTTTAGATAGAAGGTCGTGAATGAGGAGTTGCATGCTTCCTTCATCTTCTTTTGAAGAATCAGGGGGAGATGAGGTAACATACCTAGTATGTTCAGCCTCACCACCAAATGTGGTTTTTTGGCACCCTGGTTCCTGTGCTCAATGATGTCTCTTTCAGAGTCATCAAAGGGCTCAGTTGCCACTGATTCAGTCTGAGATATGTTACCACTGTCCACAAGGTCCATTGAGCACCTTCTGTAGTGCAGCTGAATCTGCATGAGTCCCCTCCACATCAGTGGGACTCACCTTAGTTATGGGTTGTTGATGGGGGCTAGAGATAAGGGATTTCTCCAGACTCTGTTGATCTTGAAGAGGGTGTTGTAGATCAACTTCATTGCCATGGAGGGATGTTATCTCTTCATCAGTTTTGAAGAGAAGGTCAGTAAAAGATAGGAAGGTTAAGCCTACTGACCTGGGACCTTGTTAATGTCTGCAGGCATTGAGCATTTGGTGGGGCTGTCCCTAGTTAGTTGCTTAGAAGAGTGTAGATACTCCTCCTAAGGGCTGCTAGTTTGGGTGTCGGGCTCCTAGGTTTGAGACTGAGGAGACTCAAGACTCATATTGAGGTCAAAAGAGAAGGATGGAGAGACCTAAGACTAAGTGGGAGCCCATGTTTCCACTCTAGTCTTTTTGGATTGAACAAGAGGGGCTTGTTCAATCGGAGTAGATTGAACAAGGGTTCATTTGGGGTGTCTTTGATATGTGATGGTGATGGGTGGAGAAGGCAGTGTTGGCATTGTGGTGGTGGTTGCTGGTGTGGTTCATCACCTGTGGGGTGAACAGGGATGTCACCAGGAACTATGCGTTCAATTATACCTGGAAGCAGAGCAGTGTACCTTCCAGTGAAGTTGGTGGACACCTTCTTCAAGGTCTTGAAGATGGTAGGCTGCATGTGGGGGATAGTCAGAGCAACTGCACAGACAAGCATGCTCTGGTCCAACTCACAGTTGATTATGTATTGAATGAATCTAGGATACATAAAGAATGTTTCCCTTTATAGATTCCCAATCAGATTGGTGAACACAAATCGTGAGTAATTAAAGCGTAGGTCTCTCACCAGTCCATGAACTAAGCATCCTAGTTCATATGGGATTTGATCCCAGCCCCCAGACTTGTTGGACAAGCAGTGAAGGACAACATGTAGGAGAAACTTCTAGTTGTAGGAGAAGTTGAACTTGTAGACCGTCGACCTCTTATGTCTCCACCATATCCTATTAGGATGTAGGTGCTGTCCAAATTTTCCTTAGGGAATTTAGTAGGAGCTCCTTCATCATGAAGCTCGAGATGCTCCCTGATAAGTTGTTCAGTAATAATAAACTCCTGTCCACAATTGCTGGACCTCAGTATACGAATCCCATTTAGGGTTCGGTTTGACCGTTTCCCCAAAATCCGGCCATGTGGTTGGAGTAAACAGTAGGGTTAACGGTAAGAGCAGTGTAGTAAGGTGATTGGGTGAGAAAGGAGATGATTTCAGAGAAGTCACCATCTCTTGAAGAATCAAGAAGTGCGACTTGGTTGTGCTGAGGGTTAAGTGCCATTAGAGAAAGGTGAATATGGATGATTTTTGAGCTTGGGTAAAGTTGGAGAGGAGAGAAATTTCTAGGGCAGTAAAAATTACAAGTAAGAAGATGAAATTGAATAGTCGAGATTATTTAAAAGAGGTTGGAAGGTGGTAATAGGGGTTAGGGTAAGGTGATGTGATGGTTTAGTGGATGAATTGACAGTGGCGGTAAGGTTAAAATCAGTTAAATAATCCGACATCATTAACAAAATCTTTGCTTTTTACAGTGTGGGGCCTAAGAGATTTACGTTACACAGTAGAATATTTCTTCCGAATGTAAAACATTTTCAAAGGTAATTTGTCTTCCGAAGGCAATTCTTACTTCGGAAGCAAAAACTTTGCTTCCGAAGGTTAGTATTGCTTTCTGAATGGAGAGTTTTTAAACCTCAGAAGTAGATCTGATATGTAATCAATTGCTTCTTCCGAGACCAAAAGCTCTTCCGAGACGAAAAACTATCCTTTGAGAAATTATGCTTCGGAAGATATAAGACTAACTTCCGAGGGTTAATTGCTCTTCGGAAGAAATTTACAGAAAATTTCAGAAAGATCTTTTGTAACAGGGCTTAAATTGTATTGACAGAAGACATTATATATTAAAAGGTTTTCAAAGAGTGATCTAATCAATGTTTATCATCCCAATAGCTATTATGAGATACTTAAATCTTTTCTCGTCAAAAGCTTTGGTGAACAAATCAGCATATTGTTCATTTGAGTCAAATTTGATTAGTTTAATCGGATTTTTTTCATTAATATCTCTAATGAAATGATACCTGATATCAATGTGCTTTGTCTTGGAGTGCTTCACCAGATTTTCAGTAATGGAGATAGCACTGTTGTTATCAATATAGATAGGAGTACTCATAAAGTTGAATCCGTAGTCTATCATCTGATTCTGAATCCATAGCAGTGAGCATAGCAGCTAGCAGCAGCAATGTATTCAGCTTCAGCAGTTGATGTAGAGACACATGATTTTTTCTTGCATTTCCATGAGATGATCCTTCCACCAAGAAATTGACATCCTCCTGATGTTGATTTCTTATCAATATTGCGCCCACTATAGTCACTGTCAGAGTATCCATAGAGATTAAAATCCTTGTTTCTGGGATACCAAAGACCTAGTTTAGGTGCTCTTTTGAGGTATCTGAGGATTCTCTAATAGCAGCTAGGTGAGACACTTTTGGAGCAGCCTGATATCTTGCACAAATGCAAGTAGCAAACATGATATCAAGTCTACTGGCAGTAAGATACATCAGAGAACCAATGATTGCCCTATATTGATGTTGATCAGTATCCTCCCTCTCAAGGTCAGGACAGAGATTATGGTTTCTGGGTATGGGTGACTTGGCAGGCTTGCAATCCTTTATTTCAAATCTTTCTAAGATGTTAGAGACATACTTAGATTGATTAATGAAGAACCTTTCCTTCATTTGCTTCACTTGAATTCCAAGGAAAAATCCATTTTCCCATGGAACTCATCTCAAACCTTTTCTTCATAATGCTCTCAAAGTCCTTACACATTTGGTCATTTGAAGAACCAAATATGATGTCATCAACATAGACTTGAACAAGCAAGATGTCCTTTCCAGACTTTCTGATGAAGAGAGTCTTGTCAATGGTACCTCTAGTGTGGCCGTTCTTCAGAAGAAACTGAGACAGAGTCTTATACCACAGCCTAGGTGCTTGGTGCAGCCCATATAGAGCTTTATCCAATTTGCACACATAGTTGGGGTGCTGTGGGTCTTCAAATCCTGGAGGTTGGCATACATAGACTTCCCTATCAACATCCCCGTATAGAAATGCACACTTGACATCAAGTTGATAGACAGTGAAGTCCTTGGATGCAGCATAATCAAGGAAGATCCTAACTGCCTTAAGTCTTGCAACTGGTGCAAAGACATCAGTATAATCTATTCTTTCCTCTTGGGTGTATCCTTGAACAACAAGTCTTGCTTTGTTCTTGATGATCAAGCCTCTATCATCTCTCTTGTTTCGGAAAACCCATTTGGTGCCTATGGGTACTTGACCAGATGGTAGCGGACATAGGTTCCATACCTTCTGTCTTTTGAATTGAAGCAGCTCCTCTTGCATCGATTCAATCAAGCTACTATCTTTTAAGGAATCTTCTACTTTCTTGGGTTCCATCTGAGATAGAAAGCATGAGTATAAGCAGACATTCCCTTGATGAGTCTGTCCTCTTGTTCTCACACCCTGAGAGACATTCCCTATGATGTTCTCAGTTGGATGAGTGTTGTGAATACGAAGCCGAGGAATCACTTCCAGTTGCAGAGATAGATTCAGATTGGACATATTCTGCTCAGGAATCAGGACACTCTATCCAGCTGCTGTTTCAAAATCATTCAATGAGGACTGATTGAATGAGTGAGAAACATCATCAATGGTTGGCTGTGAAGCAGTATTAATAGTTTCCTGTTCCTTCAAAACACTACTTCCTTCTGCCTGGTGTTATGGTGGATCACCTGATGAGTTTTGAGGCTCAGTAAGTGATTCACTTGTAGAAGCTTCACTATTCCTTGATATGGTCAAGCTATCAGATCTGTGAATGGTGGAAACTTTATTTATTGTAGCTCTTGGAGAATTTGGACTAGGTCTGGGTAGCTCAAACAGTTGATTATCAGCAGCAGCATCAACATCATTTTGAGCTCCTGTTCCAACTGAAACATTCTCACAAGAAGGTTTAGAATAGTTTGGAAACAATTCTAAATCAAAGATATGATCAGGGCCATTCCCCCTAACACAAGGAGTGTGCTCATTAACAACTATGTTGGATGACTCCTCAAATTGTTGATTCTTAATGTTGTATACTCTATAAGTTTGGAGCTAGAAGAGTATCCAACAAAGATAGCATCATCTGACTTTTCAGCAAACTTTGCTAAATTTTCTTTTGTTTTAAGTATGGTACACCTGCTGCAAAGGACCTTAGAAAGCCAATGAACGGTGGCCTCTTGCTCCATAGCTCATAAGGGGTTTTTCCATGGGGCTTAACTACAAGAACTATGTTCTGCACATAGCATGCAGTGCTGACTGCCTCTGCCCAGAATGTTAGAGGTAGTTTTGAATCAGCTAACATAGTTCGAGCAGCCTCAATAAGTGTCCTGTTCCTCCTCTCAGCAACACCGCTTTGTTGAGGAGTTCTGGGAGCACTATATTGTCTGGCAATCCTGTTAGGTCTAGTTTCAGTAGATCTAGTTTATTATGTATAGGCTTAGTACTTGAATTAATATATGTAATGAATGTTTGTAATTCATTATTGGGTATGCATTAAATATATAGGTTAACCCATTTTCATGTGTGTTGATTTATGTATGGTTGCAGGTACAAACATTATACTCGATCAACTTATGAAATTGACCAAGTGTAAGAAACATCTACGGATGAACATTTTGTTCTTCCGTAGATATATTTCTTACAAGTAACTATTCATCCGAAGATCTTCTGCGGATGAACAACCAGAAGTGAAGAACAAGATTACTTCGGAAGAACAAGACTTCTGCGGAAGAACAATTCTTCTGCGGAAGAACAAACTCCTACGAAAGACACTATTCCTACGGAGTCCAAACACTGTATAATGCAAGTGTTACAAGTCAACAAGGCAGTTATGCGAATCCCAAGAAATCCGATGATTCCTTAACTGACACAAATCAAATCCCAAGCGATCCGGTGTTTCCTATAACAGAAACATCATTGTCTAAATATATGGATCCTAGGTTTCGATTCAAGGAGGTTGTCTTAGATGATTGATTGAGTGACAACAGCAACAACATTATAACAATCACTTCAAAGTCCATCAATCAAACCCTAGCAGCCGTCACATCATAACATACTTTGATATCGTTCATTCATCATATTTGTAATCATTAACATGTTTTAATAAAATACATATTAATCATTAATTGTGTTTTGCTACATGTGTTTCTGAACATTTATTGATATTTAAAGTTATTGCAAAACAATTAAACCAAATCAACGTTGATTCCGCAAACGTTGACTTGTCAATCGACTGTCATTGATAATTCCTGTTCGCGATCCTTGGATTCACAGGTGGTATCAGAGCCAAGTGCTCATTGATCTAGATCGATTGATCTATCATTTTGGTTATCTTTAATTGATTTTAATTTGTCAGTTCGTAATTTCGTAGATTTTGATTAACTTGTATCTATATTCATATCAATTGAATAGCAGACCTTGTTAATCTTTCTCCTTAATTAACATCATGAGCAACTTCAGTGGATCATCTTACCAATCACCAAAGTTGGAAACAAAAGTAGACTTCAAGTCATGGAATATCAATTTCAGGAATCATGTAAACTATACTAATTCTGACTTATGGGTATCCATCACTGAAGGTCCCTATATTCCACCCACACTTGGGCCGGATTATAACGACAAAAACCAACCAATCAGTACCAAATATCTATCACCTGATGATGTCAAAAAGGTTAAAGTTGATATCAAAGCATACAGTCTGCTTAGTATGGCTTTACCCGAAGAGATATTGATCAGGTGTGAGAACTACAAAACAACACACTCCTTATGGAAGATACTCCACACTCTCTGCGAAGGGAGTGATGAGATAAGAAGCATAAGGAGAGACACTCTCAGGTCGTAATATGAAACATTTCATCATATTGAGGGTGAGTCAATTCCTCAACAACTTCATAGATTCATGTAGTTGGTAACTGAGATGAACATTCTGGAGTTGTAATATACCAATGAGGAATTAAACAAGAAAATGCTCCACACTTTGCCAGAAAGTTGGAAGCAAACTGTGTCCATGTTCAAGAACACAATAGATCTGAAATCAACTAGTCTAGATACTCTAGTTGCAAAAGTGGAAGCTCTTGAAATGGACGAAAAATCAAGAAACAAGAGTATGAGAACTCATGTCTCACCCTATCACTTCAAAGAAACAAATAATGTTGGAAGTGCATTTATTTCAAATAATGAAAGTGATAAATCTTGTGCTAGGAGTGATGATGATGAGGAAGTTAGATTTTATGCTTCTAAACCCTCAAAGAAATCATCTCAAGATAAGAAACAAAAGAATAAAGGAAGAACTGCTGATCATGAAGATACAACTGCAGCAACAGCTAAGCCTACACATTCAACCAATCCGTCAGAACCAATTACTGTGATATTGGACTCGAAAGAACAAAAAGCAGCTTTTGCAGCTTTTAGTTCCAGTTTCCAAGCATATCTGGGAAGCTTTCTAACTTCAGCAAATATCTGCCAACAAGATTTAGAAGAACTACCTCCTGATGTAATGGAAGAAATGGACCTACAATGGCAGATGGCCATGATTGCTTATAGAGCAAAGCAATATCTCAGAAGAAATAAGAACTTGGCATCAGCAAGTAAAACATCAAAGATTGGTGTTGACAAGTCAAAGGTAAGATGCTTCAAATGCAATCTCTATGGACATTTTTCAAGAGAATGCAATCAACAGTCATATCCAGAGATGAGACAACATCAACAGCAACAACAACATCAGATTTCACCTCATCAACAACCAAATTCTTAAATACCTCTGCACAGACAATCTCAACTGATCAATGCATCACCACCAGCCACCAATGAATCAGTTGGACCTAGCAACTCAAAGGAGTCAGGACTGATCATACTTCAAGATGGAACGTGTGACTGGAGTGTGTATGAAAAAGAAGTCTTGGAAGAGAATCAAGCATTGATGGCTCATATGGATCAAACAGTTCCACCAATGGAAAGAGAGGTAAAAGAAAGGTTGTGTTGATCAACATGTGTTGAGGAAGTTGAACGTTATAGAGTCCATGCTCAACAGTTGGCTGACAAAGTAAAAGAAACTATGATTTTGAATGAATCCCATGTTAGAGAACATAAATTGTATCAAATCAAAATTAACTCTTTGCAAAAAGATTTAGAAAAATTTGTTTCTGAAAACTATAATCTAAAAGCCCAAGTTGAGCATTTGACCACTTCCTTAACAAAATCCATGGCTGGTCATGCATCAACTGAAGTGAAACTTTAGAAGTTTCAATTTTCATCTCAGCAATATGAGAAATTACTAAATTCTCATATTGAATCAAAGAAAAGGTCTGGGTTGGGTTATAATGCTGTTCCACCACCTATAAATGATAATTATACATCTTTACCTACAACAATGACCAATAATCTGTCAAATCATTTTGTGCCTAGCACTAAGTTTGAAACAAAATCAACTCAAATCAACATTAACAATAAAGTTGAGGTGAGTGAGACTAAATCCTCTGAATCAGAATCTTTGTATCAAAACGATTCAGACTTTGATTATGATAATTGTGATGACTTGGATGATTCTGATGAACTGATGTTGGTAAAAGGACCATTGGTAAGAATGTTCACATTAAAACTGGTATTCCAAGAGTGCTTGGAGAATCAAAGCTTCAATATCCTCCAAAGCAGAGAAACATGCTGAAGACTATCTGCAAGAGAATTGTTGAACTCAATGAAGGACTCCAAGAACTGAATCTTCAAAAAGAAGTTGATAACTGCGGACCAACTGAAGAAGTACTATCTCATGCAGATAAAGGTAAGAGAAACAAGTTTCAACTAAGCAAAAGAAAAACTCTTCAGTAGGAGAACTACGGAAAGCAAAGTCTGCTAAATCCGTAGAACTTCTGCGGAAGAAGAAAGCCGAATCTACGGATGAGGAATCAAAAAGAGTAGTTGTTAACAATCAAAAGATGTTAAATCTGAAGCAACAAAAGTCATCAAAGGATAAGAAAGATTCAATTGCTGATATTTCTAGGAACAACAAGAACAAATCAAGCTCTTCAAAAGAGGAAACAGAAGCTCCCAAACTGAACAAGAAAAAGAAGAAAGATGAGCATGAAGAGGAATCTGAAGAAATGTATTGCAAATGGTGTGATATGACTAATCACAATACAGAAGACTGCTACTTCAACAGTTACTATTCCATATGCAATATGAACAATCATATGACTTCAGGGTGTTACTTCAACAAATTCTATGCTATTTGCAGCAAAAATAATCATTCAACACAGGAATGCTATTTTAACAAAAGGAACAAAAACAAAAGCACAAAGAAGTCAAAAACTGATTTGACAGAATCAGACTCTCAATCTGCTGAAAGTCAAGATGATTCAAAGAAAAAGAAGGTAAATCAAAAGCAAAAGGCAAAACCAAAGCAGAAATCTTCTGAAGATACTAAATCTATGAAGAAAACATCAAGCCAATCAAAAACACCTCACAAAAAGGTGGACTTGGCCGAGAAGAAGTCAATCATCAATGATAATTTCTTTGATCATTTTGAAAAAGGATCACATGTGTCTCAATCAAAAGCAAAAGATGATGAAACCTTCAAAAGTGTAGGTTCATCTTCTAAATCAAAATATCAACCAAAGAAAGATAAGGTGAAGGAAGAATCAATGAAGAAAGAAGACTTCAAAGCTTCTGCATCAGATTCAACAGAATCATCCTCACCATCATCAATCAAAATAAATCAACTAGATATGAAATTAATACTGAAACTTCAGGATTAATCATAAAGGAGTAAATAGTTTAGACTGTGTTGACAAACCCAAGATCACTAAGACTTGGTTGTCACTTCTAACTGATTTATTTTTGAATGCAGGAACAATATTGGAGAGCTGACAACAAGTGGTATGTTGACAGTGGTTGTTCCAGGCATATGATAGGAAACTTTCACTTCTCCATGACTTCAAACATAAAAATGCCTCTTATGTGGCATTTGGTGGGGATAAAATGGGAGGTAAAATTGTTGGTGAAGGGATGATAACAAATGGTGTGCTCAAATTTGAGAAAGTAAATTACTGTAAAAATTTATAGTATAATCTACTTAGTGTGTCTCAAATTTGTGATCAAAATTATTCCACATTGTTTGATAATACTAACTGTTACATTCTTAAGCCAGGATTTATTGTTCCAGAGATTGGATCCTCCTCAAAGCAGCAAGAAAAGGAAACACTTATGTTTTGGATATGAACAACACTTCCCTCACAAAACATGAAACATGCCTTATATCTAAACTATCAGAAGATTTGTCTCAATTATGGCATAGAAGACTTATCCATTCTAACATGAAGAACATGAATAAATTAGTGAAAAATGATCTGTTCATTGGATTTCCAAACAAAGAGTTTCATTGCTCAACTCACTGTTCTTCATGTTACAAAGGAAAACAACATAGAATGTCACATAAATACAAAACTATCAATTCAAACACTACACCACTCAAATTGCTTCACATGGATCTATTTGGTCCTATCAATGTGATGAGCATTGGAAAAAGGCAACATTGTTTGGTGATAGTTGATGATTTCACAAGATTCACATGGGTCTTTTTCTTGAAACAAAAGAATGAAACATCAGAAACATTAATTGACTTTGTGATCAAGATTGAGAATCAACTTGATTCAAAAGTTAAAATTTTTAGGAGTGATAATGGTACTGAATTTGTCAATTTTGAATTGGATTCCTTTTGCAAGAGCAAAGGTATTGCAAGATAATTCAGTGCACCAAGAACTTCATAACAAAATGGAGTAGCTGAAAGAAGAAACAGAACTCTCATTAAAGCTGCCAGAACAATGCTAGCTGATTCACAATTACCTATCACTTTTTGGGCTGAGGCTGTGAATACTGCATGCAATGTTCAAAACAAAACATTAATTGTCAAAGAACATAACAAAACACCCTATGAGCTCTTATTTAAAAGAAAACCGTACATAGGATATCTGAAAGTCTTGGATGTCATGTAACTGTTTTAAACATGAAAGAGTCATTAGAAAAATTTTCAGAAAAAACATATGATGGCTTCTTTGTTGGATACTCTTCAACATCGAAATCATATTGGGTTTATATTCCATAACATAACATTGTGGAAGAAACTCCTAATGTGTCTTTTGATGAATTTGTATTTACAAAGTCAGTTAAAGGTTCATTATGGTTGTTTGACATAGATGCTTTAGCCAAATCATTTAACTATGATTATTTGAACAATGCAGGATCTGATGAAGTGTGTTATCCATTTGTTCCACCTCTTATGACTGAAGTAACCTTATCTGCTGATCCTCCAAGGATACCCCCATTCTCGGATGAAAACACTTCAGTAGATGCAGATACTACATTTGGAAACAAACATGCTGCACCCGGAGACGTGAATAATGTGCCTTCAATAGATCCAGGCTCTCAAGTGAATACAACAAATCTTGGAAATGATTCATGTCCTCACTTAATATCCAGAGAAACTCCTACGGAAGAACAAAATGCTTCCGGAGAAGTTCCTGCGGAAGAACAAAATGCTTCCGGAGAAGTTCCTGCGGAAGAACAAAATGCTTCCGGAGAAGTTCCTGAGAAAGAACAAAATGCTTCCAAAGAAGTTCTTGCGGAAGAGCAAACTGTTTCCGGAGAAGTTCCTACGGAAGAGCAAAATATTTCTGGAAGCAAAACAAAACTCGAGATATCCCTGCAGCCCATACAAGAGACTCTCATGATCATTCTTCTCATGTTGAGCATTTTGATTATTTCTTAAACTCACAAGCTGAGGTGAATCAGTGTGAGACACTGGAAATGACTAACTTGGGATCATCTATACCAGTTGAATCAACTCCTTCAATGAGGATCCATAAGACTTATCTAATTGTCAACATCATTGGAAATCCTGAAAAGAGAACTACAAGGAGTCAAAGTGGTACAGCCAACCTTTATCTCTTTAGTTGTTTTTTTCTCAAGTGGTGCCTTCAAATATAACTGCTGCTTTAAAAGACAATAGCTAGATTGAAGCTATGCAAGAAGAGCTTCAGCAGTTCAGAAAACAAAAAGTGTGGTCTCTTGTTGATTTGCCTGAAGGTCAACATCCTATTGGAACAAGATGGCTATACAAAAACAAACTGGATGATAGAGGAATTATTGTAAGAAACAAAGCAAGGTTGATTGCACAAGGATACACTCAAGAAGAAGGAATTGACTATGATGAAGTTTTTGCACCAGTTGCAAGAACTGAGGCCATAAGAGTGTTTTTGGCTTATGCATCATATAAGAAGTTTACTATGTATCAGATGGATGTCAAGTGTGTATTCTTATATGGGAAGATTGATGAGGAAGTTTATGTATCACAACCCCTGGTTTTGAAGATCCTCATTATCCCCATAGGGTATACAAACTAGATAAAGCCCTGTATGGTCTTCATCAAGCACCAAGAAAATGGTATTAAACACTATCATCTTTCTTGCTCAAGCATGGCTACAAAAGAGGAACTATTGACCAGACTCTCTTCCTCAAACAAGAACATCAAGATCTCCTAGTAGTCCAAATATATGTTGATGGCATTATATTTGGTTCAACTAATAAGAGATTGTGTGTGAATTTTGAAGAGCTGATGAAATCTGAATTTCAGATGAGCTCAATGGGTGAATTAAGCTTCCTTCTTGGCCTTCAAGTTCATAAAAAATCAGATGGGATATTCATCAATCAATAAAAATACATATATCAAATTCTAAAGAAATACAATCTTGCTGAAGTATCCTCATGCAAAATACCAGCATCAACAATTGATAAGATTGCTCCTGATCTTTCTGGAAAATCTATTGATCAAAAATTATATAGATCAATGATAGGTTCACTTATGTGTTTAACTGCCAGTAGACATGATATTATGTTTGTTGTGTGTGTATGTGCTAGGTACCAATCTGATCCCAAGGAGTCTCATCTCAATGCGGTAAAAAGAATTTTCAGATACCTCAAAGGAAAACCAAGACTTGGTTTTTGGTATCCAAAGGATGGCGACTTTACACTCTACTCATACTCAGACAGTGACTATGGTGGATGTAACGGTAACAGAAAATCAACAACCGGTGGATGTCAATTCATTGGACCAAGGCCAGTATCATGGCAGTGCAAGAAACAACCAATGTTTCTGTATCCACAGCTGAGGCTGAGTACATTGCTGCTTCAGCTGGATGTTCTCAAGTTCTTTGGTTGCAACTTTCAGGCGCATGGGGAACACTTAGGCGCATGGGCAACTTTCAGGCGCATGGGCACTATGCAGGCGCATGAGTGCTTAGGCGCATGGGGAATCCTGGATGTCTGGACACTTAGTCAATTCCGGCCCAATTCTAGGCGCATGAGTACTATTCAGACGCATGAACACTTAGGCGCATGGGCCACTTGGGCGCATGGGCACTATTGGGGCGCATGGCCCTACACTTAGTCCTCCAACTAACATTTCCAGGCACATGGGTACTATTCAGGCACATGGGCTATACTTAAAACATTCCTAGGCAAATTTTGGGCGCATGAGCCACTGTTTAGGCGCATGGCTTACACTTAATTCTTTCTAAGGCAATTTCAGGCGTATGAACACTTATCTAGGCACATGAGCTTTTGTGAAACATGTTTCTAGGATGTTTTCAACCCCAATCATCGAACCCATCTGTCCTAAGCATAATGTGGCTATTCTAAACATGTGTAGCCTATAAACATTCAACGACCAACATCCAACATACATAATACATATGGGTATTCACATAGAAACTTTGTAAAATCGTTTTAATACGTTTTCAGCCCAAAGATAGTTTAAAACATGTAAAAACCGGGGTCTAGAACTCACCTGGTGCAACTTGGGTGTTCTTCCTTTTAACCCGCTTGCAAAAAGTTCAAACACCTAAAAACAACACCAAAAACACACACACCCGAGCACAAACACAACCCATAAGCACATAAACACATAACCGGGATAAAACCCGACATAAAAACATAAAAACCTTGAATTCTTACCTTGAATTCACTTTTCTTCTTCCTCTTCTTCTTCTTCAACCGAGAGTATTCTCTGCTCTCACTCTCTAAAACCGAGGAAAATGGTGGAGTGAGGTGAGGGCGGGCAGCCATACCCACCTTTACACCAACTTTTGAAAGTTTGTCCTTTTTGGACACTTTTAGTCCCTCCACTTGGACTTTATTGCCTTTCTTGCTTTTATTCTTTATATCTCGTCTTTTAAAAATTACCGGGTGTTACAAGTCCACCCCCCTTATATAGGTTTCGTCCCCGAAACCTGTTATTCCTCGAACAGATGAGGATAATGCTGCCTCATCTCCTCCTCAGCCTCCCATGTAGACTCGGATCCCTTCCTGTGCTTCCACTGTACACGCACAAGAGGAACCACTTTATTTCTCAGACTTTTCTCTTTACGATCGATAATTGCCACTGGTTGCTCCACATAATTGAGCTGTTCGTCTACTTCGATATCCTCCAGTGGAACAATCATGTCTTCATCAGCTAAGCACTTTCTCAAATGAGATACATGGAATGTCGGGTGAATTCCACTTAACTCATCTGGTAACTCCAATCTATTGGCCACCTCTCCTACTCGAGCAATAATTCGAAAGGTCCTATGTACCTCGGGCTTAGTTTACCTCGTTTCCTGAATCGAATAATTCCCTTCCAAGGTGAGACCTTCAACTTAACCCGGTCACCCACCTGGAACTCAATCGGTCTGCGACGTTTATCGGCATACGACTTCTGTCTATCTTTAGTTGCCTTCATGAAGGCTTTAATCTTCTCAAGCTTCTCAGTCGTAGCCTCGATTACCTCAACGCTCCCCAACTCCTTTTGACCAATATCACCCGAACAAACGGGTGTTCTGCATCGCCTACCGTATAGCATCTCGTATGGTGGCATGCCAATGCTGGCATGATAGCTATTGTTGTACGAGAATTCAGCTAACGATAAGTGGTCATCCCAACTTCCCCCAAAATCAATCACACATGCCCGAAGCATGTCTTCCAGTGTCTAAATGGTCCTTCTGACTGGCCATCAGTTTGGGGATGATAAGCCGTGCTAATATGTAACCTCGTCCCCAAAGCATCGTGGAATTTCTTCCAGAATTTAGATGTAAACCGGGTGTCACGATCAGACATAATAGACACCGGCATACCATGACGAGTTACAATCTCCTTGATGAACAAGTCAGCCAACCTCTCAGATGAATATGTCTCGGGATCGTAGAAAGTGAGCACTTTTTGTCAGACGTCGACAATCACCCATATGGCATCGTACCCCTTCGGAGTACGTGGCAGGTTCGTGATGAAATTCATGGTGATGTGTTCCCACTTCCATTCTGGTATATCCAAAGGTTGGATCTTCCCATATGGCTTCTGATGTTCTGCCTTCACTTGCAAACAAGTAAGGCACTTACTCACATACTCCACCACGTCACGCTTCATACCCGACCACCAATAATCTTTCTTCATGTCTTGATACATCTTTGTGGCACCAGGATGAATGGAGTATCGAGTCTTGTGAGCTTCATCCAAAATCTTCACACGTAGATTCCCGAAACAAGGAATCCACACCCGTCCAAATCGAGTTTTAGCACCAAGTGTGTTTTCGCCCAATTCCCCAACCAGACCTTTCATTCTTTTAGAGTTTAGATGATCTTCTTTTAGTGCCTCATCCTGAAACTCCTTGACTTGCTTCATTACCTCAAAGGTCATAATCAATTGGTATGCCTTCACCCGAATCGGCTCGGGCCTCTCCTTCCGACTAGAGCATCAGCCACCATGTTAGCTTTGCCCGGATGGTAATGGATCTCACAATCATAATCCTTTATGAGCTCCAACCATCGTCTCTGCCTCATATTCAGGTCCTTCTGCTCAAAGAAGTACTTTAAGCTCTTGTGGTCGGTGAAGATGGTGCACTTCGTTCCATACAGATAGTGCCTCCAAATCTTTAGTGCAAAGACCACGACCGCTAGTTCCAAGTCATGAGTAGGATAATTGGCCTCATGAACCTTCAACTGTCGGGATGCATAGGCTATAACCTTCCCTCTCTACATTAACACACACCCCAACCCCGAGTAAGAAGCATCTGAATATACTACCAAATCCTTGCTTCCTTCGGGTAATGACAAGACAGGAGCTTGAGTCAACCTCACCTTTAACTCCTCGAACGCCTGTTCTTGGGCTTGACCCCTATAAACTTTACATCCTTTCGGGTCAACTTGGTCAGTAGAGAAGCGATCTTGGAAAAGTCTTGGATGAATCTTCTATAGTAGCCTGCCAAACCCAAGAAACTACGAATCTCGGATGGCGTCTTTGGAGACTTCCATTGCATCACTGCTTCCACCTTAGCTGGGTCCACCATAATCCCGTCGGGATTCACCACATGACCCAGAACTGAACTTCACGCAACCAAACGCGCACTTGGAGAATTTTGCATACAACTTCTCCCTTCTTAACGTCTCCAGAACCTCCCGAATGTGACCAGTATGCTCAATCTCACTCTTCGAATAAATCAGGATATCATCAATGAACACAATCACTGATTTATCCAACATAGGCCGACACACACGGTTCATCAGATTCATAAAAGCAACTGGCGCATTGGTCAAACCAAACGACATAACAAGGAACTCATAGTGACCGTAGCACGTGCAAAAAGCTGTTTTAGGGATGTCCTGCTCCTTCACTTTCAGCTGATGGTAACCAGATCGAAGATCTATCCTCGAAAACCAACTGGCACCTTGGAGCTGGTCAAATAGATCATCTATTCTTGGTAGGGGGTATCGGTTCTTCACCGTCAACTTGTTCAACTCTCGGTAGTCAATACACATCCTCATACTACCGTCTTTCTTCTTCACAAATAATACCGGAGCACCCATGGAGAGATACTCGGTGTAATGAACCCCTTATCCAGTAGTTCTTGCAACTGCTCAATTAACTCTTTCATCTCAGTCGGAGCCAATCGATACGATGCCTTGGCAACGGGTTAAGCACTGGGTATAAGATCAATTTTGAACTCAATCTCGTGATCCGGTGGCACACCAGGTAAGTCTTCCGGGAATACGTCTGGAAAGTCACACGCAACTGGTACATCAGATAGTTGTGGTGTTGGCGCGTCCACATCCTTTACGTAGGCCAAGTAGGCACTACATCCACGCCTCATGCACTTTCCCGCCACTGCCATCGAAATCACTTTCAGGATCATCGCGACTCGATCACCATAAACCGCCACCTTATCCCCGTCCGGTGCAGTCAATCAGATCATCTTCTTGCGACACACAATATTTGCTTCGTAGTCTGCCAACCAATCCATTCCTAGGACTACATCGAAATAGCCTAAGGTCATCACGAATGGTCTGACAGGAAACTTATGACTGTCTAGTTCTATGTCACAACCTTCTATCACCTCAGAAATCCTTGTAGACTTACTTATGGCAGTTTCTACCTCGAAGGGCTCATCAATACATCTACTCTTACCGGGAAACTTAGCACAAAAGGCAGCAGAAATGAAACTCCTACTAGCACCATAATCAAACAACATAGATGCGAGAGTTTGGTTTACTAGAAACATACCTGACACCACGTCGGGGTCTGTCCTAGCCTCCTCCCGAGTCATCGTGAAAGCTCGGGCGCTTGCCTTCTGTCCTTCTCCTCTAGCCTTCTTCACCCCGGAACTCTCGGCCCTTGGCTTCTTACACTCCCTGCTCATGTGACCACTTCCCCCGTAGTTGAAACACTTCGTGCCTCCACAATCTCTAGCTATAGGGCCAGGCTTCCCACACTTGAAACAAACATTCAACCCCCATCTACACTGCCACCGTGCTCCTTCCCACACTTGCCACACTTCTTCAACTCAGCACCAGCTGTGACCACACGTCGGTCACCTACCCTCGCCACCTTATTGTTTGGAGCGGCTCTACCATGTCCAAACCGTTTCCCATTCCAGTTCCGCCCATCTCTACTCGTCTTCTTCTCTTCAGCCACCACCACCCCACGCTCATCATATAATCTACCAGCCAAATCGACCGCCGACCTAAAAGTGCTCAACCAGGCAGCGATTATATGCCTACGGATATCCGCCGGCAGCCCCTGGATGTATCTCTTAATCTTTCATGATAGTGGTGTCACCTGATCGGGCACCAGCCGTGCCATTTCATTGAACTTTGTGGTGTACTCTTGGTGTGTCATAGTTCCCGCCTCCAGTTGCAGAAACTCTCTCTTAACCTTGTCCATTTCCCGGTGAGGACCAAACTCCTCGATCACTAACTTCTTCAACTCCGACCATCTCATCTCCTGATCGCCCGACTACCCTCGGCTTGGACTATATTGTCCCACCAGCACAGAGCTGAGTCTACAAATGAATAGGTAGCGAACTTAACTTCTGGTCTTCTCGGCACTCGCTGATATCAAGTACCGCCTCCATTTCCCTCACCCACCGGTGAGCAGCAGCAGCAGTGCTGTTTCCATCAAACGTAGGGGGATTGCATCTCATAAATACCCCGTAGTTACAGCCTCGTACTGCCTCCCGCATAGGCTCTGCTTCTTCCTCATCATCAGAAGGAACCTTCTCAGTCTCGGGCTATCTTCTTTCGCCCGTAGGTCCATTCCTTTCCTTTATCTCTCCCTCTCTGACTGCCTTTATCACTTCGGTCACCACAGACGGTAGGATCATCTGCATGACTTGGTGCACTTCTTCCACAACCACCTCCTTCACTGAGGCTCTCAGGTTAGCACTCTCATCTCCGCCTCCGGATGAGGGGTTTCTGGTTCTTCATGAACCACGTTTTTGGCCCTAGGCCTTCCCCTCATAACCCGTGGTTCAGCACCATGTCCACCACCACATGAAGCTTTAGATGATCTACCACCGACCATCCTCTAACACACTGAAAGATTCAAACACCAACATGGTCATTCAAGGGAACAACTCAGTTTATGTCAAGTATAGTAAGCCCCTAATTACAGTGGCCAGTTGTGATTAGCCACTTACTTTACTCTTCATACCCCAAGCATTACCTGTCCTGACTACATCAGTATTTAAATATACATACAACACATAACCACATACCATGCACACATAAACCGGTTAACATTACGAAAATACCTGATGGCACGCAACTACTCAGATTGGCATCCCATTCCCATTCGGTCCCATTTTCAGTTTAAGTTAAGGTTTGTTTTGAAAATATTTACCCAATTCACTTAAACTTGGCTCTGATACCAACTTGTAAGGCCCCATTCCCGGGAAGCTTACAACTGGTAATTCATCGCACATAAAACATATACTTTGCATTTAATCATCAAAACATTGCAGCGGGAACATAAAACAAATGGTATTTCATTTCATCATAAAAAATTTTGCAAAATAATGCATCATTTGTCAGTTACAAAATTACATTATTGTATTACATCATAAAAGCTTTAAATAAATGGATGCCATCCAAAAGAGGTGAGTAGCCACCTCGTACCATCCTTAGCAACGTTTACCTGCCAACTGAAAACATATAAAAGTCAGCGTTGCTGAGTGAGTTCTAGTTTTATAATAAAACATACATAAAATCGTTATTTATTCCCTTTCAGAGCCATACTATACGTTTCATTCGTTCATGATCATACATCATACGTACATACAGACAACATCATTATTATCTTCCATTACGTTCATTAACCTTCGTTCATTCATTACATCTAGTGACATGTACATTACCCCGAACATTGTGCACGAAGCGGGTAACTGGGCCTGAGGTCTTTCATAGACCTTGAATATTGTGCACGAAGCTGACTCCAGTACCTAGGGCAAGTACATTCACCATTTATCTTTTCTTTTTCATTCTGGATCAATGCCATATGCTATACCCCGAACATTATGCACGAAGCTGGTTACTGGGCCTGAGGTCTTTCATAGACCTTGAACATTGTGCATGAAGATGACTCCTTTACCTAGGGAAAGCAGCAAGAATCCCATACATATGGTCAATCACCAGGATTGGACCCTAGTGTGCATCCTTCTGGGGTAGCTAACCCGCACACAGTTGAGCTAACACCCTTCATTGGGTGTGGACCTCCATACATTTGCTTGCAAGACTTTTTACGTTCATTCATTCGTTAATGCATGCATTCATTCATCCTATTCCTCCTTCATTATCTTTCACTTTACGTTACATAATACTTTCGGTTCATTCATTATCATAACATGTAAAGCCATGGAAAGATAAACATACATCATCGTAAGGAACATATCATATCATTCATACATCATCATATAGGGCATCATACATACATAACTTACATCATATAACCATGAAACATCATCATCATCATGCATAATCACAATGCATAACATGCCCCTCATACCATCTATGACCCCAAAAGTCAACTTATATAGTCCCCCGGGAATCTCCCAAGTCAAAGCCTACTTTACACATTTTCCCCAAAAATCAGAAAAATACTCGAATCCTTAGGCGCATGGGCACTATGCAGGCGCATGGACACTATGCAGGTGCATAGGGAACACTTAGGCGCATGGGCACTATTCAGGCGCATGGGGAACACTTAGGCGCATGGGCAACTTTCAGGCGCATGAGTGCTTAGGCGCATGGGGAATCCTGGACGTCTGGACACTTAGTCATTCCAGCCCAATTCTAGGCGCATGAGTACTATTCAGACGCATGAACACTTAGGCGCATGGGCCACTTGGGCGCATGGGCACTATTGTGGCGCATGGCCCTACACTTAGTTGTCCAACTAACATTTCCAGGTGCATGGGTACTATTCAGGTGCATGGGTACTATTCAGGCGCATGGGCTATACTTAAAACATTCCCAGGCAAATTTTGGGCGCATGAGCTACTGTTTAGGCCCATGGCTTACACTTAATTCTTTCTAAGGCAATTTCAGGCGTATGAACACTTATCTAGGCGCATGAGCTTTTGTGAAACATGTTTCAAGGATGTTTTCAACCCCAATCATCAAACCCATCTGTCCTAAGCATAATGTGGCTATTCTAAACATGTGTAGCCTATAAACATTCAAGGACCAACATCCAACATACACAATACATACGGGTATTCACATAGAAACTTTGTAAAATCGTTTTAATACATTTTCAGCCCCAAGATAGTTTAAAACATGTAAAAACCGGGGTCTAGAACTCACCTAGTGCAACTTGGGTGTTCTTCCTTTTAACCCGCTTGCAAAGAGTTCAAACACCTAAAAACAACACCAGAAACACACACACCCGAGCACAAACACAACCCATAAGCACATAAACACATAACCAGGATAAAACCTGACATAAAAACATAAAAACCTTGAATTCTTACCTTGAATTCACTTTTCTTCTTCCTCTTTTTCTTCAACCGAGAGTATTCTCTGCTCTCTCTCTACAACCGAGGAAAATGGTGGAGTGAGGTGAGGGCGAGCGACCATACCCACCTTTACACCAAATTTTGAAATTTTTGTCCTTTTTGGACACTTTTAGTCCCTCCACTTGGACTTTATTGCCTTTCTTTCTTTTACTCTTTATATCTTGTCTTTTAAAATTACCGGGTGTTACATCCTGGGAGATCTAAGAAGCACCAATTCCGAAGGAATTGTCATCCCTGGTTTGAGGATAATGCACTCATGTTCTGTGAAAAGCATTTGGTGCTTTTGATCACAGAATTGAGAAACACTTAATAGATTGTGTTCAAGCTGTTTGACAAAGTGAACTTTGTCAACCTTTAATTTACCATTGGATATACTCCCTCTGCCAGAAATATATCCTCCGGCCTCACCTCCAAATTGGACAGGACCTCCATCATAGTTCTAAAACTGTGAAAGAGAGATCTGTTCCCTGTCATGGGCCTGGAGCATCCACTGTCTACAATCCAGACGTTGTTGTTCTTGTCATATGGATGTCCCTGCACATAAGACGAGTTTGTTAGTTTTGTTTGGAATCCCAAGCCTTGCTGGTCTTGGTTTCTTTCAAAGATAATGACATAATTGAACCAAAAGTTATGCATGGGGTTCAATGGAGGTCTTTGAAAAAGAGGTTTGGGCTGCAGCATCTTCCTTGATCTTCCAGTCCATCCTTTGGTTGATCTTGGAGGATGAGCTTGTTGAAGCTTTTGCAGCATGGCCATCTTCCGAAGCTTCTTTCTTTTTGGAAGAAGCCTTCACCACCTTTTCTTTTGAAGCAGTCTTCTTCTGGGGAGGTTTCAAGGGAGCTTCTTGTTCTTCCGAACCTTAGTAGCTTTTGCTTCCGAAGCCATTTTCCCTTCGGAAGAAAGAGTTTCTTCCGAAAGCAACCTGGCTTCCGAAACTAGCTTTCCCTTTTTCATAACTTGAACCGTTTGAAAAAGGTCCAAATGTGAAACCTTCCTTGACCCCTTCTTTGCTAACATTATTTGCATAATGTGTGCTTGCAGGATTGTGGTAACAATCTTTTGCCATGTGGTTTTGCAGACCACACATTATGCATGCAATGTTAGTTCTTTAGGAATGTGAGGGTTGCTATTTCTTGGGCTTCTTTTCTTCATCAGCAACTTTTCCCTTCAACTTCTGATCCTTTGGCAGGACAAGAGTGCTGGTATTACACTCCTTTCCTGAATCGGAAGTACCTAACACTTGGAATCCAGCTGAGATAAAGACACCCTTCTGCTTTGGGTCAATCTTCAGCTTGGACTCAACCACTTTCTTGGCAGTTCTTCTAGCAGCTTTAGCTATGCTTTTTCTGGCCTTAGTGGTTAGGATTTGTTCTTTACAGGAGGAGATGGGTACATCTACCTATTCCTTCCCTGTGGTGGCCACTATTGTTGTTTCATCCTTCAACTCTGGTGAGGAAGGGTCAGCAGTTGGAACCTCTTGCTCCTCAGTACCACATCTAGGCTGTCTAATAGACTCATAGGAGTGTGGTGGAGCAATTTCATTGGTTCCCAACCCTCTTTTGTTCTGATAACAGAGTTTGGAATGGGAGGATGATGCAAGAATAGCTTGGAAGTTTTGCTCAAAAATAGCATGCTTCCTGGCCTGAGCCTCAGCAGTGACAAGCTGGGCTTGAGCTTCAGAAAATTTGGATATTAGATCTTTGATTTGAGTCTTGTAGTTGGTGTGTTCATGTTTTAAAAGAGACACAGTTTTCTCTAACTCCTCAATTTTCTTTTGATAGTCAGATTCAACTTTTTTAAAATCAGATAAAAAGATGTTTAAAGACTCAATATCATATTTCCATATTGTAATCCTGATAGAGTTTAACTTTAGCTATATAGGCTGGAGTGCAGAGATGTTCATATACCTAGGCATCATCTGTTCCGGCCATGAGAGCTTGAGCAGGAGTCACATCCTGTACCATGAAGCTCCAGTCAACTTCTTGAGCCATTGCAGCTGTTTCAGTTGACTTCTCAGCGGGCTTTAAGGTTGAGGGATGTGAGGAGGCCTGTGGGGTTCACAGATTAGTCTTGGGAGCCTTGCATTCCCTTGCAAAGTAACCTAGTTAGTTATAGTTGTAACACTTTGCCTTGGTCTTGTTGAACCCAAACTTGCTAGCAGTTGGGTTTTGGGGGAAATGCCTTCCAGTTCTCTTAAAGAACTTCTTCGCTCTATAAGTTAAAAGAGCCATCTGTTGGACAATGTCCACGTACTCTACATCATCTGGACTGAAACACTCAAGATCATCAAAGCAGTCTTGAAAATCACTAGAGTGTCCACTTCCTGAGACAAAGGCACAACTTTCCTGAAAGGAGTTATGTTGAGCCTGTTGAGACCTTGGAGTCTCAGGAAAAGTGATGTATGGTCCAGGAGAGCAGGATGGCTACTGGTAAGTCAGGTAATGCTGAGGTTGTGGGGGTAATGAGTCTTCAGCAACCATTAAAGCGTTGCTAGCAAGAAGACTCATGGGTCTGCTTGTTTGGAGGCCCTTCTTACTCTCTATCTCTAGGCGATATCCATCAAGGATGCCATAAAGTTCAATCATGAAGAGAGTATTCAAGTTCTCTGTCCTCTTGATAGAGACATAGTAGAATGTCCACTCGTTTGGAAGAGCACTCATGAACTTTCTAGTAAGATCTCTAAGTTTGGGAGTGATCTTCACAGACTGAAGAGAGAGATAAGATCCATGTACCTGAAGTACTGCTGTCTGAGAGTCTCTCCAGCAATATGTGTGAAGTTCTCAAACTGCTACTTCAGCAAGTCCTTCTTCGAGTCATTGGAGCTTGAGTACATCTAAGCAAGTGCATCAAACAATTCTTTGGCAGTTGTGCAATGCTCGAATCCCACCATGATGGAGTTCGGTATTACAGTCATAAGAATGGTCATGGCATTGTTGTCGATGTCCATCTTCTTTCTGTCTTCATCAGAGTAATCCTCTACAGCCTTTTCTATCATGGCACCATTTCCACCAGGTGATGCCACCTTTGGCTTATACGGGCCATTAACAATGGAGTTCCACATCTTGCTGTCTTGATATCTGATGAAGCCTTCCATTCTCCTGCTCCAAGACCTGAAATTTTCAGGAGTAATGATAGGAGCCTTTGTCATGGTTCCCATATCTACCTCGGACTTGTTAAGGGTCATTTGAATGAGTGGGTTGTAGGGAGGAGTGAAAACAGGTTTATTTGGATGGTTAGATCATGCAATCAAGAGCCTGAGAAGCTCTGATACCAAATGCAAGATTGATGTTTGTCACTTAACACTTTGTTTTCTCTCAAACTCAACTAAAACAACACTTGGGTTAAGATAGAATCAGTAAGATTTGGTCACAATATAGAAAGTAGTAAAGAAGACAGGAAGTAATTTTCAAGGTACTTTTATATATTGCTTCTCAATTCAATAATACAAGACTCTTACAAGCAGTGTGGAATGAGTTACAAAGAGAACCTATATATAATACTACCTACAGCCGAATATACTTTGATACCAGCTGGGATCCTATAACTAAAGCCTATACTACAAGACTATAGTTTAAGGTATCTTGGATAAAGTCTTACATGAGATTTGGTAGTCAGGACATGTCCCTGACTTACCTTTTGTCACCAACTAAAGTTGGTAACATGTACTATCATGAAAAGGTGAAAAGTGGAATAAAGTATGGTCAACTTCATGGCTCTTTGAGAAAACGCCATATAGTATCAAAGGTCTGTAGCGGAGTGTTAGAGACCATACTTGTGTCCACTGGTTCATAGCAGTGTTTTCTGAAGGTTAAATGGCTTCTGAAGAGTAAGTACTTCCAAAGCCACTTATACTTCGGAAGAGGCTGCTTCTTCCAAGGCTTGGAGACTTCTTCTTTTCATCATACTTCAGAAGTGGTCTTCAGCTTATAAGTCTAACACTTGAACTTCGGAAGTATACACTTGACCTCGGAAGTAGAGTTCTGTCTTCGGAAGTAGAGTTCTGTCTTCGGAAGTTGATCTTTCACTTTGTCTTTGGAAGAACTCTACAACCTTCGGAAGTTCCATGCTAAGCTTCGGAAGCCTTTGCATGCAGCACCAAAATTGTCTAAGTGACTTAGTTTTGGTTGCATTAGCCTTCTTCTTGATCCAACAACTTAATCATTATATTATGAAGTTTGTAGAAATCAATATTTTATTATTTGTGTATGGGAAGAAACTTATTGTTCACTGGTGCATGTGTTCAGGTCCTTGTTAGAAAAGTGATTGGGCTCCATGATAAGTACTTAGCATATGTAAATGACTGCTTTAGTAACCATACACTCTTTCACAAGTTAGTTTCATTGATAAACCATTATATTATTTTTTCTTTTCTTATTCTTTTCCTTACAAATTTGCATGTAGGCACTCAAAGAAGCATTTGAGAATTTTTGCAATAAGAGTGTTGCCGGAAGCTCAAGTGCAGAGTTACTTGCTACATTTTATGATAATATTCTTATGAATGGTGAAAGTAAGAAATTGAGTGATGTTGGATCAAGAAGAAGGCTAATGCAACCAAAACTATATCACTTAAGTTATTTTGATGCTGCATGCAAAAGGCTTCCGAAGCTCTTCATGGAACTTCCGAAGGTTGTAGAGTTCTTCCGAAGACAAAGGAAAAGTCCAGCTTCCGAAGACAGAATTCTACTTCCGAAGACAAATGCATACTTCTGAAGTTCAAGACTTAGAAGAATAAAGTGAAGACCACTTCCGAAGTATGATGAAGAAGTCTCCAAGTCTTGGAAGAAGCAGCCTCTTCCGAAATATAAAGTGACTTCGGAAGTACTTACTCTTCCGAAACCATTTAACCTTCGGAAGACACTGCTATGGCCAGTGGACACAAGTATGGTCTCTGACACTCCGTTGCAGACTTCTGATACAGCATGGCTTCTTCCTAAAGAACCATGTTGTTGACCATACTTTATTCCACTGCTTACCTTTTCATAATAGTACCGTTACCATCTTTAGTTGGTGACAAAAGGTAAGTCAGGGACATGTCCTGACTACCTAATCTCAGATAAGACTTTATCCGAGATACCTTAATCTTTAGTCTTGTAGTATAGACTTTAGGTATAGGATCCCAGCTGGTATCAAAGTATATCCTGCTGTAGATAGTATTATATATAGGTTCTCCTTGTAATTCATAAAATAGAGGGAAAATCTGCTTGTAAGAGTCCTTTGTATTGTGAGTTGAGAATCAATATATAAAAGTATCTTGAAATTATCTTTCTGTGTTCTTAGTTACTTTTCATATTGTGATCAACTCTTCTTGATTCTTACCTGAGTGTGATTCTAGGTGAGTTTGAGAGAAAACATTTGTGTTTAAGTGACAAACACCGATCCTGCAATTGGTATCAGAGCTTCTCAGGCTCTTGATTGCGTGATCTAACCATCCAAATCAACCTGTTTTCACTCCTCCCTACCACTCACTCCTCATATGGCCCTCAACAAATCTGAAGTAGAAATGGGGACGATGACCAAAGCGCCAATCATCACCCCTGAAACTTCAGGTCTTGGAGTAGAAGAATGGAAGGCTTCATCAGATACCAAGACAACAAGATGTGGAACTCGATTGTCAACGGGCCGTACAAACCAAAGGTGGCTTCACCTGGTGGAAACGGTGCCATGATAGAAAAGGCTATCGAGGACTATTCTGATGAAGACAGAAAGAAGATGGACATCGACAACAATGCTATGACTATTCTCATGACTGCAATACCGAACTCTATTATGGTGGGGTTTGAGCATTGCAAGACTGCCAAAGAATTGTTTGATGCACTTGCTCAGATGTATTCTTGCTCCAACGACTCAAAGAAGGACTCACTGAAGCAGCAGTTCGAGAACTTCACTCATATTGCTGGAGAGACCCTCACCAGCAGTACTTCAGGTACATGGATCTTATCTCTTCCCTTCAGTCTGTAAAGATCACTCCTGAACTTAGAGATCTCACCAAAAGTTCATGAGTGCTCTTCCAAATGACTGGAAATTCTACTATGTCTCTATCAAGAGAACAGAAAACTTGAACACTCTTTCCATGACTGAGCTCTATGGCATCCTTGATAGATACCGTCTAGAGATGGAGAGTAAGAAAGGCTGTCAAACAAGCAAATCCATGAGTCTTCCTGCTAGCAACGCTTTAATGGTTGCTGAAGGCTCATTAACCCCTCAACCTCAGCACTTCCTGACTTATCAACAGCCATCCTGCTCATCTGGTCCATACACCACTTTTCCTAAGACTCCAAGGTCTCAACAGACTCAACATAAATCCTTCCAGGAAAGTTGTGCCTTTGTCTCAGGAGGCAGACACTCAGGAGATTTTCAATACTGCTTTGATGATCTTGAGTGCTTCAGCCCAGATGACGTAGAGTACGTGGACATTGTCCAGCAAATGGCTCTCTTAACTTACAGAGAAAAGAAGTTCTTTAAGAGAACTGGAAGGCACTTCCCTCAGAACCCAACTACCAGCAAGTTCGGGTTTGACAAACCAGAGCAAAGTGTTACAATTGTAACCAACTGGGTCATTTTGCAAGGGAATGCAAGGCTCCTAAGACCAATCCGGGAACCCCACAGGCCTCCACACATCCCTCAACCTCAAAGCCCACTAAGACAGTTGCAATGGCTCAAGAAGTTGACTGGAGCTTCATGGTACAGGATGTGACTCCTGCTCAAGCTCTCATGGCAGGAACAGATGATGCCCAGGTATATGAACATCTCTGCACTCCAGCCTGTATAGCTAAATTAAACTCTATCAGGATTACAATATGGAAATCAGATCTGACATTGAGTCTTTAAATATTCTAAAATCTGATTTTAAAAGAGCTGAATCTAACTATCAAAAGAAATTGATGAGTTGGAGAAAACTGTATCTCTTTTGAAACATGAACACACCAACTACAAGACTCAAATCAAGGATTGATATCCAAATTGTCTGAGGCTCAAGCCCAGCTTGTCACTGCTGAGGCTCAGGCCAGGAAGCATGCTATCTCTGAGCAAAACTTCCAAGCTATTCTTGCATCATCCTCCCATTCCAACTCTGTTATCAGAACAAAGAAGGGTTGGGAACCAATGAAATTGCTCCACTACACTCCTATGAGTCTATCAGACAGCCCAGATGTGGTATTGAAGAGCAAGAGGTTCCAACTGCTAACCCTCTCTTTCCAGAGTTAAAAGATGAGGCACCAATAGTGGCCACCATAGGGAAGGAACAGGTAGATACACCTATCGCTTCCTGTGATGATCAAATCCTAACCATCAAAGCCAGAAGAAGCAGAGCTAAAGCTGCTAGGAGAACTGCTAAGAAAGTGGCTGAATCCAAACTGAAAATGACCCCAAACAGAAGGTGTCTTTGTTTTAGCTGGTTTCCAGTGTTGGGTACTTCTGACTCAGGAAAGGAATGTAATACCATTCCTGTCCTACCAAAGGATCAGAAGTTGAAGGGAAAGGTTGCTGACGAAGAAAAGAAAACCAGGAAACAGCAACCCTCACTTCCTAAAAATACTAGCATTGCATGCATCATGTGTGGCCTGCAAAATCATATGGCAAAAGATTGTTACTACAATCCTGCAAGCACACATTATCCAAATAATGTTAGGAAAGAAGGATTCAGGGAAGGTTTCACATTTGGACCTTTCCATATGATTCAAGAGTTGAAGAAGGGAAAGCTAGTTTCCAAAGCCAAGTTGCTTTCGGAAGAAACTCTTTCTTCTGAAGGGAAAATGGCTTCAGAAGCAAAAGCTACTAAGGTTCGGAAGAACAAGAAAGCTCTCTTGTAACCATCCCAGAAGAAGACTGCTTCGGAAGAGAAGGTGGTAAGGACTTCTTCTGAAAAGAAAGAAGCTTCGGAAGAAGACCATGCTGCAAAAGCTTCTACAAGCTCATCCTCCAAATCAGCCAAAGGGTGGACTGGAAGATCAAGGAAGATGCTGCAGCCCAAACCTCTTCCTCAAAGACCTCTGTTGAACCCCCATGCATATCATTTGGTTCACTCATGTCATTATCTTTGGAAGAACCCAAGACAAATAAGCTTGGGTTTCCAAACAAAACTGAATTCTCATCTTATGTGCAGGAACATCCATTTGACAAGAACAACAATGTATGGATTGTAGATAGTGGATGCTCCAGGCACATGACAGGGAACAGACATCTCCTTCAACAATTTCAACATTATGATGGAGGTCCTGTCCAGTTTGGAGGTGAGGCCAGATGATATTTTCTGGCAGAGGGAGTATATCCAATGGTATGTTAACCGTTGACAAGTTAACTTTGTCAAACAACTTGAACACAATCTGTTAAGTGTTTCTCAATTCTGTGATCAAAAGCACCAAATGCTTTTCACAGAACATGAGTGCATTATCCTCAAACCAGGGATGACAATTCCTCCGGAATTGGTGCTTCTTAGATCTCCCAGGAAAGGGGATATGTACAAGCTTGATATGAACAATGCTTCCCCAATGGGTGAAGTATCATGCTTTCTTTCAAAGCTGATAGTAATGAGTCAACACTATGGCATAAATTATGTGTCATGTAAATTTTAAGACAATGAATAATTGGCTAAAAATAACTTGGTACATGGTTTGCCTAAAAAGAGTTTTTCTGCAAAGACAATTGTGTTGCATGCCTGAAAGGGAACAACACAGGACATCTCATAAATCCAAATGTGTTAACTTTATCATCACTACTCCCATTGCACTTATTGCACATGGATCTTTTTGGTCCCACAAGTATAATGAGCATTGGAAGGAAATCATACTGCCTTGTGATAGTTGATGATTTTACAAGATTCACATGGTATTCCTTTTAAGAACTAAAGATGAAACTGCTGAAACGTTAAAATCTTTTATTCTTAAAACAGAAAATCAAATTGATCACAAGGTAAAATAATTAGATGTGATCAAGGGACTGAGTTTAAGAACTTCATTCTTGACTCATTCTGTAACTCAAAAGGGATTGCCAGACAATATAGTGCTCCCAGAACTCCTCAACAAAATGGTGTTGCTGAGAGGAGGAATAGGACACTTATTGAGCTTGCTCGAACTATGTTAGCTGATTCAAAGCTACCTCTAACATTCTGGGCAGAGGCAGTCAGCACTGCATGCTATGTGCAGAACAGAGTTCTTGTAGTTAAGCCCCATGGAAAAACCCCTTATGAGCTATGGAACAAGAGGCCACCGTTCATTGGCTTTCTAAGGTCCTTTGGCAGCAGGTGTACCATACTTAACACAAAGGACAATTTAGCAAAATTTGCTGAAAAGTCGGATGATGCTATCTTTGTTGGATACTCTTCTAGTTCCAAAGCTTACAGAGTATACAACATTAAGAATCAACAATTTGAGGAGTCATCCAATATAGTTGTTAATGAGCACACTCCTTGTGTTAGGGGGAATGGACCTGATCACATCTTTGATTTAGAATTGTTTCCAAACTATTCTAAACCTTCTTGTGAGAATGTTTCAGATGGAATAGGCGCTCAAACTGATACTGATGCTACTGCTAATGTTCAACTGTTCGAGCTTCCCAGGCCTAGACCAAATTCTCCAAGTGCTGAAATACATCAGACTTCCACTATTCACAGATCCGACAGTTTAGCTATATCAAGGAATATGAAGTCTCAACAAGTGAGTCACCTACTGAGCCTCAAAGCCCATCCGATGATCCACTACAACACCAGGCAGAAGGAGTAGTATTTTGAAGGAACAGGCAACTGTTAATCCTGCCTCACAGCCAACCATCGATGATGTTTCTCATTCATTCAATCAGTCCTCATTGAATGACTTTGAAACAACAGCTGGACAGAGTGTTCTAGTTCCTGAACAGAATATGTCCAACCTGGATCTATCTCTGCAACTGGAAGTGATTCCTTGGCTTCAGATTCACAACACTCATCCAACTGAGAACATCATAGGGAATGTCTCTGAGGGTGTGAGAACAAGAGGACAGACTCATCAAGGAATGTCTGCTTGTACTCATGCTTTCTATCTCAGATGGAACCCAAGAAGTAGAAGATTCCTTAAAAGATAGTAGCTGGATTGAATCGATGCAAGAGGAGCTGCTTCAATTCAAGAGACAGAAGGTATGGAACCTATGTCCGCTACCATCTGGTCAAGTACCCATAGGCACCAAATGGGTTTTTCCAAAACAAGAGATTATAGAGGCTTGATCATCAAGAATAAGGCAAGACTTGTGGTTCAAGGTTACACTCAAGAGGAAGGAATCGATTATACTGACGTCTTCGCACCAGTTGCAAGACTTGAGGCAGTTAGGATCTTCCTTGCTTATGCTGCATCCAAGGACTTCACAGTATACCAACTTGATGTCAAGTGTGCTTTTCTATACGGGGATATAGACAGGGAAGTGTACGTATGCCAACCTCCAGGATTTGAAGATCCACAGCATCCCAACTATGTGTGCAAATTGGATAAAGCTCTATATGGGCTGCACCAAGCACCTGGGCTGTGGTATGAGACTCTGTCTCAGTTTCTTCTGAAGAATGGCTATACTAGAGGTACCATTGACAAGACTCTCTTCATTAGAAAGTCTGGAAAAGACATTTTGCTTGTACAAGTCTATGTCGATGACATCATATTGGTTTCTCAAATGACCAAATGTGCAAGACTTTGAAAGCATTATGAGAAGAAGTTTGAGATGAGCTCCATGGAAAAATGGACTTTTTCCTTGGAATTCAGGTAAAGAACTGAAGGAAGGGTTCTTCATTAATCAATCTAAATATGTCTCTGACATCTTAGAAAGATTTGAGATGAAGGATTGCAAGCCTGCCAAGACACCCATACCCAGAAACCATAATCTTTGTCCTGACCTTGAGGGGGAGGATATTGATCAACATCAGTATAGGGCAATTATTGGTTCTCTGATGTATCTTACAGCAAGTAGACCTGATATCATGTTTGCTACTTGCATTTGTGCAAGATATCAGGCTGCTCCTAAGGTGTCTCACTTAGCTGCTGTTAAGAGAATCCTCAGATACCTCAAAGGAGCACCTAAACTAGGTCTCTGGTATCCCAGAAACAGGGATTTCAATCTTTATGGATACTCTGACAGTGACTACGGCGGTTGCAATAATGACAAGAAATCAACATCAGGAGGATGTCAATTTCTTGGTGGAAGGATCATCTCATGGCAATGCAAGAAACAATCCTGTGTCTCTACATCAATTGCTGAGGCTGAATACATTGCTGCTGCTAGCTGCTGTGCTCAACTGCTATGGATTCAAAATCAGATGTTAGACTATGGATTCAACTTTATGAGTACTCCTATCCATATTGACAACAACATGCTATCTCCATTACTGAAAATCCAGTGAAGCACTCCAAGACTAAGCATATCGACATCAGGTATCATTTCATTAGAGATATTCATGAGAAAAATCTAATCAGATTAATCAAAGTTGATTCAAATGAACAATATGCTGATTTGTTTACCAAAGCTTTTGATGAAAAAAGATTTAAGTATCTTATTGCAGCTATTGGGATGATAAACATTGATTAACCTGATCTCTTTTGAAAACCTTTTTAAGATGTAAGTCTTGTGTCAATACAATTTAAGCCCTGTTACAAGAAATTTCTCTCTGAAATTTTCTAAGTGTAAATTCCTTCCGAAGAGAAATTAACCTTCGGAAGACATTCTCATATCTTCGAAGCATAACTTCTCAAAGGATAACTTTCTTCTCGGAAGAACTTTTGGTCTCGGAAGAAGCGATTGATTGCATATCAGATCTACTTCTGAAACTTAAAAATTCTCCTTTCGGAAGCAACTCTAACCTTCGAAGCATAAGAATTGGCTTCGAAGAAAGAATTGGCTTCGGAAGAAGAATTGCCTTCGAAGACAAGTTACCTTCGGAAATGTTTTACACTCGGAAGAGAGATCTCACTATGTAACGTAAATTTCTTGGGCCCCACACTGTAAAAAGCAAAGATTTTGTTAATGATGTTGGATTATTTAACTGATTCTTAACCTTACCTCCACTGTCATTTCATCCACTAAACCATCACATCACCTTATCCTAACCCCCATTACCGCCTCTCCACAATCTTTTAAATAATCTCGACTATTCACTTTCACTTTCTTACTTGCAAACTTTACCCCTAGAAATTCTTCTCTCATCATCTTTACCCAGCTCAAAACTTCCAATTCACCTTTCCAAATGGCCTTCAACCCACAGCACAATCGTCGCACTTCTTGATTCATCAAGAGATGCTGACTTCTCAGATATCATCTCCTTCCTAACCCAATCTTCATACTACACCGCTCTAACTGTTAACCCCACAATTTACACAAACCACATGTTTGAATTTTGGGCAAACGGTCAGATTGAAACCCTAAATAGGGTCCGTGTCATTTGATCCAGTATTTGCGGCCAGGAGTTGGTCATTACTGAACAGCTCATCAGAGAGCATTTAGAGCTTCATGATGATGGCGCTCCAACGAATTTCCCAAAGCGGACTTGGATCATTCTTATCTCCAAATGGGATATGGAGGAGATGTTAGCAGGTCAACTGTCTACAAATTTAACTTCTCGTACAAATGGAAGTTCCTGCTACACGTGGTCTTCACTGCTTGTCGAATAAATCCGGCGGATGGGATCAAATCCATTTGAACTTGGGTGCCTTGTTCATGGGTTGGTAAAAGGCCTCCGCTTCAACTATTCAAGATTTGTGCTAACTAACCTCATGGGAAATCTTCAGAAAGACACCTTCTTCATGTATCCCGGTTTCTCTAGCATATAATCAACTGTGAGCTAGACCAGAGCACGCTTGTCTGTGCAGCTGCTCTGACTGCTCCCCAGATGAGGCCGACTATCTTCAAGACTTTGAAGAGGGTGTCCACCAACTTCACAGGAAGAGATACTGCACTTCTTCCAGGTATGACTGAGCCAACGGCTCCTGGTGACATCCCTGTAAATCCCACAGGTGATGAACCCACACCAGCAACTACCCCCACTATGCCAACACCACCCATCACCATCACTTATCAGAGACGTCCCAAACGAACCCTTGTTCAATCTACTCTGATTGAACAAGCTCCTCCTGTTCAATCCAAAAAGGCTAAAATGGAACAAAGGGCTCCCACTCAGCCTGAGGTCCAACCATCCTTCATAATTGACCTTAATTTGGGTCCTGAGTCTCCTCAGTCTCAGACCTATGAGCCCACAAACCAAGCTAAAAGCCCTCAGGGTGAGTCTCTATACTCCCCTGAGCAGCCAACAAGGGACAGCCCCACCAGAGGCTCAATGCCTGTAGACATTGACCAAAGTCCCGGGTCAGTAGGTTTAACCATCCTATCTTTCACTGACCTTTTATTCAAAACTGATGAAGAGATAACATCTCTCCATGGCAATGAAGTTGATCTACAACACCCTCTCCAAGATCAACAGAGCCCGGAGAAATCTCTTATCTCTAGCCCCCATCAGCAACCAACTGAGGTGAGTCCCACTGATGTGGAGGGGACTCATGTAGATTCAGCTGCCACTACAGAAGGTGCCTCAATGGACCTTATGGACAGTGGTAACAATTCTCAGACTGAATCTACGGCAACTGAGCCCTTTGATGACTCTGAAAGAGACATCATTGAGCATGGGAAACCAGGTGCCAAGAACCACATCTGGTGGTGAGGATAACATACTAGGTATGTTACCTCATCTCCCCGTGATTCTTCGAAAGAAGATGAGGGAAGCATGCAACTCCTCATTAAAGATCTTCTTTCTAAAGTCTCAAATCTGGAATCTCAGGTTAGGACTTTAGAGGCAAGATCTGCCACTCAGCAACTTGAGATTGACAATCTCAAGGCTCATCTAGCTGAGAAACAGACAGAGAGGTCTGTTAGGCACATACCTGTTCAGGTCTCCCTGATTTCCTCCTCTAGCTTATCTAGCTCTTAAGATGATGCTACCAAAAGGGGAGAATATTCAAAGACAAACACACAAGGAACCACAGAGCCGGCCTTCCACTTTAACATCTTCCTCTCCCATCATTTCTGCACCTGAAACATCTCAGGTCACTCTTCAGATTGATCCAAGGATGCTTAATAATCTTTACAGACTCTTCACCAAGTTTCTGTTAAGATCCTCCTTTGAGCAGCCAAGTCATGATGCTGCAATGATCTACTTTGGAGCAGAAGAACTTCAAAGGCTGACTGCACCTTCTACCACTGTGAAGAAGTTGGTCAACCTAAGGTTTCCATGGAACCTGAGATTCAATTCGAAGGGGAAATGGGAACTGATGGCCCAGCAACTGAAACAGTTGGGACAGAATCTGCATCCCCTCTAACTTCGAAGCTGAAGTTAAAGCCTCGGAAGAACAAGCTGAATCTTCCGAAGCTGAAATGGAAGCTGCGGAAGGACTGTTTAAAATGTCCGAGGAACTGATCATCACAGATGCTATCCTGGAAATGGCATCTGAAATGAGCAGCGAGGACTTTCCAATTATACCTCCTCACAGACCATCTCTACTCTCTCACAATCAAATCTCTTCTCAAGAACCACAGTCAGATCTTCAAGAAACAAAGGAAAGGAAAAAGAAGACTGCAGAAGAGATTCAGGAAGAAGAGAATTTAAAAACTTAAGAAGAAGGAAGACTTCAGACTGAGAAGTTGCTAGCTGCTAGCACAAAAGCAGCTGCTTCCAATCAGGAGGTTTTCATCAACAAAAGAAGAGAGCAGATCATTGACCATCTCATTGAAATGGGAGCTGCCAATGAAGAAACACTCCTGCTACCATTAGAGGAGTTGGTGGATCTGGAGAAGGCAACCAGGCTGAATTTGAAGAAGAAGCCAGGTTGGCCTTAGAGGAAAAGGAAAAGAAACAGAAGGAGGATGAATTGCAGCTGAGGAGAGATGGATAAACTTCCTACTCTCCAGAGGTTTTGATCTTCAAGAACTCTCTCCACAACGATGACACGATCCTCTGGCTCTTCAACAAAGAGCAGGGTCAAATGGAGAAAGAAAGAAAAAGGCTGCTAAAGAAAAGGAAAGAGAGAAGAAGAAGAAAGAAGAAGAGGCTAGGGTCACTGCCTCCAAGAAGCTTACTGAGAAAGCCTGGATGAAGGACTATCTCCGGGCTCATGGCTTCTCCGGTAGGCAGGTGGGTCCTATGTCGGATAGGACACTCCAACGGATTGTCAGTGAAATTAAGGCTGACATCCGGTTGGGGAAAAGGAAAGAGATGTAGAAGGGTAAAAGGGATGACCTTCACTGCTTCTACCCAACCACAACTTGAACCTCATCCTCACCAATCACTATTAAACCTGAACCCTTCACCCTTGAACCCACATCACTACCTCCACTACTCCCTCACCTCAAACTCCTAAACTTCCCATCATCCAACCCAAAACACTAGCCAGAACCTCTGAACCTAAACCTACCCAATCACCATCCAAACCATCCTTCAGCCTTCTCAACATCTCTCCCTTGAGGAGTTTAAGGCAATCAAGATGAAGCTCACTAACTGCACCACTTTGAGCGAAGTTTCCTGTGTAGAAGACTCTGTCAACATTACCTATGTAGACGGATCTTCAAGTTCCCTCACAAGAACAGATTCCTTGATTTGCCTAGAGGAACTTTGGACCAGGCTGCAAGACTTTGGGCCTCAATTCAGACTCTTTAAATGAGGAAGAAAAGAAGCTCAGAAGAAAACTGGTGACTCTGCTGGATACAAGAAAAGAGGACAAGATTCCTAGTCAGCCTCTTGTGCCTAGAAGGAAGATAATCCAGTGGAGGTTCGATGAACCTTCTCACAACTTGTTGTAGAAAGAGAGAATGGTGAAGTCAACAGACTCAATGCAACCTCTCTGTTACACTCTAGCAGATTTGACATTGCTGAGTTAGCAGAGAAACCATTCTCCAACCCCTCCAACTCTGGAACTGCTGCACTCGTCAGAATCATCTCAGCAGTCTTCATTTGGCTGAGCTAACTGCAAAAGCAAAGATTGAAGAAGAGTTGAAGTTGAAAAGACAGGAAGACAAGGAAAGATCTACACCAAAGGTCCTGCCTTTCTACAGATGGTGGAAGGTCCTGAATTGGAACCTATAGTTCGATGGGAATATGATTATAGCCTATCAACTAACTCTTTTCAGAGGGCAACAACAAAAGGTACATGTTATCCAAGGTGACAGACTGGATTCCTGTCTACCAAGGATCTGTACAAACTTCTCAGCACCACATCAGGGAAGAACAAGGAGACAGACAAATATTTGCTCTCCTTGGTGCTGAAAGTTTTGAGAAGTCGAGGTAAGTGAAGTTTTGGTAGCATCAGCCTAGGGGGAGTTTGTGGATCAAGAAGAAGGCTAATGCAACCAAAACTATATCACTTAAGTATTTTGATGCTGCATGCAAAAGGCTTCGAAGCTCTTCATGGAACTTCCGAAGGTTGTAGAGTTCTTCCGAAGACAAAGGAAAAGTCCAACTTCCGAAGACAGAATCTACTTCCGAAGACAAATGCATACTTCCGAAGTTCAAGACTTAGAAGAATAAAGTGAAGACCACTTCCGAAGTATGATGAAGAAGTCTCCAAGTCTTGGAAGAAGCAGCCTCTTCCGAGTATAAAGTGACGGAAGTACTTACTCTTCCGAACCATTTAACCTTCGGAAGACAATGCTATGGCCAGTGGACACAAGTATGGTCTCTGACACTCCGCTGCAGACTTCTGATACAGCATGGCTTCTTCCTAAAGAACCATGTTGTTGACCATACTTTATTCCACTGCTACCTTTTCATGATAGTACGTTACCATCTTTAGTTGGTGACAAAAGGTAAGTCAGGGACATGTCCTGACTACTATCTCAGATAAGACTTTATCCGAGATACCTTAACCTTAGTCTTGTAGTATAGACTTTAGGTATAGGATCTAGCTAGTATCAAAGTATATCCTTCTGTAGATAGTATTATATATAGGTTCTCCTTGTAATTCATAAATAGAGGAAAATCTGCTTGTAAGAGTCCTTTGTATTGTGAGTTGAGAATCAATATATAAAAGTATCTTGAAATTATCTTTCTGTGTTCTTAGTTACTTTTCATTGTGATCAACTCTTCTTGATTCTTACCTGAGTGTGATTCTAGGTGAGTTTGAGAGAAAACATTTGTGTTAAGTGACAAACACCAATCCTGCAAGTGAGAAGCAATTGAAGATACACTTTAGAAGGTTTTTTATTGTTACAGATGCCATCCTTTTAAGGGTATCATTACACCTAGCAATATTAGTCTTTTAAGGGTATCATTACACCTAGGACATTGCAAAGCTTGTGGCAATTGCATTGATCAATTTCACAACTGCACCCGCCGCAACGTGCGGGCATTCCCACTAGTTATTACTAACTTATATCAAAGCAATGCTTACATGACATCCAAATAACAACATTAATCATTATCGCTCATCCACCATGGATGTCCTAGACACAAAATATATAAAGAGATTATAACTAATACTGATTAGAAAACTAAATTTATTAACATAATAAATAAGGTGAATTACACTTTTCGTCCTTAAGGTTTGTTGTAAATTTCATGTTTCGTTATTAAACTAAGGAAATTATAGCAAACATCCTTTATGTTTTATAAAAGTTTGCATGTTTCGTCGTATACTCTAGCGGACGTTAAATTTGATCGTTAAATCAGGTCATGTACCTTGCACATGAAGGTAGTTTGGTTTTTTATCCTTAAGAATATAAAATAGAATATTAAAACCCACCCCACCCCCATACCTCTCTTTCTCCTCTACCCCTCTCTTTCTCTTTCTCTCTCTATCTTTACACACAAGAAACACCACCACCACTTGTCCATCACCACCACCACTGCCACCACCCACCCACCGCCACCATATTACCATGCACCAACACCACCATATTGCCGCCAGACCCCCCATATACAGATAATGTAACATATATATTGGCTATCAGTAACATTTATCCTAAATTGATTCTACTAAATTAAACACCACGGAGAACCATGAAAAAACACCAAACTTACTGAGAAAGCATCAGCATCATCGATCGCATACATCCATCAGTAGGGGTCGTAATGAATATGAAAATGGGGTGGTGGTGAACAAGATTAACTGGTGGTGGGGTGGGGTGAATAAACAAATGGAAGAGGTAGGGATGGTGAAGGCACGAGCACCGGAGGCGATGGAGGAGGAGGCGACAACATTGGAAGTGACGACAGAGAAGGCGACAATGGAGGAGGCGATGAAGTGGTGGTGTGTTCTAGGCGGCGAAGCGGTGGTGATGTTCTGGCAGGTGATAAAGGTAGCATGGCGGGAGAAAAAAGGGACTTTAGGGTTTTCTTTTTGTCATTGCTCATGATGATGTGGACGTTATGGGGTGTGGTGCCGGTGATGACCGTGGGCAGGTGGTGGAAAGGTGGTGGTGGTATGTTCTTGTGTGTAAAAATAGAGATAGATAGAAAAAGAGATGGGGTAGAGAGAGAAAGAGAGGTGTGGGGTGGGTTTTAATATTCTAGAGTAAATTATAAATTTTGTTCTTTTCGTGTGTTTAAAATTATGGATCTTTTCATTTAACTTTGATAATTACACAGAACGTCCTTTATTTAAAAATTATCACGCTCTATTCCCTTTATAAGAATTGAAGTTAACTTTTTCAGTGTGAAAGTACCATTTTGCCCTTATCCCTTAAAGAATGAAATCTGTAATTTTCCTTAATCTTTTACTTTTTCTATTTTGTTTTTATTATATATAACTTATCTTTTTAATCACTTTTTATTTTATAAATGTATTTGAAATATTATTACTTAATGTAACACCCGACTATTTTTAAAAATCATGATATAAAGAATAAAAGCAAGAAAGGCAATAAAGTCCAAGTGGAGGGACTAAAAGTGTCCAAAAAGGACAAAACTTTCAAAAGTTGGTGTAAAGGGAGTATGGCCGCCCACCCTCACCTCACTTCACCATTTGTCTCGGTTTTTAGAGAGAGAGAGAGCAGAGAAAAACTCTGGTTGAAGATAAGAAGAAGAAGAGAAGTCGAATTCAAGGTAAGAATTCAAGGTTTTTGTGCTTTTATGTCGGGTTTTATCCCGGTTATGTGTGTATGCTTATGGGTTGTGTTTGTGCTCGGGTGTGTGTGTTTTTGGTGTTATTTCTAGGTGATTTGAACTCCTTGCAAGTGGGTTAAAAGGAAGAACACCCAAGTTACACTAGGTGAGTTCTAGATCCTGATTTTTACATGTTTTAAACTATCTTTGGGGCTGAAAACATATTAAAATGATTTTACAAGTTTATGTGTGAATACCCGTATGTATGGTGTATGTTGGATGTTAGTTTTGGATGGTTTATAGGCTACTCATGTTTAGAATAGCCACATTATGCTTAGAAGAGATGGGTTCGATGATTAGGATTGAAAATATCCTAGAAACATGTTTTACAGAATGCTCATGCGTCTAGATAAGTGTTCATATGTCTGAAAGTGCTTTAGAAAGAATTAAGTGTAAGTCATGCGCCTAAACAGTAGCTCATGCGCCCAAAATTTGCCTTAGAAATGTTTAAGTTCAGCCAATGCGCCTGAACAGTGGCCCATGCGCCTAGAAATGTTAGTCAGATGACTAAGTGTAGGGCCATGCGCCCCAATAGTGCCCATGCGTCCAAGTGGCCCATGCACCTAAGTGTTCATGCGTCTGAATAGTATCCATGCGCATAGATTGGGCTGGAATTTACTAAGTGTTCAGACGTCCAGGAATACCCATGCGCCTGAACAGTACCCATGCGCCTGAACAGTACCCACGCGCCTGAAAGTGGCCCATGCGCCTAAGTGTTTCCCATGCGACTGAATAGTGTCCATGCGCCTGCATAGTGCCCATGTGCCTAAGACTTAGAATATTTTTCTGATTTTTGGGGAAAATGTGTAAAGTAGGCTTTGACTTGGGAAATTCCCGGGGGACTATAAGTTGACTTTTGGGGTCATAGATGGTATGATGGGCATGTTATGGATGATGATGATGATGATGATGATGATGTTGCATGAATATGCATGATGTATGTATGTATGTATGATGCCCTGTGATGATGTATGTATGGTATGTTATGTTATGTTCCTTATGATGATGAATGTTTATCTTTCCATGGCTTTACATGTTATGTTAATGAATGAACCGAAAGTATTATGTAACGTAAAGTGAAAGATAATGAAAAAGGAACATGATGAATGAATGCATGCATTAACGAATGAATGAACGTAAAAAGTCTTGCAAGCAAATGTGTGGAGGTTCACACCCAATGAAGGGTGTTAGCTCAACTGTGTGTGGGTTAGCTACCCCAGAAGGATGCACACTGGGGTCCAATCCTTGAGATTGACCATATTATGGGATCTTTGCCGCTTGCCCCAGGTACTGGAGTTAGCTTCGTGCATAATGTTCGGGGTCTATGAAATACCTCAGGCCCAGTAACCAGCTTCGTGCACAATGTTCGGGGTATAGCATATGGCATTGATCCGGAATGAAACGAAAAGATGAACGCTGAATGTACTTGCCTCAGGTACTGGAGTCAGCTTCGTGCACAATGTTCGGGGTCTATGATAGACCTCAGACCCAGTAACCAGCTTTGTGCACAATGTTCGGGGTATTGTACATGTCACAAGATGTAACGAATGAATGAAGGTTAACGAACGTAATGAAAGATAATAACGATGTTATCGGTATGTACGTATGATGTATGATCACGAACAAACGAAACGTATAGTATGGTCTCTGTAAAGAAATAAATAACGATTTTATGTATGTTTTATTATAAAACTAGAACTCACTCAGCAACACTGACTTTTATACATTTTCAGTTGGCAGGTAAACGTGCTGAGGATGGCACGAGGTGGCTACTCAGCTCTTTTGGATGGTATCCATTTAATTAAGGCTTTTGTGATGTAATACAACGATATAATTTTGTAACCGACAAATGATGCATTATTTTGCAAAAGTTTTTAGGATGAAATGAAATGCCATGTGTTTTATGTTTACCGCTGCAATGCTTTGATGAATAAATGTAAAGTATATGTTTTACATGTGATGAATCACCAGCTGTAAGAGCCAAAGTCTAAGTGAAATGGGTAAAATTTTCAAAATAAACCTTAACCTAAACTGAAAATTTGACGGAATGGGAATAGGATGCCAATCTGAGTAGCTACGTGCCATAAGGTATTTTCGTAATGTTAACCGGTTTATGTGCGCATGGTATGTGGTTATGTGTTGTGTGTAGATTTAAATACTGATGTAGTTAGGACAGGTAATGCTCGGGATATGAATAGTAAAGTAAGTGGCTAATCACAACTGGCCACTGTAATTAGGGACTTACTATACTTGACATAAACAGAGCCGTTCCCTCGAATGACCGTGTTGGTGTTTGAATCTTTCAGTGTGAGTTAGAGGATGGTCGGTAGTAGATCTTCGAAGATTTCGTCAGGTGAAGATTGTGGTGGATGTGGTGCTGGACCGCGTGTCAGAAGAAGTATGGCTAGGGCTGCTGATGTAGCACTCAAAGAGCCTGAGATCCATCACCCGGAAGCTGGTGAAGATAGTGCTAGTCTGAGGACCCTGTTGACAGAGGCTGTTGTCGAGGGAGTTCAACGGGCCATGCAGACGATTCATCTAGGTATAGGGACTGAGATAATTAAGGCGGTGAAGGAGACGACCATGATAGAAATAAACAAGGAGGGTAGCAATGACAAGAACTGCAACGGAAAGCGGGTCGAACGTGGGGGTTACACCCCATATAAAGAGGTTGTCGGGACGCATAACCGGTGTGTAGCTTCATCCAGTGCGGGGATAAGGAAGTGTGGCAGATATGGAAGGGAGCATACTGGTGAGTGCAGGATTGGGATGAATGTATGCTTCAGGTGTGGTAAGCCTGGCCACATCGCTAGAGACTGTAAGAAGCCATGGGACGAGAGTTTTGGCACAATGAGGACGACTGGAATTGCGGGGTCGAACAGGTGTGATAAGTGTGGACGTAGGCACCCCGGGAAATGTAGATTGGGGAGCAATGTCTGTTTCTGATGTGGAAGGACCGGACACGTAGCGAAGAACTGCGATATGATGCGGTGCTATTCTTGTGGTGAAGAAGGTCACGTGAGCAGGAACTGCAAGAAGCTGAAGGCAGACAGCTCTGGGGAGAAGAAGAAGCCGGAGGAAGGATGGCAGAGAGCAGGTGCCAGAGCTTACACCATGACTCGGAGAGGAAGCCAGAGCTGATCCCGATGTTGTGTCAGGTATGTTTCTGGTAAACCAAACTTATGCATCTGTATTGTTTGATTCTGGTGCTAGCAGGAGTTTTATTTCTACTACAATCTGTGCTAAGTTAGTTGTTAGTAGTAGAAAGGTCAGTGTACCATTCGATGGGGAAACTGCTATCGGCAAGTCCACTAGAATTACTGAGGTGATAGAGGACTGTGCCATAGAGCTAGAAGGCCATAGGTTTGCTGCTAGGTTACACGTGATACCCCTAGGTGGATTTGATGTAGTACTAGGGATGGACTGGTTAGCAACCTATGAAGAAAATATCATGCGTCGCAAGAAGATGATCTGATTGACAGCACCTGACGGAGATAAGGTGACGGTGTATGGTGATCGGGTTGCGATGATCCCAAAGGTGATTTCGATGGCAGTGGCGGGGAAGTGCATGAGGCATGGTTGTAGTGCCCACTTGGCCTACGTAAAGGACGTGGACGCGCCAGCACCACAACTATCGGATGTGCCAGTTGTGTGTGACTTTCGGACGTATTCCCGGAAGACTTACCCGGTGTGCCACCAGATCGCGAGGTTGAGTTCCAAATTGACTTGATACCCGGTGCTGAACCCTGTGAAGTCGGTTTTTTGGATCGATAAACATCCGAGCATGTCCTTGACGGAAGGGTAAACAACATCAAACCAAAAGTCAAAGAATAATACAAACTATAATTGAATGGTTTTATTGATAAAACCTAACGATTACAAGCTCGTTACAACATAAGAATCAAGACTCTTGGCAAGGGGAAGATCGAGCATGATCTCCCCTCTCATCTGGCAGCCCTAGGCTCCTGGGCACATTGTTTCTAAAACCCTTTGAAATCCTTTCATACTCTACACATTGAAACTGGTATATATAGGCCTCGGCCCATATTAGATGTGACTGGGCCCATTCGTGTGATTGGACCATGCGTATGGTTCAATCGTACGACTGGACCATGCGTATGGTTCAATCGTATGACTGGACCATACTTATGGTTCAGTCTTATGAATGTCCCAATCGCATCTCTCAGTCGCACGGCTGATCCATTAGCATGGCTCAGTCGTTCGACTGAGTCTTATTTGCATATGCTCCTGCGAATGACCCAGTTTCATGTGTTTACAACATATCAGGTGTATAACATTAAGCCTAGACTATTTGACAAGCGACGGACACACTATATATGAATATATATGCTCCAACAAATTCCCCCTTGGACGTTGCTTGCGAATAGTAGATAACACCTCTTACAATCTTTAGTCAATCTTTGCTCTGGTTGCCAATAGAATCAAACGAAAACATATTAGCCAACGTTGCCGATCCGTCAGGTTACACACATCCTTGAAAATGAATTTAGGCACAACAACTTTCGTTTACTTTGCAGAACACCATCATCGCAGCAAGATTCCCCATATGACTGATTTTTCCAGATAATGACACGAACAGTTTTCCATTGCTTCAATCTTCACACAGGCTAACCTGATTAACATCACCACCTGCAGAAATTCCCCCTCACATTCAGCATATCCCAATATATAGACATTTTGACCGCCTTGCGTCTTCACACGGTGTATTGGGCAAAAGGTTGAAGGTTCCATTCCACAGCTAACAATATCAACCAAATCAGCATGTACGAAGACTCATCATCGGAAACCGGTTCACATCATCACTTTCTGATTGCGTCTTCAATTTCTCTATACATGGATTTCCCCTAAGAATGGGAATCCTCTTTGTGCAGATAAATATAACTTGATTGGCCCATAAGTAGTCAGATGCTCCTGACTACCCCACAAAATCAGCACCAACTGCTGACATCTTCTCTTCTCTCTTTCGTGTTCCAATTACATTCACCTATTCTGGAAGTCCGCCAAATAATGGGGTACACATCGAACTTATTTGACAAAAGAACCTTAAGGTGAATATGCTTTGCTCATCTTCAAATCTGTGCAAGAAGCTGTTCTAGACTCTTTTTTGGTCTGGAACAAATGCGGATGAGTCAATGCAAATGGCTCACTCGTGCGATTGAACACACGATTGGTCCAGTCGCATGACAGAACATAGGACTGGTCCAGTCGCACGAATGGTCCATTCGCATGGTCCAGTCGTACGAATGCTCCAATCGCATTGCCCAGTCGCATGAACGGGTTTGCACGCAGATTTTCAGATCTGCAGCCGCCAGGGCTGCCCAAAAACCCTAACCTGACGAATTCAACATGAACCGAAACAAAGTAGACATCATCAGATTCGAAAGGGTGATAGGAACGTGGTTTCGAATTCAATTTCAACATAGAAGAAACACACGTAACAAGGTCTGAGCAAAACACGAAGAACACGAAGTGGGTTAACGTCAAGATCTGAACTTTGATCCAGAATCAAGAGCTCGGGTTGCTAGAATGATTGTTAGATTATTCCAGCAGTAACCGGCTCTGATACCAATTGTGAAGTCGGTTTCTTTGGATCGATAAACATCCGAGCATGTTCTTGACGGAAGGATAAACAACATCAAACCAAAAGTCAAAGAATAATACGAACAATAATTGAATAGTTTCATTGATAAAACCTAACGATTACAAGCTTGTTACAACATAAGAATCAAGACTCTTGGCAGGGGGAAGATCGAGCATGATCTCCCCTCTCATCCGGCCGCCCTAGGCTCCCGGGCACACTGTTTCTAAAACCCTTAGAAATCCTTTCATACTCTACACATTGAAACTGGTATATATAGGCCTCGGCCCATATTAGATGCGACTGGGCCCATTCGTGTGATTGGACCATGCGTATGGTTCAATCGTATGACTGGACCATGCGTATGGTTCAATCGTACGACTGGACCATACTTATGGTTCAGTCTTACGAATGTCCCAATCGCATCTCTCAGTCGCACGGCTGGTCCATTAGCATGGCTCAGTCATACGACTGAGTCTCATTCGCATATGCTCCTGCAAATGACCCAGTTTCATGTGTTTACAACATATCAGGTGTATAACATTAAGCCTAGACTATTCGACAAGCAACAAACACACTATATATGACTATATATGCTCCAAGAAACCCGTTGCCAAGGCACCGTACTGGTTGGCTCCGACTGAGATGAAAGAGTTAATGGAGCAGTTGCAAAAACCGCTGGATAAGGGGTTCATTAGACCGAGTATCTCACCATGGGGTGCTCTGGTATTATTTGTGAAGAAGAAAGACAGTAGTATGAGGATGTGTATTGACTACCGAGAGCGGAACAAGTTGACAGTGAAAAAAAAATCGATACCCCCTACCAAGAATAGACAATCTGTTTGATCAGCTCCAAGGTGCCAGTTGGTTTTCGAGGATAGATCCCCGATCTGGTTACCATCAACTAAAAATGAAGGAGTAGGACATTGCTAAAACAGCTTTTCGCAGGCGCTACGGTCACTATGAGTTCCTCGTTATGTCGTTTGGATTGACCAATGCACCAGCTGCTTTTATGGATCTGATGAATCGAGTGTGTCGGCCAATGTTAGATAAATCGGTGATTGTGTTCATTGATGATATCCTGATTTATTCGAAGAGTGAGATTGAGCATGCCGGTCACATTCGGGAGGTTCTCGAGACGTTAAGAAGGGAGAAGTCATATGCAGCGAAGTTCAGTTCTTGGGTCATGTGGTGAATCCCGATGGGATTATGGTGGACCAGGCTAAGGTAGAGGCAGTGATGCAATGGAAGTCTCCAAAGACGCCATCCAAGATTCGTAGTTTCTTGGGTTTGGCGGGCTACTATAGAAGATTTATCCAAGACTTCTTTAAGATTGCTTCTCCACTGACTAAGTTGACCCGAAAGGATGTAAGTATGTATGGGGTCAGGCTCAGGAGAAGGCATTTGAGGAGTTGAAGGCGAGGTTGACTCAAGGTGTTGTCCTGTCGTTACCCGATGGAAGCGAAGATTTAGTGGTGTACTCAGACGCTTCTTACTTGGGGTTGGGGTGTGTGTTAATTCAAAGAGGAAAAGTTATAGCCTACGCATCCCGATAGCTGAAGGTTCATGAGGTCAACTACCCTACTCATGACTTGGAACTAGCGGCCGTGGTCTTTGCACTAAAGATTTGGAGGCACTATCTGTATGGAACAAAGTGAACCATCTTCACCGACCACAAGAGTTTAAAGTACTTCTTTGAGCAGAAGGACCTGAATATGAGGCAGAGACGATGGTTGAAGCTCATAAAGGATTATGATTATGAGATCCATTGCCATCCGGGCAAAGCTAACATGGTGGTTGATGCTCTTAGCCGGAAGGAGAGGCCCGAGCCAATTCGGGTGAAAGCATACCAACTAATCATGACCTCTGATGTAATGAAGCAAGTCAAGGAGTTCCAGGATGTGGCATTAAAAGAAGGTCATCTAAACTCTAAAAGAATGAGAGGTCTGGTTAGGGAATTGAGTGAGAACACGCTTGGTGTTAAAACTCGATTTGGACGGGTGTGGATTCCTCGTTTCGGGAATCTACGTGTGAAGATTATGGACGAAGCTCACATGAACCGATACTCTATCCATCCCGGTGCCACAAAGATGTACCGAGACACGAAGAAGGATTATTGGTGGCTGGGTATGAAGCGTGACGTGGTGGAGTATGTGAGCAAGTGCCTTACTTGTTTGCAAGTGAAGGCGGAACATCAAAAGCCATATGGGAAGATCCAACCTTTGGATATACCGGAATGGAAGTGGGAGCACATCACCATGGATTTCATTATGAAACGGCCCCGTACTCCGAAAGGATACGATGCCATATGGATGATCGTTGACCGCTTGACGAAGAGTGCTCACTTCCTACCGATCCGTGAGACATATTCATCTGAGAGTTTGGTTGACTTGTTCATCAAGGAGGTTGTAACCCATCATGGTGTGCCGGTGTCTATCGTGTCTGATCGCGACACCCGGTTTACATCTAAATTCTGGAAGAAATTCCACGATGCCATGGGGACGAGGTTACATATTAGCACGGCTTATCATCCCCAAACTGATGGTTAGTCAGAAAGGACCATTCAAACATTGGAGGACATGTTTCGGGCATGTGTGATCGATTTTGGGGGAAGTTGGGATGACCACCTACCATTAGCTAAGTTCTCGTACAACAATTGCTATCATGCCAGCATTGGCATGCCACCATACGAGATGCTATACGGTAGGAGATGCAGAACGCCCGTTTGTTGGGGTGACATTGGTCAGAAAGCGTTGGGAAGCGTCGAGATAATCGAGGCTACGACTGAGAAGCTCAAAAAGATTAAGGCCTTCATGAAGGCAGCCAAAGATAGACAAAAGTCGTATGCCGATAAACGACGTAGACCAATGAGTTCCAGGTGGGCGACCGGGTTATGTTGAAGGTCTCACCTTGGAAGAGTATTATCAGATTCGGGAAGCGGGGCAAGTTGAGCCAAGGTATATAGGCCCTTTCCGGATCATTGCTCGTGTAGGAGAGGTGGCCTATAGATTGGAGTTGCTAGATGAGTTAAGTGGCATTCACCTGACATTCCATGAATCTTTTTTGAGAAAATACTTAGCCGATGAAGACATGATTGTTCCATTGGAGGATATTGAAGTTGACGAAAGGCTCAATTATGTGGAGCAACCAGTGGCAATCATCGATCATAAAGAGAGGAGACTGAGAAATAAAGTGGTTCCTCTTGTGCGTGTACAGTGGAGCATAGGAAGGGATCCGAATCTACATGGGAGACTGAGGAGGAGATGAGGCAGCATTATCCTTATATGTTCGAGGAATAATGGGTTTCGAGGACGAAACCTATATAAGGGGGTGGACTTGTAACACCCAGCTATTTTAAAAAATCAAGATATAAAGAATAAAAGAAAGAAAGGCAATAAAGTCCAAGTGGAGGGACTAAAAGTGTCCAAAAAGGACAAAACTTTCAAAAGTTGGTGTAAAGGGAGTATGACCGCCCACCCTCACCTCACTTCACCATTTGTATCAGTTTTTAGAGAGAGTGAGCAGAGAAAAACTCTCGGTTGAAGATAAGAAGAAGAAGAGAAGTCGAATTCAAGGTAAGAATTCAAGGTCTTTATGCTTATATGTCGGGTTTTATCCCGGTTATGTGTGTATGCTTATGGGTTGTGTTTGTGCTCGGGTGTGTGTGTTTTTGGTGTTGTTTCTAGGTGTTTTGAACTCTTTGCAAGTTGGTTAAAAGGAAGAACACCCAAGTTGCACCAGGTGAGTTCTAAACCCCGGTTTTTACATGTTTTAAACTATCTTTGGGGCTGAAAACGTATTAAAATGATTTTACAAGTTTATGTGTGAATACCCGTATGTATGGTGTATGTTGGATGTTAGTTCTGGATGGTTTATAGGCTACTCATGTTTAGAATAGCCACATTATGCTTAGAACAGATGGGTTCGATGATTAGGATTGAAAATATCCTAGAAACATGTTTTACAGAATGCTCATGCGTCTAGATAAGTGTTCATACGTCTGAAAGTGCCTTAGAAAGAATTAAGTGTAAGTCATGCGCCTAAACAGTAGCTCATGCCCCCAAAATTTGCCTTAGAAATGTTTAAGTTCAGCCCATGCGCCTGAACAGTGGCCCATGCGCCTAGAAATGTTAGTCGGATGACTAAGTGTAGGGCCATGCGCCCCAATAGTGCCCATGCGCCCAAGTGGCCCATGCGCCTAAGTGTTCATGCGTCTGAATAGTATCCATGCGCCTAGATTGGGCTGGAATTTACTAAGTGTTCAGACGTCCAGGAATCCCCATGCGCCTGAACAGTACCCATGCGCCTGAAAGTGGCCCATGCGCCTAAGTGTTCCCCATGCGCCTGAATAGTGTCCATGCGCCTGCATAGTGCCCATGTGCCTAAGACTTAGAATATTTTTCTGATTTTTGGGGAAATATGTAAAGTAGGCTTTGACTTGGGAAATTCTCGGGGGACTATAAGTTGACTTTTGGGGTCATAGATGGTATGATGGGCATGTTATGGATGATGATGTTGCATGAATATGCATGATGTATGTTATGTATGTATGATGCCCTGTGATGATGTATGTATGGTATGTTATGTTATGTTCCTTATGATGATGAATGTTTATCTTTCCATGGCTTTACGTGTTATGTTAATGAATGAACCGAAAGTATTATGTATCGTAAAATGAAAGATAATGAAAGAGGAACATGATGAATGAATGAATGCATTAACGAATGAATGAACGTAAAATTCTTGCAAGCAAATGTATGGAGGTTCACACCCAATGAAGGGTGTTAGCTCAACTGTGTGCGGGTTAGCTACCCCAGAAGGATGCACACTGGAGTCCAATCCTTGAGATTGACCATATTTATGATCCTTGCCGCTTGCCCCAGGTACTGGAGTCAGTTTCGTGCATAATGTTCGGGGTCTATGAAAGACTCAGGCCCAGTAACCAGCTTCGTGCACAATGTTCGGGGTATAGCATATGGCATTGATCCGGAATGAAACGAAAAGATGAACGCTGGATGTACTTGCCTCAGGTACTGGAGTCAGCTTCATGCACAATATTCGGGGTCTATGATAGACCTCAGGCCCAGTAACCAGCTTCGTGCATAATGTTCGGGGTATTGTACATGTCACAAGATGTAATGAATGAACGAAGGTTAACGAACGTAATGAAAGATAATAACGATGTTATCGGTATGTACGTATGATGTATGATCACGAACGAACGAAACGTATAGTATGGTCTCTGTATAGAAATAAATAATGATTTTATGTATGTTTTATTATAAAACTAGAACTCACTTAGTGACACTGCCTTTTATACGTTTTCAATTGGCAGGTAAACGTTGCTGAGGATGGCACGAGGCGGCTACTCAGCTCTTTTGGATGGCATCCATTTAATTAAGGATTTTGTGATGTAATACAACGATATAATTTTGTAACCGACAAATGATGCATTATTTTGCAAAAGTTTTTAGGATGAAATGAAATGCCATGCGTTTTATGTTTTCCGCTGCAATGCTTTAATGCATAAATGTAAAGTATATGTTTTACGTGCGATGAATCACCGGTTGTAAGCGTCCCGGGAACGGGGCCTTACACTTAATTATCTTTTTATATAAAATATACTTTTATCTATAGTTTTTTTAATTAGTTATCTACCTTTCTAATCATACGAGAACATGATGGAGAGTTTACAATATTTTTTTATGTTAATAAACTTAAACTAGTATCGATTTTGTTTCATCATCATTTTTTATTACCTTTATGGTATAAAAATATTCAACTATTTTAAACAGTTTGACTTACGATTTATATTAAAAACCTATTAGAGACCGTATGATTTTAGTATATGACTTTTTATATTTTACTTGGTTATAATTATTCTAAGTTGATCTATATGTATAATTAAACGTTGATTAATATATGGAATATTTAAGTGTTTTTGTTGAAAAAAGTTTAATAAACTTAATCGTAAAACCAAACTAAAGCAAACCCTTAGTAATTGTTTGGTTCGGTTTTGTTATTTAATTTTAAGTGGTTTGGTTTTGATTTCTATTGACAAAAAAATTATTATTAACAATTTAAATAAAACCATGAACTAAAGTACATGTAATAAAAAATACTTGTTTAATTAAAAACTCCAAGTAGTTTTTTAGTAATCTTTTACTATATTTTATTTTAAATTAAAGTTACATGCTATCACGTTGTATTTATATTTAAAAACAAATCATTTGATTGAATATGATAATAATAATAATAATAATAATAATAATAATAATAATAATAATAATAATAATAATAATAATAATAATAATAATAATAATAATAATATAATAATAATAATAATAATAAAAGATTAATAATAACACATTTCGTCAAAGTGACCATTAAGAAAATAAGTTATTAAAATAAAAGTGGTTAGAAAAGAAAAAAAAATAAAAAGAAGTAGAGTAAATAAAATAAAAACAAAAAGAAAAAATATAAAAGATTAGTGAAATTACAAATTTCATCCTATAAAGGGTAAGGGTAAAATAATCTTTTACAAAAAATTGGTTGAAAAGGTTAACTTTTATTAGTAGAATATATATAAAACGTGAGAAGTTTGTAAATAAGGGACATTCAGTGTAATTATGAAAGTTTAAAACAAGATCCATAATTTTAGGTATACTTATTGGACAAAACTAGATTTAACGGCCAAATTTAATGCCCAAATTTAACACCAACTAGTGGATAGGAGGAACATGCAATCATTTTTAAAACATAAAGAATATTTACTGTAGTTTCTTTAGTTTAAAAATGATATCTGATATTTACGACAAATTTAAAAGACGAAAAATGTAATTTACTTTAATAAATAAGAAATTATAATTTTTTTAATCTTTATACATGTTTGTATGTTTAACGTATGTTTATAAATCATTAAAATTATCAAAGTATAAGAAAAAATAGTTAAAATTCTAATTCACAATCATTTTCTCTTCCACGTTTAAAATTCTTTTTACTATAAAAACTAAAAGTATGATTGAAAACCACTTTTTCCTAATATGGACTATTTTAATTTATTTACTTTAAATTGGAAAATGAATATTTTTAAAGTACATTTCACTTTTGATATTTTCGTGATTTTAATAAATTTCAATATACGTGGAGCGAGGTTATATCTTCAAACAATGTATGCTATAATTTATTTTCTTTAATATGTTCATAAATATCTTTTGACAAAAAAAAAGAAAAAAAGAAAAAATATTTGTTGAAATGTGTGCCTTCTTGTTGTAAATGATATCTATTTTCTTTAAAACACACTTTATTGCTTTCGGATTTTTGTCAATATATATCTTGATCTGTTTCAAATTCTTGCTTAAATGGTTGTAAACCGTTAGAAGTTTATAAATCTTTCTAACTTAAGTTAACCCATATATAACACATGTTAAGAAAAAAATTAATAAAAATAAAATTTATTAATTAACAAAAATATATTATAAGATTAGATATAATTGAAATCTTCTTATAATTTTTATTTCAAAACAAACATTAAAAAATCATTTTTAAAAACCTTTTTATTATAACTCTTAGTTTTTAACTGTTCTTTATTTATTAAAATTTTAACTTTTAAAAACAATAGCTTTTAATATTTTGTAATTTAAAAAAAGCTTAATGTTTTATAAAATTTTCTTATTTATAAGAATTTATTTATTTACAAATAACATTAATAAAAAAAATCTATTTTTTAATTATTATTAATTATTTTAATCTATAAAAAAATTAAATAATTATGTTAGTAATTAATATGATTATCTAATAAAAATAAAATAAATTAGTTAGAAAGAATATGCTGCTATCATACGTCTCTACTAATTACTCTTTATTACAATAAAGAGATCTATAATTTATAACATATAATAAAAAATTTTTTTGAAACACATATCATCATTCTAGGATATCAAATGCCACGTTTTATCATTCTAGCATGTGAAGAAAATTATTTTCCGCATCTTTTTTATAATAAATACGAAAATTATAACAACAATTAATTTGACTTTCATTTCTTACTAAAATATGTGTTGGATCAAGAAGGTTGTTGGTGCAATCAAAACCAAACAATTAGACTATTTTTGGTACAAATTGTAAAGGACTTCTGAAGCTAAGTATGGAACTTCCGAAAGATATGGAGTTCTTCCGAAGACAAAGTGCAGAATCAACTTCCAAAGGAAAAGCTCCAACTTTCGAAGACAAAGTCTTCTCTTCCGAAGTTCAAGACTTAGAAGAATTCAAAGACAATGACTTCCGAATTAAAAGTTCCCAAGCAACGGAAGAATCAGCCTCTTTCGAAGTATAAAAGGCTTCAGAAGAACTTATTCTTCCGAAGCCAATTAACCTTTGGAAGATGCTGCTAATGAACTAGTGGACATAAGTATGATCTCTGACACTCCATTATAGACCTCTAATACTAAATGGCGTTTTCCTAAAAGACCATGTAGTTGACCGTACTTTATTCCACTATTCGCCTTTACATGTTAGCACAAGTTACCAACTTTAGTTGGTGATAAATGTAAGTCATGGACATGTCATGACTACCATATATTAGATAAGATATTATCTGAGATACCTTAAACTATAGCTTTGTAGTATCCGCTTTAGTTAGAGGATTCCAGCTGGTATCAAAGTGATAGTATGTTGAAGCTGTACAAGATAGTCTATATTATCAACACAGTCAAAGTCAATAAAAGTCAACGTCATGGTCAAAGTCAACAAAAGTCAAACCGAGACGAGACGTTGAAGATTCAGACGACTAGGAGTTTTATTGTACTAAATATATTTTGTGTGAACAAAATATATTTTATCTTGTTTTTAGTCATTTTTATGCTTAATATGTAATTTTGCATTAATTAGCCTAAGTCTAGGGAGTTAAGTGTAACATCCGCCATTTTCAAAATTAAAACCCAAACTGAACATATTTTTTTATTAAACTATTATAATGTGCAATACATATTGTGAAATTATTTATTAATCATCTAACTAACTTGTAATAACTTATGGATTATAAACAATCCTTTATAAAGTTATAAAGTTTAATTATACATTTTACAAACTAAATGGAAAAGACTTATAAAGTTACTGGTAATTATAAATTTTAATTATTGGAAATTAATAATCAATTATAAAAATTTACAAGTTTTATAATTGTTACAAAGATTAACAAATAATTATTTGGGTTATTATTCAAATGGGTTTTATAAAGTCTAGGGTTTACTATGTAAATTTTGAAACTTAAATTAAAAAGTTTTTACATGGAATATCAAACAAATAAAGTTCAGGGACCAAAATGTAAAATCATTTAAACCCCCTACCACCTCGGACCTGTGGCCGACCACCAACTCCGGCCACGCCTCCGGCGACCACCAAAACTCAAGAAAACATCGAATTAAATGCAATTAAACCGTTCTAACCCTTCGCGACCTTGATTCGAATATGTAAGTACATTCAATTCGAAGCATCCTACTGTTTATCTCGTTTACATTCAAAACCGATTATACATTCAAAACTAAATTGGTTTCATCTCGATTAGTGAATGTATAACATAATTGTGAGATCAGAAGCGTTTAGGAAGTAATGACAGATTTAAACCCACAAATAGTTAGCATTAAGATTTTGTAATTCCAAGTGAATTTTATCCGAAACCCCCGAATCAAAATTGAATTCGTTGAACAAGAAACCGAATGAATTGATCACTTAAACTTGAGGGTAAACACTCCAATAGATCCCTTCAAACCTTCTATAACATCAATTTCATTTACAAAACACATAAACCACTATTACGATCTGTATCTTCATCGCAAACTTACAACATAGTCAAACACCATCTTCTGAACATCTTAGCGTTCAATTAATCGAGGGTTTTGGAACATCATCAATTTTAGAAGCTTTTCAAGTCATTAATTTGGATTATAATCATCATCTTCTTCTGAATCAATCCTATGTCCAGTCGAGGTGTTCTTTGTTTTTCTTTCTATTAAATCTATACAAATCCAGGTAATTCTACACACATACCCACTCGATTTGCTATGGGTAATTGAAGGCCTATGCTTAATTGAGGAATCAACATTGATTTCATGTTCGATTGGAAGCAAATCAAACTAGGGTTTATGTGGATTTGGGGCTTCTCTTCAAATTGATTATATAATTTTATTTTGAATCTAAACTCAGATTCGGGCCTTAGCCCAACTGGTAACTTACAACCATCATGGGCAGGAGGTCCCGGGTTCGAACCGGGCCTTTGCCAACCTTTTGGTTTTAATTGTTTTTGCTATATTTTTAATTCAAAAAATTATTATTATATTAGTATATTAAAATAAATTATTTATTTTCTAAAACATTTCAGAAATTATTAAATAAATTATAAGGTTTTTAAAACTTATGATTTTAAATTTATTATTTTTCTTTAAGAATAACAAAGTTGATAAAAAACATTATTATATATTTAAATAAATAAATAATTAATTATTTAAATCATTAAATATTCAATTAAGTATTTAGTCATGTTATATTACAAATAAATAATTATTTACTTTTTATACTTTGGTGCTTAACCTTTATTCATCACTCAATATAAATTAAATATTTGAGTAGTATGTAATTACTTAAGTTCACTAACGATTTATCTTTGTATTACATCTTAACGATTTAATCAAATTATTCTTTACACTTTTACTTAAACTTTTGAAACTTATAACACAATATAAATTTTCTATTATTCCTTTATTATTGGTTTTACGTTTGATATTATAAGATCTTTACAAAGATCATTTAAAATGTTTAAAAACTTTTTAAAATGATTTTAAATAATTTTAAAGCTATTAAATAAGTATTCAATTAATAATCTTTATCAAATTTTAAATAATTAATTATTAAATTAATTATTTCTTTTCACACATTATACTTAATTTCTATTAAATTAATAAATTAATTTGTTGAATCATTTTTAATTATTCTTGGTCTTAATTGATTTATATCATCTTTATTAAACATAAACGATTTATTATTTTACTTAATTATTTAAACCCCCAAATTTCAATTGAAACCCTAGTTCATGTCTAATTGATAATTTTATTATTTAATCTTGGAATAATATATTTAGGTAACTTATAAAAGAAATCGTTGGAGACTCGTTTAATTTCTTATCATCACCTTATATATATCACGTGAGTTTTCCATGTGAGTTCTTCATGCCCCTTTTAACTTTATTTCACACCTTTTGGGGTGAAACATGTTAACCTTATAAACTTACACTTGGAAACATCTTGATACTTGTAAATGCATATACATTTCATCTTTACCTTTTTGTCATGGTTATTTGTGTTATCGTAAGTCTTATATGAGATACATATTTTATTTACAAACATTGACTATTGCTAACCTGACGACGTCTTAGATCTTTGGGCCTGACAAGCCTATTTGGTGCTAAAGCCGATGTATTGTCGCTCCAGATGATGTATGCTTGTTCATCATGGGAACCAAGTACACTTAGCCAATTTTATAAACTTGTAATCAAGTCGAGGTTTGGTTGTAACAGTATGTGTTCTATAAACTTGCTAACTCATAACCGTCGACATGAATTGCTACTTGTAAATCTTTTATATGTATGTATGTTTAACCCATGGGAACTCACCAACTTTCAAAGTTGACAATTTATTTTTAACATGTTTTAGTTTTGATACTTGAGGAACTCTTCTTGCTCATATAGGACTTGGACTTAGATAAATTAAACATTTTATATTGTTGTTTATATTTTTGTGTATTGTATTGACTTAATTGACTTGTATTGTTCAATGAATGATGGTATTTAATATTATTTCAACTTATTTAGTTCCATGTGCTATGACAATCGTTTCACATTCGTCTGCCCTGATGATTCCGCCGTCGGTCGGGGTGTGACATTAGTGTAATTAGTGAATATTAGTCTAGACTATAAATAGTTAATTGTCATTAGTGTTGTTATTGGTTGTATGACCAATAGATTAGGGATTTTTTGTAAACACATCATTTGCAATCTAGTTAAAGATCAAGGGGGTTTTATTATGATTATCATATTTTGATCTATAATCTTCATGGTTTGATTCTGGAGTTACAATTTGGTATCAGAGCCATTTTGGATCAAATCACTGATGATTTGAAGATCTTTAGAGAGAAAAGTTGAGGTTTTGGTTGTTTTTGTTTAATATCAAGTTTTCATCAATTTTAGATCAAATTCGTGTGTATTTGATATGGAATTTGCTTGAATTTTGTTGGTTGTTGGTTAGGGAAGCTCTGTTAATCATTAGATCTCAAATCCATTGAGTTTTTGATGATTTCAGATTGATTTCGTGTTGAAAAAGCTTTTCAGCTTCGTTCAGCGAAATTATCAGTTCATTCAGCGAAACTACGAGTTCTTCCTATGAAACTACATGGGTTATCCTCATTGAAGTTGTTTTCTGCTGTCCTACGAAACTAGCTTCATTGAACGAAAGTTCAACAGTGCTTGTGGGTGATTTACAAGCGAAATTGCTGCCGAAAGTATCATTGAACGAAAGTTCAAGCTTGTTTCGTGCGAACTTGTCAGCGAAACTAAGCTGTTTTAAGCATATGGCTAGCGAAACTGCTGTCGAGATTTCCAGCAAAACTACTGTCGGCTCAGCGAAACTAGAGTTCACAGCGAAACTAGCTCTGCGAAACTATAATTTCGGCGAAATTATCATTTCTTCAGCGAAATTCGAATGTTAAAGATGACTTTTTCCCCCTAGTTGGGATTAATTGAGTTCATCCCGATAAATAAATTTTCATCGATTTTAAAAGATTTATATAAAAAAACAAGCTGACCTGGCATTTTGACCCTAGTTGCTAAGACTTCTAGTGTGACATTTAAAAATAATATTTTTTCCCGGTAGAATTATTTTAAAATTTTTGGAAAAATATTTTTGAGGCGTTCAATTGTTCAATTTTTTAATAAATGTCATCTTTAAAGACTTTAAATCAGATAATTTCACAACGGCACAAAGCCGATTTGACTCTTTTGCAACAATGAAGAAAGAAAAATTGTCAGATTTGATTGATCGATTGTTAAAGGTGGCAAATAATCTAAAGAAGCATGTTCCAAATCTCAGTAATCATGAACAGATTCAAAAGCTTCTCGACTCTCTTTTGTCTACATGGAATCATCAAGTTATAATGCTGAAGCAAGAAAGAGGTTATGTCGACACAAAAACTTATGGATATGATGAACAGAATAAAATCTCTCGAGCCAGATATCCAAAGAAACGAATTTCAACAATCCGTGTTCCCACATCAAACCCACACGCTTAATATTGATCTTGTTTCTTCTATAACAAACATACTTGATTATAAAACAGAGATGATTGAAAAGTTGAAGTTAATGAGAACTGATTTGAATTTAAATGTTGAATTCAGAGAAATTGTTGACATAGACTATGAAGCTTTGAGAGTCGACAATGACAGTAAAGCAGAGTCTGTGAGAACTGATGATGATAAGGCTGGAAAAGCTGTTAACATAAAGAAAGAATCCAAGGATGATGAGATGTTGGAGGTCAAAGAAGAGGAACAACAAAAAATCACAAGGGTTTGTAACTGTGAACAAAGCTTAGCTGCGGAACGAACTATCATGGGTCTTCCTTTTGAGACTGTTCAGGATATGTGTTTTTCATCTTGCAGAATCCGGTTATTGGGGATTTATAAGACAGACAGATTGTTATTGGAAAATAAAAAAGAATTAAAAATAATCAGTCAGGAATTAAAGAAAATTGAAAATGCTTTTTCAAGGAAACTTAAAGAAGCATTGGCTGAAAATGATCTTTTAAGAAGAACCATTTTGGAGCATGATGTTGAAATTATATTTTGAGAGAAAGGGCTGTTTTAGCTCAATTTGAAACGATAAAGCTTCAAACAAAGCTTGATAAATGGACCCTTTCACATATGAAAAAGGATGAGCTTATTGCTATACAACAAGGGGCGCGGGTAAAACATGGGATTGGATATAAATTTGATGGTGAAACTGTATTTAATTCAGTTCCACCCCCTTCTACTCTATGTTATTCACCAATCCCCAAACTTGATTCAACAAATGATTTGATTGAAGTTGCAAAAACCAGTTGTTTAAATGCAGGTTTAAGCAGCATTAATCTTAAAGAGATTAGAGATGTGCAGGATTCTCCTGTAGGTTTGGATTCCTCAGGCAGGGGTCTGATAAGAAGATTATGACGATTCCACTTCTGATGCTCCAACACCAATATCAGTTGCTTCTCTAACCTTCTTCAACAAATTCAAAAAGGTAATATTCCTTCGTTTGTTCCTGTTAGGTTTGTAAAAGAAGGAACATTTGTCGAATCAGCAAGCAATCAGTATCCTATAATCAAAGCTGACACAATAGGAGGTGTCAATCAAGATCCGTTGGAGAAAGATTTGTGTATACGAGATTTGATAAGCTTAGATGATGAATCAATCATAGAGGAGCATGTTGGTTCCTCACAGATCAAGATATCTCTTGACATTGTCAAATCACAAAAGCTTCCAGGAGCTGAATCAAGACAAATACGGATCTCTTCTCCAATTGCAAAACAACCAAGTCAGTCAGTGACGATCTCATCCCCTGTTCAGCATAGCAAACACCAAAACAAGCAAGAATCTTGCAAAACCCTAATCGTTTATCCTTGTTGTAAGTCACCTTTGTAAGCAGTTGTTTCACAGAAATATCATTGTGCTTTGATGTTATTGAATGTATTGATCATCATTGTCTTACTTTGTTTGAATTGTTATTGTTCTTAATCTTCAGTGTTCATCTTGTATATTGTGTGTATTTGATATAAAATGATCCAACAATTCATTTGTATTGCAAATCGATCAAATGGACCAATAAGTAGTAATATAGTTTCTCATTGTAACTCTTGTAGTAAGCTTGTAAGAGTATTGTAAAATTTGAGTTGAGAAATAATATATACAAGTATCTTGTAATTATTCTCGTGTGCTTTTCTTGTGTTACTTAGGATATTATAATCAACTCTTAGTAGAACTCTGCTTCTTGAGTGTTTGCTAGTGAGTTTGAGAGAAAATACTTGTGTTGAGTATCAAAACCGATACTGCAATTGGTATCAGAGCTTCTTAGGATCTTGATTGTGTGATCTAACCATTCTAATCAACCTCTTGTTTACTCACTCTTTTACTACACTCAAAACATGGCCTTGAACAAGAAATCTGAATGTGAAACGGGGACGATGACTAAAGCACCCATCATCACCCCAAGAAACTTCAGACAATGGAGCAGACGTATAGAAGGGTTCATCAGATGTCAAGACAACCGCATGTGAAGATCCATTACCCACGGTCCCTACAAACCAAAGGTGGCTTCACCTGTTGGTGGTGGTGCCATGATAGAAAAGGTAGTGGAGGACTACTCTGAAGAAGACCTCAAGCGGATATACATTGATGAAAAGGCAATGACAGTACTGATGACAACAATTCCCAACTCCATTATGGTGGGGTTTGAGAATTGCACAACTGCTAAAGGACTATTTGATGCCTTAACCCTAATGTACTCCAACTCTAATGATTCAAAGAAAGATTCCCTAAAGCAGCAATTTGAGAATTGTACACATATTACTGGAGAGACCTTGCACCAACAATACTTCAGGTACATGGATCTTATCTCTTCCCTTCAGTCTATAGGAATAGCTCCTGAATTGAGAGACCTCTCAAGGAAATTCATAAGTGCACTTCCTAACGATTGGACATTCTATTGTGTCTCCATCAAGAGAACTGAATACCTGAACACACTCATAATGACTGAGCTATATGGTATTCTTGATGGATACTGTGTAGAGATGGAAAACAAGAATGGCCATCAAGGAAGCAGATCTTCAAGCCTTTCCTTAAGCAACACTCTCATGGTTGCCGAAGGCTCAAGACCCCCTCAACCTCAGCAGTACCTGCTATACTCCTAACAGCCATCCAACTCTTCTAGGCCTTACATCACATTTCCTGAGACCCCAAGGTCTCAACAAGCTCAGCCCAGTCCTTTTCAGGACAACTGTGCTTTTATCTCAGGGAGTGGACACTCTAATGATTTTCAGTTCTGCTTTAAAGATCTGGAGTGTTTCAGTCTAGATGAGGTGGAATACATGGACATAGTCCAATAAATGGCTCTGTTAACCTACAGGGCAAATAAGTTCTTTAAGAAAACAGGATGCCAGTTCCCTCAGAACCGAATAAGCAGCAAGTTCAGGTTTGACACAACAAAGGCCAAGTGTTACAACTGTAACCACTTGGGTCATTTTGCTAGGGAATGCAAAGCTCCTAAATCAAACTCTGGATCTGCTCATGCCTCCTCACATCCTTCCACACCAAAAGCTGCTGGAAAATCAACTAAAACTGCTGTTGTGGCACAATAAGTTGATTGGAGCTTTATGGTCCAAGATGTCACCCCTACACATGCACTCATGACTGGAACAAACAACTCTAAGGTATATGATCATCTTTGTAATCTAGCCTGTATTGCCAAGGTTAAAATGTACCAGGATTATAACATGGAAATTAAATTCAACATTGAGTCCTTAAACATCTTAAAAGTGGATTTTAGAAAGGCTAAATCTGAATATCAACATAAAATTGAGGAGTTAGAGAAAACAATTTCCTCTTTAAAACATAAGCACACTAATTACAGGACTCAAATCAAGGATTTAATATCCAAGTTAATCGAGGCTCAAGCCAAGCTAGTAATAGCCGAGGCTCAAGCAAGGAAGCATGCTATTTCTGAGCAAAACTTCCAAGCCATTATTGCATCATCCTCCGACTCCAAAATTTGTTATCAAAACAAAGGAGGGTTGGGGACCAATGAGATTGCTCCACCACACTCTTATAAGTCTATTAGACAGCCAATGTGTGGTACTAAAGAGCAAGAGGTCCCATCTGCTGACCCATCTTCACCTGAGTTGAAGAATGATGCAATAATGGAGACCACAACAGGGAAGGAGTAAGTAAATCAACCATTTCTACTTGTGATGATCAAACTATCCACCAAATCTAGAAGAAACCGGGTAAAGGCAGGCAAAAGAACTGCCAAGAAAGTAGCTAAATCTAAGCTGAAGATTGAACCAAAGCAAAAGGTGTTTTCATTATAGCTGGATTCCAGGTGGTAGGCACTTCTGATTTAGGAAATGAGTGTAGTACTAGCACTTCTGTCCTGCCAAAGAATCAGAAGTCAAAGGAGAAGGCTGCAGAGGAAGACAAGAAGATTAAGAAACCTCAGCCATCAATATCCCTAAAGACTAACATTACATGCATAATGTGTGGTTTGCAAAACCATTTGACTAAAGATTGTTATTACAATCCAACAAGCACACATATGCAAATAATATTAAAAAGGAAGCAACCAAGGAAGGATTCATATTGGACCTTATCACATGGTTCAAGTGATAAGAAGGAAAGTTGGTTTCCGAAGCTTAGTTGCTTTTGGAAGAAACACATTCTTCTGAAAGGAAAATGGCTTCGGAAGTTAAGCCAAGGAAGGCTCAAAAGAACAAAAGAACAAAAGAACAAAAGAACTTTCTCAATACCTTCCGTGAAGAAGGCTTCTTCAGAAAAGAAGGTAGCGAACGCTTCTTCCGAAACACAAAGAGCTTCGGAATAAAGTCTTGATGCTCAAGCTTTAACAAGCTCATCTAAACTGACCAACCATGGGATGGAATGGAAGATCAGATAAGATGCTGAAACCACTCCTTCTTCTTCAAAGACATCATTGAACCCTCTACCATTCATTTTGGGTCAAGTATGTCATCATCAATAGAAAAACCCAAGACCAGCTAGGCTTGAGTTTCCAATCAAAACCTCATGTGCAGGGACATTCACAAGACAAGAACAATAGCATCTGGATAGTGGACAATGGATGCTCCAGGAACATGACTAGGAAAAGATCTCTACTTCAAGAATTTCAAAATTTTGATGGAGGTCATGTTCAATTTGGAGGTGAGACCGGAGGATACATTTCAGGCAGAGGAAGTGTATCCAATGGCTTCTTAAGAGTCAACAAAGTAAACTTTTTCAAGCAGCTTGAACACAATCTTCTAAATGTTTCTTAATTCTGTGATCAAAAGCATCAAATGCTTTTCATAGCACATGAGTGCATCATCCTCAAACCTGGGATGGCAATTCATCAGGAATTGGTGCTTCTTAGATCTCCCAGGAAAGGGGATATGTACAAGCTGGATATGAACATTGCTTCCCCATTGGGCGAAGTATCATTCTTTCGTTCCAAAGTTGATGGTGATGAGTCTGCCTTATGGCATAAAGGTATGTGTCATGTAAATTTTAAAACCATGAACAAATTGGTTAAAAATAACTTGGTACATGACGTGCCCAAAAAGGAATTTTATAGTAGAGATAACTGTGTGGCTTGCCTGAAAGGAAAGCAATATAGTGCCTCTCACAAATCCAAGAGGTTAACTCTATCGCCACCCATTACACTTATTGCACATGGATTTTTTGGTCCAACAAGTATAATGAGCATTGGAAGGAAATCTATTGCCTTGTGATAGTTGATGATTTTACAAGATTTACATGGTATTATTTTTAAGAACTAAAGATGAAACTGCTGAAACTTTAAAGTCTTTTATTCTTAAAATTGAAAATCAAAGTGATCACAAGTAAGATAATCAGGAGTGATAAAGGGACCGAGTTTAAGAATCAAGTTATTGACTCATTCTGTAACTCAAAAAGGATTACCAGACAATACAGTACTCCTAGAACTCCTTAACAAAATGGTGTTGTTGAGAGCAGGAACGATACCGATGGAGGCTGCTAGGACCATGTTAGCTGATTCAAAGCTGCCTCTAACATTCTGGGCAGAGGCAATCAATACTGCATGCTATGTGCAGAACAAGGTCCTCATTGTCCAGTCTCATGGAAAGACCCCTTATGAGCTAGTGAATAAGAGGCCACCGTTCATTGGCTTTCTAAGATCCTTTAGCAGCAGGTGTACCATACTTAACACAAAGGGCAACTTGGAAAAACTTGCTGAGAAGTTAGATGATGCTATCTTTGTTGGATATTCCTCCACCTCTATTGCTATAGAGTCTATAACATCAATAATCAACAATTTGAGGAATCATCCAACATTGTTGTTAATGAGCACACTCCTTGTGTTAAGGGGAATGACCCTGATCATATTTTTGACTTAGAATTGTTTCAAACTATTCTAAACCATCTTGTGAGAATGTTTCAGCTGGAATAGGTACTTAAAGTGATTCTGATGAAGACCAGCTATTTGATTTACCCAGACCTCTTCCAAGTTCTTCAAGTGTCTCTGAACCCCAAGTTCCCATCATTAGTAGATCCGATAGCATGACCATTTCAGGAACTAGTGGAGCTTCAACAAGTTATCAGCAAAGTGAGTCTAATAACTCATCAACTGATAACATAAAACACCAAGCTGATGGAAGTAGTATTCTGAAGGAATAGGTAATTGTTAATACTTCTTAGTAACTGATGCTGATGATGTTTCTCTTTCATTCAATCAGTCCGCATTGAATGATATTGAAGCAATAGCTGGACCAAGTGTTCATGTTCCTGAGCAAAATATGTCCAACTTGGATCTATCTTTGAAAATGGAAGTGATTCCTAGACTAAGAATTCATAACACTCATCCAGCTAAGAACATCATAAGAGAAGTCTCTGATGGTGTGAGAACAAGGGGACAAACTCATCATGGGAATGTCTGCTTGTACTCATGCTTTTTGTATCAGATGGAACCAAGAAAGTAGAAGAATTCTTAAAGGATAGTAGCTGGATTGAGTCAATGCACGAAGAGTTGCCTCAATTCAAGAAACAAAAGGTTTAGAACCTTTGCTCGCTACCATCTGGTCAAGTACCTATAGGCACACAATGGGTTTTTAGAAACAAGAGAGTTGATATTGGGTTGATCATCAAGAACAAAGCTAGACTGGTTGTTCAAGGATACACCCAAGAGGAATGAATTGACTATTCTGATGTCTTTGCACCAATTGCAAGACTTGAGGCAGTTAGAATCTTCCATGCTTATACTGCATCCAAGAGCTTTACTGTCTATCAAGTTAATGTCAAATGCGCCTTTCTATATGTAAATATGGATAAGGAGGTATATGTGTGCCAACCTATAGAATTTGAAGACCCACAACATCCCAACTATGTGTACAAATTGGATAAAGCTCTTTATGAGCTACACCAAGCACCTAGGCTATGGTATGAGACTCTCTCTCAATTTCTCCTGAAGAATGGTTACACTAGAGGAACCATTGACAAGACTTTCTTTATCAGAAGTTAGAGAAAGACATTTTACTCGTTTAGGTCTATGTTGTTGATATCATATTTGGTTCTTCAAATGACCAAATGTGTAAAGACTTTAAGAGTATCATGAAGAAAAAGTTTGAGATGAGTTCTATGGAAAAATAGACTTTTTCCTTGGAATTCAGGTGAAGCAAATGAAGGAAGGGTTTTTATCAATCAATCTAAGTATGTCTCTAACATCTTAGAAAGATTTGATATGAAAGATTGTAAGCCACCAAGACACACCATGCCCAGAACCCATGACCTTTGTCCTAACTCTAATAGGGAGATACTGATCAACATCAGTATAGGGCAATCATCAGTTCTCTAATGTATCTCACAGCAAGTAGACCTAATATCATGTTTGCCACATGCATTTATGCAAGATATCAGGCTGTTCCAAAGGTGTCTCACCTAGTTGCTGTCAAGAGAATTCTTAGATACCTCAAAGGAGCACCAAATCTTGGTCTCTGGTATCCTAGAAAGTCCATCTTCAATCTCTATGGCTACTCAGATAGTGACTATCGTGGCTGCAACATTAACAAAATCCACATCTGGAGGATATCAATTTCTTGGTGGAAGGATCATCTCATGGCAATGCAAAAAGCAATCCCGTGTCTCTATATCTACTTCTGAAGTTGAATCCATTGTCGCTGCAAGTTGATGTGCTCAGCTGTGGATTCAAAACCAGATGCTAGACTATGTTCAACTTAATGAGCACTCCTATCCACATTAACAACAATAGTGCTATCTCCATCACTGAAAATCTTGTGAAGCACTCCAAGACAAAGCACATTGATATCAGGTACCATTTCATTAGAGATATTAATGAGAAAAATCTAATTAAATTAGTTAAAGTTGATTCAAATGAACAATATGCTGATTTGTTCACCAAAGGCTTTGATGAATAGATATTTAAGTATCTCATTATGACTATTGGGATGATAAACATTGACTAATATATCTCATTTGGAAACCTTTTTAAGAAAATGTGTCTTGTCTTTTGTCAAATACAATCTAAACCCTGTTACAAAAAGTTATTCTTCATAGTTGACTAAGTGTGAGTATTTCCGAAGAGAAAATTACCCGCGGAAGATCTCTTCATTATCTTCCAAAGGCAATTCTCTCAATTCAAGTTTTATCTTCCGAAGAGTTTTTAGTCTCGGAAACATATCTTCACTACTTCTGAAGCTTGAAGACTTCTTCTTTCGGAAGACACTCTTATTCTCGAAGTAAATTCATTTACCTTCAGAAATAAGTTTTGGCTTCGGAGAGAAAAAATTTCGGAAATACTTTTACCTTCGGAGGAAGACTTCTATCTGTAATGGAAACTTTGGGGCCCACACAGTAAAAAGTAAAGATTTTATTAATGATGTCAGAATCTTTTGAATGGTTTTTCACCTTGCCGCCACTATCACATCTAACCCTAAACCATCTTTTCACCTTATCCATCCAACACCACCATTTCACCCATTTAAATAATCCCGACTCGTCACTTTAATCTTTTTACCGAATTTACTGTCCAAAGCTTCCTTCACCCCAAATTCACCCTGCACAAACTTATTTCATCATCTCCTTTCTCATAATGGCACTCAACCCTCAACACAATCAAGTCGCATTTCTTGACTCTTCCAAGGATGCTGACTTCTCAGACATCATCTTCTTTCTCATCCAATCTCCCTACTTCATTGCTCTGACTGTAAATCCTACTGTTTAATTGAACCACATGGGAAGATTTCTATTGAAAGGATTAGGTAGTACTCCTAAATGGAGTGAGGGTTATTCAAACCAGCATTTTAGGCCAGGAGTTGATCATTACTGAACAGGTCATTCGGGAGCATCTGGAACTCCATGATGAAGGTGCTCCTACTGAGTTCCCCAAATCAAACCTCGATGACACCTATATTCAAATGTGATATGGTGGAGATATGAATAGGTCTACAGTTTATAAGTTCAAATTTTCTTATAATCAGAAGTTCCTACTTCATGTTGTTCTTCACTGTTTGTCAAACAAGTCTAGGGATATGTGAAGTCGGTTTTGGATCGATAAACATCCGAGCATGTTCTTGACGGAAGGATAAACAACAGCACAAACCAAAAGTCAAACAATAATACGAACTATAATTGAATTGTTTCATTAATAAAACCTAACGATTACAAGCTCGTTACAACATAAGAATCAAGACTCTTGGCAAGGGGAAGATCGAGCATGATCTCCCCTCTCATCTGGCAGCCCTAGGCTTCCGGGCACTCTTTCTCTAAAACCCTTCTCAATCCTTCGTCTCTCTACACATTGAAACTGGTATATATAGGCCTCGGCCATTAGATGCGACTGGGCCCATTCGTGCGGTTGGACCATGCATATGGTTCAATCGTACGACTGGACCATGCGTATGGTTCAATCGTACGACTGGACCATACTTATGGTTCAGTCTTACGAATGTCCCAATCGTATCTCTCAGTCGCGCGACTGGTCCATTAGCATGGCTCAGTCGTACGACTGTGTCTCATTCGCATATGCTCCTGCGAATGACCAGTTTCATGTGTTTACAACATATCAGGTGTATAACATTAAGCCTAGACTATTCGAAAAGCGACGGACACACTATATATCACTATATATGCTCCAACAAATTCCCCCTTGGATGTTGCTTGCGAATAGTAGATAACACCTCTTACAATCTTCAGTCAATCTTTGCTCTAGTTGCCAATAGAATCAAACGAAAACCATATTAGCCAACGTTACCGATCCGTCAGGTTACACACATCCATGAAAATGAATTTAGGCATAACAACTTTCATTACTTTGTAGAACACCATCATAGCAGCAAGATTCTCCATATGACTGATTTTTCCAGATAATGACATGAACAGTTTTCCATTGCTTCAATCTTCACACAAGCTAACTTGATTAACACTAACACCTGCAGAAATTCCCCTTCACGTTCAGCATATCCCAATATATAAACGTTGTGCTCTCTTGGCGTCTTCATACGGTGTATTGGGCAAAAGGTTGAAGGTTCCAATCCACAGCTGACAATCTCAAACAAATCAACATGCATGAAGATTCATCATCGGAAACCGGTCACATCATCACTTCTGATTGCGTCTTCACTTTCTCGATACATGGATTCCCCCTAAGAATGGGAATCCTTATTTTGCGGATAGATAGAATTTGATTGGCCCATAAGTAGTCAGATGCTCTTGACTACCCCACAAAATTAGCACCAACTGCTAACATCTTCTCTTCTCTCTTTTGTGTTCCAATTACATTCACCTTCTGGAAGTCTGAAGAATAATGGGGTATACATCAAACTTATTTGACAAAAGAACCTCAGGGTGAATATGCTTTGCTCATCCTCAAATCTATGCAAGAAGCTGTTCCAGTCTTTTTTTTGGTCTGGAACAAATGCGGATGAGTCAATGCAGATGGCTCATTCGTGCGATTGAACATACGATTGGTCCAGTCGCACGACTGAACATATGACTGGTCCAGTCGTACGAATGGTCCATTCGATGGTCCAGTCGTACGAATGCTCCATTCGCATGGCCTAGTCGCATGGCCAGTGCGAATGAACGGGTCTGCACGCAGATTTTCAGATCTGCAGCCGCCAGGGCTGCCCAAAACCCTAATCTAACGAATTTTGCATGAACCGAGACAAAATAGACATCATCAAGATTCGAAGGGGTGATCGGAACATGGTTTCGAATTCGATTTTAACATAGAAGCATCACACATAACAAGATCTGAGCAAAACACGAAGAACACGAAGTGGGTTTAACGTCAAGATCTAAAATTTGATCCAGAAATCAAGAGTGTAGGTTGCGAGAATGATTGTTAGATCGTTCCAGCAGTAACCGGCTCTGATACCAATTGTGAAGTCGGTTTTGGATCGATAAACATCCGAGCATGTTTTTGACGGAAGGATAAACAACAGCACAAACCAAAAGTCAAACAATAATACGAACTATAATTGAATGGTTTCATTAATAAAACCTAACGTTTACAAGCTCGTTACAACATAAGAATCAAGACTCTTGGCAAGTGGAAGGTCGAGCATGATCTCCCACTCATCTGGCAGCCCTAGGTCCGGGCACTCTCTCTCTAAAACCCTTTCTCAAATCCTTCATCTCTCTACACATTGAAGCTGGTATATGTAGGCCTTGGCCCATATTAGATGCGACTGGGCCCATTCGTGCGATTGGACCATGTGTATGGTTCAATCTTACGACTGGACCATGCGTATGGTTCAATCGTACGACTGGACCATACTTATGGTTCAGTCTTACGAATGTCCCAATCGCATCTCTCAGTCGCACGACTGGTCAATTAACATGGCTTAGTCGTACGACTGAGTCTCATTTGCATATGCTCCTGCGAATGACCCAGTTTCATGTGTTTAAACATATCAGGTGTATAACATTAAGCCTAGACTATTCGACAAGCGACAGACACATATATATGACTATAATGCTCCAACAGGATGGGATCAAATCCCATATGAACTGGGTTGCGTAGTTCATGGATTGGTGAGGAGCCTCCGCTTCAACTATTCAAGATTTGTGCTGACCAACCTTCTTGGAAACCTCCAAAAGGACACATTCTTTATGTATCCTAGGTTTCTTCAGCATATAATCAACTGTGAGCTGGACCAGAGTAAGCTTGTCTGTGCAGCTACTCTGCATGTCCCTCAAATGAGGCTGACCATCTTCAAGATTTTGAAGAGAGTGTCCACCAACTTCACTGAAAGACACACTGACCTTCTTCCAGGTATGATTGAGCTATGGATCCTAGTGACGTCTCTGTTCACCCCACAGGTGATGAACCCACACCAACAACTACCCCTGAGACTGAATCTACGACAACATGCCCTTTGATGACTCTGAAAGAGACGTCCTTAGGCAAGGGAAACCAAGGTGCCAAGAAACCATATCTGGTGGTGAGGGTGAACATACAAGGTATGTTACCTCATCTCCCCATGATTCTTCAAAAGAAGACGAGGGTAGTATGCAACTCATCATTTAGGACCTACTTTCTAAAGTCTCATATCTTGAATCAAGGTAAAGACTTTAGAGGATAGGTCTGCACTCAGCAACTTGAGATTGAAAATCTCAAGGCTTAACTAGCTGAGAAACAAATTGAGAGATCTGTTAGGCAGTAGCAATTAAGGTCTTATTGACATCTTCCTCTAGCTCATCTAGCTCTCAAGATGATGCTACCAAAAAGGGTGAGAGTGTTCAGAGAGAAACAACTAAGGAACCACCAAGCCAAGCTTTAACTTCCCTATCTACTAGATATTCGGCTCCCATTGCAACTATCTTTCCTAAGCCCTCCCAAGTTGTCCTACAAATGGACCCAAGGATGCTCAGAGATCTCTTTAGGACCCTCTCCAAGTTTCTATTGAGATCTTATTTAGATCATCCTAGCCCTGATGCGGCTATGATGTACTTTGGAGCTGAAGAGCTTCGGAGGTTAAATGCACCTTCTACCACTGTGGAAGAAGTTGGTCAACCTGTTAGGAGGACCATGTACATACGGAGTACTAACGGATTCTACGTTTTACCAGATCAAATAGTGCGGAAACCTATTTTATTGGCGATCCAATTAGTGAGAACGATAACCCAATCGATATAAGAATGAACTAAACATTGAGAACGAGTAGGAATCGATCGAGAACGAACTATGAACTTGGACAGGCGGTTTGGGATGCTCTGGGCGGATATGGTTTATGTGTATTCGAAGTATCTCTCAAAGTTGTTTTTTTTCCAAGAATTAAGTGGTATTTATAGGTATGCAGTTTCTATTCGTACAACTGGACCATTAGCATGGTTTAGTTGTGCGACTAACTCATGCAATTGAATCATACGCACGGTGAAGGTTCAGTTGTACGACTGAGTCAGTCTTATATTTCAATCATACGACTGATCCTGTCTCTTGGTTCAGTCATGTGACCGGTCTAAAAGAATGATATATTCATGCGTATGGTCCATAAGTATGGTCCATTAACATGAATAATCACCTGACTAGGTTGAACACAATTCTCAATCACTAATGACTTAGAATTATGTACAATAACCTCAAACTATATAAGAAGTTTATACATATGAATCAAATATAAATAGACATCAAGGCATATATCATACTTCATTACATCATCACATTACCTATATATAAGACATGAAAGACTTTTACATTTAAGCACATAAACTAGGAACACATGTATCTACAAACTCCCCCTTGGATCTAGTTTATCCTATTGTCTAACATTCTTCACATGTTCTTGGAACTTCTTGTACTTCTCTTCTCTTGTAACTCTTGCATGTATCTTAAACGCAAAGCAGAGCCGTATAACATGTTGGAATTGAAGAGATTGTACAATGTCTTGCGTGTCATAGAACAATGGCCACTTGTATAAAGTATAGACATCTTCAGCAGACAAGTTGGTAAGCCATATTGGGTCAAATACCCTGATAGTCTCTATCTTCACATCTCTGTTCAGAACTATGACCGCTTCCCTTGTCCTCCAATCTTAATACCACCATTTGAAGTGTGGAGTGAAGTCCTGAGGCATTTCCCGTAAGGGAATCTTGGACATTATGCATGGGGGACTCCACTTCAACACTACTTTAGGCCTTCCAGATATAGGATCAACTTCAGTCTTATGAATAAAATGTTTAGGTTGTTGAGGCTTAAAGTGGACCCATTTGGTGTGGTATTCTTTCTTAGAGCAGTCTCAAACCATCCCAACATCTTCATCGGGTGGGCATACAAAATATCTAAGCATGCCAGTCGGTTGAGCTCAAAACCAGGAAGAGTCTTTAGATCATGTGGATATCTGAAGTACTCAATCCCTTTCTCCCTTTTAACAACATAGACTTCCAAGTCTTCAAATATGCCCATGCAATAATCTTTCCTGATACTTTTTGATGCCTCTTGACTCTGTAAAGTTTGGTGTAGGCATTTTGCTTTGGGGTTGTGCGTTGGGCTTTCATCTCAACAAAACAAGCTGCCATTCAACTTTTTTAATATCAATATTTGCATCTGAAGCTTGGGCCAAACTTTCATCTTTCTCCTTTTCTTTCTCCTTTTCTTTCTCCATCTCCTCCAACTAATCAAAAGTCTCACTACCAAACGTTTCACCCAAATTGGGGATAGCGTTGCCCTCAGGGTCAGTGTACTCAGGATAGTGCTCAGCTGTGACATCTTCAATCTCTCTTTCATCCATATCCTGTAGCTACTCATCACTTAAGATATCAACTTCCGGAGCATCTTTGACAATTTCATCTGGATTTAATCTGAACATATCGGCCAACATCTCATCTGTCAGATCATGGATGATCTCTCCTTCCTCAGGAGTGTAGCTCACAGATCTTCTGACGATCCCTTGCAAGTCAAGAATCATAGTAAGTTGAGTCTTGACTTGTTGAAGGGGAGCAACATCATAGTCATCTAACTATTGAGCTTCATCTGTTTGATTAAACATTCAACACATCACACATAAATCATTAATCAAGACATTTAAACATAGATAATCATTAATTACATTAATGTAATACACAATTCAAGTACAAAAGTTTAAAATACATAAACATCTAATCATTACTTTTGCCTTGATCGGTTCTCTCTTTAGCTTGAGGAGCTGAGGACGACGCTCCTTGATCCTGATTGCGCTTGGTGCGCCTCTCCTTCGCTGATGGATTTGAGGGATGCATCACCATCACCTTTTTGCTCGTCATCATTATCTTCAGCATCCTTTTTGCCTTTCCCACTTGGTCTGGCTTCCCTTATCATCTTCTTCCTCTTCAGATTCATCTTCTGTGAGCTCATCTTTATCATCCTCATCATTACCATCTTTAATCTTTAGAAGCTCACTCTTAGATCCCTTCAGCTTTAGCAAAATCTTCTTGTTCTTTTTCTCCAGTCCTTTAATCCTCTTTACCAAAGCCAACACCAACTCGTTTTGACTCTTTAGTGCATGGTGGGCTCGGCCTAAAGCTCTCTCATACTGTGCATTCTTCTCACTGAGCTGAGCTATTTGCTTGGCTGAGCCACATTTATCGCCATCAGCTGGTTCATCTGAGTAGCTCTCAGATCATCAGTAGTGATAAGCTTTAGCACGATGTGGTTTAGGCTTGCTAGTTGTTCCTCTAACCTGACCCTGGGTAGAGTAGATCCTTGTGTAAATGTGGATTGGGTGGAGGGACCAGCTTGGTGAGTGGTAGGTGTAGTGGTGGATGTGGTGAAGATGGGAGGAGGATTGGGAATTGATTGTGGTGGAATTGTGTTGGGTATTATGGGTGAGGTGGAGGTAGGTGTATGAGTGTTGGTTGGAGTATCAATGGCTGTGGAGGTGGTAGTGGTTGTGGCAGTGGTGGTGGTAGTGGTGGTAGTGGCTGTGGCAGTGGTGGTAATGGCTGTGGCAGTGGTAGTAGAAGATGTGATCAATGTGAACTTTAGTCTCTTACTCTTTTTTCCATATGGATGGGCCATCCTTTTCTTCCTGGAGCCCTTGGCTGTAGGGCCCCCCCTGAGCTGATAGGCTGGTCAGGTGTGTAGGTGGGATCAATGACATCCGTATCATCACCTGTAGTACCAACTAGGCGTCCACCAACCGCCTCTATCCCCTTCTTAGTAGCCACGAACCCTGCTCTCGACTGTACTAGTGAGTGGTCATTATCAGACACCTCCTCTTCATCTATCAAGAAGTCCTGGTGGAAAGCAGCCTGCTTAGACTCACCAGGAGCAGCTACAGTACTGTGAGAAGGTGGTGAAGATTGATTAGACGTGTCAGTGGCCCTTGATTGACTGGGGCCAGCATCTCCACCACCTGACCATCATCAAGGTCGTGATCATCATCTTCGTCTTCTTCAGTGGGAACCATTATGGGCTCAAAATCAGAATCACTATCATCATGAAGCCACATCATACAAGAGGGCGCCACATACTCCTTGTTGGCCAGATGACCAAACAGTCTCCTGACCGGGAGCTTCACCTGCTTCCCCTGGTACACCTTAATTCTACTCGAAATAGTGTCATCCATCACCTCTAGAACAACAACATCATCCTTCTCTTTTGGTAATAGAGGAAGCTTCTCATCTATGATCATCTATAGAACCTTGGATACATACAAAAGACTTCCTTGCCCTTGGTCTCGATGTTCTCGATCATGTAGGAGAACAACATTCAGGAGAAACTGAATGGGTGGTTCAGTACCAGAGCAACGTATGCATTCTGGATTTGATCAGACATCTCATCGAATCCTCCTCTCCTTGACGCTAGGCACTTAAGGATAACATGAGTCAAGTACTTGAACTGGGGGCACAAGTTGTTCTTTTTGAGCACAACTGCATTGATGTCCCTAGTGTACTTCATCCTAGAAAGCATCTCGAACAGTCAGGGGATGCAGCTTGGTTGGGTAGGTACCGTCCCACCCAAATCCAAGACTCGCCTTAGATCGTCTTCAGTAATCAAAATCTCTTTTCTGAAGATTGAGCTCCAATACTATGGGCTTGATGGACCTGTCAACCGAGGCACCTTCCCAGAAGGCCTGCTGTATAGATCTATATGGAGTGCAAGGTGTAGATATGGCCTGTAGATCCTCGATCTCCTCAGAAAGGCTATAATCCCAGCAAAACTCGAAAGCATTCCGAGAAGTAGCATCTAAGTGAGCACAGATGTTGTGCTTGGTCTCATCGTCCATCTATCAGCCATGTTGCTGAAACACAAAAACATATACATTAGATTTGTGCATAAGAGAAGACAGTTGGAACTTAAACTATTTGATCAAGCTGGTTCAGTCGTGCGACTGAAACATACGACTGAGTTTTAGTTGTACGATTGAGTTCAGTTGTACGATTTAGCCTGCGGCTGAGTTTAGTCGTTCGATTGAGCCTGCGACTGAACTTAGTCGTATGCTACACCATGCGGTTGAGTCAGTCATGCAACTGAGCCATCGATTAATTCACTTATGCGATTCAATCGTGCGACTGAGGTTCATCAGCATGTCTATTCGCATCTTCAATGTTGAATCCCATGGATTGAATCTTGTGTCAAAAAACATGCCATTATACTTCGGTTTAAAGTCATTTGGACCGCAGAGAGACTCTAAATAGCACTTAATGTCCTTTAAATTAACTTTTATGTCCATTTAAGTGGTCTATTTTTAGGGTTTAGTCTCGGTTCTAGGTTTGTTGGACCAAAAGAACCAATGAACCAAGATCAGAAAACCTCTAAGTTCCACATGGTATCACAACAACTGCTGAAAGCCTCATCAGCAGTTTGACAAGTGCTGAAGACTTCAACAGCTGAAGATCAAGTGCTGAAGACTTCAACAGCTGAAGAACTAAAGTACTGAAGTACAACAGCTGAAGAACACAAGTGCTGAAGCTGAAAGACCAAAGTACTGAAGTACAACAGTTGAAGAGTTTACAAGTGCTGAAGATCAACAACTGATGTACAAAGTCTGAAGACAAAGACTGAAGACATCAGCTGATGATATCTACTGAAGTCATCAGCTGATGAAAAACCTGAAGGTCAAAGTTTGAAGATCAAGTACTGAAGCCTCAGTAGTTTGTCACAACTGTTGAAGAGTACTTCTTCAGTAGTTGTGATATCAGTAGTTTTATATTTCTAGTTTCAGTAGTTTTATGTTTCAGTAGTTTTGTTAAAACGACTGAAGAGCTTGTTCTTCAGTCGTTGTAGTTTCAGTAGTTTCTAATCAGTAGTTTTATATTTGTACTAACACTCTGATATGTTCTCAGTAGTTGTGAACATTTCAGTAGTTTGTTAAGAGTTAGTATTTTTGTATTAGATCTGCCAGTTGTCACTTTCCGTGATAACAGTAGTGATTGTTGCACTCTATATAAGGAGTGACAACCTATTGTAATAAAGTGAATGAATGAATGAATGTTTTGAATGATTTGATTAGAAATATTCTATGTCTATAAACATTCCTTGAAATCAGAAATATATATTCTCTCCTATAACCGTATGTGCTCTTAATGCATACAAGTATCGTGCTTGCTAAATTTGTCTAATTCCTGTTCGTATTCCGCTGCTTTGAACTCTAATACATCAAACTTGTGATCGCTGATCCTGTCAAATGGTATCAGAGCAGGTTAATCATTGATCGATCAATAATTGATCATTGAAACTGCTATTCAAGATCTAAGTTGATTGAATTAGCTTTTGTTTTGCAAGAAACGGTTATAGAGATTGAATTTTCTGTATTTCTGGTCATTCATCCTGAGATCTTTTCTTGGTTTTCATTGAGTTTGTTGTGGTCGTGTAAAAACTTTAAAAGCTTGAATTAAATTGTTTCTGACTTGAAAATGACTACTCCTCCAATGATCCTCATAATACTGGTTCCTCAACCAAGCCACCAATGCTGGTTAGGAATGAGTATAACATATGGCAAGGACGAATGCTCCATCACTGTCTGTTAACAGCGCAGGTTGTTGGACATCAGTGTGGTACATGGTCCACACAAGCCTATGGTGAATAACCCGGAAACCAATCAAATGGTTCCGAAGAGGAGGGAGCAATACTCAGATGAGGATAAGAAGTTGCTTGAAATTGATGCAAAAGCCCATGGAATTCTGGCCATGGCACTGCCAAATGAAATCTATTCTGGGCTAATGCATCATGAAACTGCCATGACCTCTGGAATGCCTTGAAAGAACAATTTGGAGGAATAGATGAGGTCTTGGCAATAATAGAGAAATTCTTGCCCAAAAATATGAGAATTCTCTCATAGAAAGGGTGAGACACTGCTCAACAATATGAGCGGTTCTCTGTTTGATCTCTGAACTAAAAATGGTCAAACTTGAGTACACAAATATCCAGATGAATAACAGATTTCTCAGATCACTGCCTGAGAGATGGGACACATATACTATTGTCCTACGCTCCAGTGCAAGTTTGGACAAACTATCTCTCACCCAACCCATGGGAAACTGCTCACGTTTGAGAGAGAGATAGAACAGAAGAGAAAGCTGTCTTCATCTGGAAAGCTCACTGAAGACTTTGTACCAGGCAACACTGCCTTGGTGGGTCATGAGTCAGAATATGCTTCATCTGAATGCTAGTATGATGAGCATATTAACTTCTCTTCAAGCACTTCTATCTGCATTTGTGAGTGTTGATGGTCAGTTTACTGGGTGTAATAATGACAATTTATGCTTCATTATGGATGATCTCAAGGGGATTGCTGATGACGACTTAGAAGAGATGGATATTTTGAGCCAAATGGCCCTGATAAATATCAGATCTCAGAAGTTCTATAAAAGAACTGAAGAAAATTCCCAGGACTCTCTGGCAAAACCAAAGTTGGTTTTGACAAGAGCAAGTTGAGGTGTCACAAATGCCAAAGGCTTGGACACTTTGCAAGAGAGTGTAGATCAACTGGATCTAACTCCATTGCACCTTTGTGACTTCCTGGCAATAGTCAACAACACAGAGGGCAACATCCTGTCACTTCTAGTCATCATCCTCAACAACAATCTCCGGCATATTTGTGTTCCTCAGGGCAATGCCATATCCGTACCTTGTTATTACATGCCACAGTCAAATCAAGTTCAAGTTCCTATGGCACCACAACCTCATGCACTACCAGAACCCAGCCATCCCAATCTCATCAACAACCTCAACCTCAACAACACAGCTTCTTCACCCAGGAGTTGTTGACTGAGCAGTTTACCAGATGACATGTCTGGTCATGAGCAACTGTTCTCAGGTGCTGGTCAACATGGTGGTGACAGTCCTTTTAGGAATCTAGCTCTTATGGCTTTGGAGTCTGCTGATACTTCATTTTCTAATGCCTCTACACTCAGGTATCATAGGTATCCTCTAGGCAAAAGCCAAATTATGTTCGAACCATGCATAGCAGCATTGCTTCCATTAGAGAAGCAAATGTAGCTTAATTAATAAGAACATTGAGCTAGAACAAAAATTTCCAAAAACAAAGCTGAGTTTGAGTCTGTGCTTAAAGATAAAAATGATGAGATTATAAACTGGTGCCAAATAATTGATGATAAGGCTAGAGAAGAGGTATTCTAGAGAAGTACAAAGATCTCAAAGAAAACCTTGCAGTTACCCAGGTAGAGTGTGATAGATGGGTACAATCATGCAAAGGTTTTGAAATGCTTCTTAGTAAGCAATCTGCTTCAAATGTGAAGTTTGGAATTGGTTACAATCACACTGCTCCACCTACAGATTTTACCCCAAGAGCAGAGGTAGAATTGATGGTGAGAGTGATAACCAATCCATCACATCATGTGATCTACCTTCTGATACAGCACAATCAGAAGTAGCAGTCAACATCAAGCCCTCTTTGAACTTATAGATGATGTTGATGGTTCAAATGCTGACACTCACATGATTAATGAGTTGATCAACTCAGGAGTTAATCTGAAGGTCCTGAAAGGACTAGAGAGCAGGATTTAACACCTGAAGTTCAAACTTCAACTGCTATCAGTACTGAAGAGAAGAAAACTGCCAGTAGAAAGAGTTTGAAGACTACTAAGAGGCAGTCAAGAAAGCAAACAATGCTTCCAAAGCAATGAAGAACAAGTCTTCAGTTGCTTCACCTCTTTAGTTGATGATCAACCTAAGATGAAGAAGAAACCATGTGAAGTATGTGGTTTGTTCAATCATCTTACAGATGATTGTTGGTAAAAGAGGTTCAAACTCAAACAAAAAGAAGAAATTAATGAGAAAATGGTTAAAAATGAAAACTGAGTTTGAGACCACATTGTATCAGCAACATCAAATCCTGTAACCCTTAAGTCCTCAAAGAAATCCAAAAAAGAAGGGGTTAAACAGGTGATAGCTGAGAATGCTCAGAAGAAGAAGGTGCAACATAGGAACTATCAAACTCCACTGGCAATATGTCTGATGAGCTGAAAGCTTTATCACAAAATCAGACACAGCTGGTTATGATGGTTCAACATCTGTTGGGTAGAGTTAACCAACTAGATGCTCCTCTGTTGAAACCACAGAAAAGGAGGTCCAAGCCAAGGACTCCTCTTCTACACCATCTTCTTCCTCTCAGGCTGTTGTTTTCAACTAAACCTGGTAGTTTACCATCTATTGATGAGACAGGCCCAAAACCAAAAAGGTTTGGGTCTCTAAAACTAACTGATTGTTTATTATTACGGGTTCTTCAACATGCCATAGTAGCATCTGGTATGTAGACAGTGGGGGATCTATGCACATGACTGGGAATAGCTCTTTCTTCATGACTACTCTCAAGGAAAGAAGGGATTTGTTCTTTTGGCAATGATGCTAGGGTTACATCATTGGTAAGGGCTTTGTCTCCAATGGAGAAATCAAATTTGATAATGTTAATATGTGGGAAATCTCAAGTACAATCTCTTGAGTGTCAGTAAATGTGTGATAAAGGCCATGTTGCTCTTTTCACCAGTCAAAACTGTAGGATTCTGTCATCCAAAGTTTTGCACTTGATTGACAAGGTGTTGGATGATCACACTCTCCTGAGAGCTAACAGGACAGGAAGAGTGTATGCCTTAGATCTTTCTAAGAAAATAGATCTCAAGGCAATCCTTGCCTATTTCCAAAGCCTCTTCTCAAGAATCTAAACTGTGGCACAGAAGGCTTGGTCATGTTAATCTCAAAAACATGAATCAGCTTATCCACAATAGTTTAGTCAGAGGCTTACCAATAAAGGAGTTCCACTGTGATGAAACCTGCACTGCTTGTTTAAAAGGAAAACAGCACAAAGTCTCATTCCATCCTATTGAAGTGCCTAAGTCCACTGCCTGCTTGCAATTACTGCATATGGATCTATTTGGTCTGTGAGAGTGATGAGCATGGCAAAGAAGAAATACTGTTGGTATTGTGGATGATACTCCAGATTTGTATGGACTTTCTTTCTACATTCAAAGAATGAGGCTGCTAAGAAGATTTTCATTTTGTGTTGTATATTGAGAAGCAGTATTCCCTCCAGTCAAGTGTATTAGGAGTGACAATGGAACTGAATCAGAAATCATACACTTGAGACTTTATCTTTCAAAGGAATAAAAAGGCAGTTTAGCATTCCAAGGACTCCAGAACAAAATGGAGTAGTGGAGAGAAAGAACAGGACCCTCATTGAAGCTGCAAGGTCCATGCTGGCTGACTCTGGTTTGCCACTGACCTTTGGGCTGAAGCTGTCAACACAGCTTGCTATGTGCAAAATAGAGTTTTAGTAAATCAGAGGTTGATGAAGACTCCATATGAAGTTCTCCATCATTTGGCTCCTCTGATTTCATTTTCAAAGCATTTGGTGTCCCTGTTTATTCTCAACACAAAGGATCAACTCCATAATTTGATCCTAAGGTGGATGCAGGGTATTTTGTTGGTTATTCATCTACTTGCAAGGCATACAAGTCTTCAACTGCAGAACAAAGATGGTTGAAGAAACTCTACATGTTAAGTTCAATGAATCTCCAAAGGACAAGATTCCACAAAGCCCTGTGGAGTTATTTGATTTGGACATACTGCAATATGTCCTTATCAAACTCCTGCTGTTGCTCTGTCAACAGTTCACCACCTGGTGGTACTGCTGTGATGATGATGATTGCAGTACTCACCTCTTCAGGTTTAGTGATCAGCTGCTGATTCAGCTAGACCTGATGTCCTGTAGCTCCAGTAGCACCATCCACAACAAATGCTGATGAGATCTCTTCGAATTCAACTTCCTTGAATTACCATCCACTGATTGGTTTCAAGGAAATGATTCACCATCACCATCTGTTACTGCTGAGCCTGCTACAAACACTTGCACAGATCTCATTGTGTATCAAGATCTGAAGAATCACCCTATGTCTCAAATCATTGGTGATATCACCTGCTGGAGTATTAACAAGAAGTCAATGTCAAATTTCTGCTTCTATGCTCTCTTCATCAGTCAGCAAGAGCCAAAGAATTATCACATTGCTTAAAGGACAATGGATGGGTTGATGCCATGCAGCTTGAGCTTCTTCAGTTCAAGAAACAGCAAGTGTGGGAACTGGTTCCTCTACCTCCAGGTAAGTGTGCAATAGGCACTAAATGGGTATTTAGGAACAAAACTGATGAAAATGGGCTTATTGTTAAGAACAAGGCCAGACTGGTGTTCAGGGGTTTGCACAAGAAGAAGGTATTGATTATGATGAAACCTTTGCCCCTGTAGCCAGACTGGAAGCAATTTGATTGTTTTTAGCTTATGCTGCCTATCAAAACCTTAAAGTTTTTCAAATGGATGTCAAAAGTGAATTTTTGTATGGAAAAATTAAAGAAGAGGTTTTGTATGTCAACCTCCAGGCTTTGAGGACAATAAACATCCTAATTGGGTGTATAAGCTTGATAAGCTCTTTATGGGTTAAAACAAGCTCCTAGAGCCTGGTATGAGACATTATCAAACTTTCTTCGGAAAATAATTTCACTAGAGGCTCCATAGATAAGACTTTATTCATTAAGAAAGCTGGGCAGCATAATCTACTTGTTCAAATTATGTGGATGATATCATTTTGCATCCTCTGATCCAAAGTTGTGTGATGCCTTTACAAAGTTGATGCAACAGAAGTTTGAAATGAGTGCCATGGGAGAATTACAGTTCTTTCTGGGGTTGCAAATCAAACAAAAGGCTGATGGAATCTTCATTCATCAGTCCAAATACACAAAGATCTTTTGCAAAAGTTTGATTTACAAAACTGTAAGCCCTGTTCTACCCCCATGTGCAGCACCACACAACTAGATAAGATCAAGGTAAAGTGGTTGATGAAACACTTTACAGATGTATGATTAGGTCTTGATGTATTTAACAGCTTCTAGACCAGATATTATGTTTGCTACATGTGTTTGTGCTAGATTTCAGGCTGCACCTAAAGAGTCTCATCTGATTGCAGTCAAGAGGATCTTTAGATATATGCAAGGCACTCCATCTCTAGGTTTATGGTATTCACTGGACATTTCTGGTAAATTAGTTGCTTTTTCTGACAGTGACTATGTAGAGTGTAAGGTGACCAGGAAATCAACTTCTGGTGGATGTCAATTCCTAGGCAACTGCTTGATTTCTTGGCAGAGCAAGAAACAGACCTCAGTTGCTACATCAACTGCTGAAGCAGAGTACATTGCCGCTGCGAGTTGTACATCTCAGGTACTCTGGCTTCAAAACCAACTTCTGGATTATGGCATTACAGAGACTAAGACTCCATTGCTAATGGATAGTGCTTCAGCTCTTGCATTGTCAAAAATCCAGTCCAGCACTCTAGGACCAAAAATAGAGAGATCAGACATCATTTTATAAGGGATTGTTTTGAAAAAGGTCTGATTGATCCTAAGTTTGTGCCTAGTGCTGATGAGCTTGCAGACATTTTTACTAAGCCTTTGGATAGTTCAACTTTCCAAAACCTGGTGTTAAGGCTTGGTATGCTGCAGCTAGAATAAGTGACAACTACTGATGATCTTAGTAATAAGTACTGATGATCATTAGTAACTATGTCACATATAAGTACTGATGAGCTCTTTACCCTCAACAGTTTTTATAACTACTGAGGCTAAATGTCTCACAAGTACTGAAGTACTTCATCTGTTCTAAACTACTGATGTAGTTAAACTACTGATGCAGCTACAACTACTGCAATCAGTAAAAACAGATAAGTACTGATGTCCTATGAAACAACTGAAATCAGCCAAAAAGGCTGATGAATGTGTTGAGGACAGTATGAAACAGCTGACAAGCTAAGAATTGACGAAAACAGCTGAAGAGAACTTTTCTTCAGTCGTTTCTACAACTGCTGTTTCATTCTAAACAACTGAAGCAAAACCATGTCTTCAGTAGTTTTATAACTACTGATGACTAATACCAAGTCTTCAGTTGTTTACAACAGCTGATGACAAAACCACTGTCCTCAGTAGTTTCATAACTACTGATGACAAACACCAAGTCCTCAGTTGTTTCAATCATCTGAAGTCAAAACCACGGTCTTCAGTAGTTTTCTAACTTCTGATGCCTAACACCACGACTTCAGCTGTTTCAACGTCTGAAAGGATAATACCATGTCAACGGTCGTTTTAAACTACTGATGACTAACACCACATCCTTCAGTCGTTTCTTACCCGTACCCTATAAATATCCCTCCCTGACCTAAGCTCTCAATGCTTCATCTTCTTCAAACCTAATGTTCCTCTCCAAAAACTTCCCTTTCTCAATGGCGTCCATGCAAATTAAACCATGACACAACGGTGTTGCCTACCTCACTAATCGCCCATCTGGACTAAGTTCGATACTGCTATCGATCTTATGGTTCAGTCCCAATACAATATGGCATTTCTTCTGAATCCCATACTACATGCCGAATCCCTTCAACAATTTGGGATGAACGTTACTATTACCACTGGGGAGAACAACAACCATCTCTCCAGTCGGTCGTAAACAACAAAGAAGTAGTCATCACTCCGCAATAATCCGCAAAATTCTTCATCTGAATGATGCTAGTTCTCCTGCTAGATATCCGAAGGCACCACGGATCTATCCTTTGCCCAACATGGATATCAAGGCGATCTCAGTGCCTCCACTATCTGAAGAAACACTTTAATGACGCTGAGCGCCTAATCTTTCACATGGTGAATGTATGTTTGGCCCCTAAGACGTCGTCTTGGGATCAATGTCGACGAAATGGCAGCAGGTAATGTATTCTATTCTTGAGCAACAACCGCTAAACTTTTCAGAAATAATATTTTTAGAGCTCAAGGATATGGCTCAAAAACTAACTGCCAACCGTTGGATACTATATCCACGGTTCATAATGGCCATCATTACAAACCAGCTTAATGCTGAGGGACTTGTTGGCTTGGGAGTCCCTGCTACGGCTGTTCTGCGGAAGTATACTCCCGGCAAACTCTGACCAGACACTAAAAATGGCTGCCAAGCTGCGAAAAACCACGCAGCTGGAACCCACAGCCACCACCTCCAAATCAAAAGTCCCCACCAACCCACCAAAAAGAAACCCAAACAGCTACTCAGGGAATTGAGTCCCCTGAGGATGCCCCTGCAACACAAACGCAGGATATATCCACTAGTCTAAACCCCCTAGTGGATACAATGACTCTTCCAGCCATAGCCGCTCAGGCTTCCTCTCAACAGGAGCCTGCAGCAACTACACAAGGGTACCTACATATCTGGGATCTTCCTCACTTGAGGGGATTGCCATTGAAGCGCACCAACCTCCCCAGGTGCACACTGCTTCTATCCCTTCACCCCAAACAACCGCCCCTCACAGCCCAACTTTAATAGTTGCACAAGTGCTGACTCAACTGCACTCCTCACCCCTCCCCAGAAACCAACTACTGGGACAACCTCTACAATTGAGGGGGAGGAACACAGTGAACTTGAGAACCCACAGCACAGGGTTTACCACTTCTATCTCCTGGTGTAGACAAGGAGCTTAGAATATCTAGTGAGGCTGCCACCTCCTCTGACTCAACACATGATCAGAATGAGTCTGGTAACATTGCTAAGACCTCACTAGAGGCAACAGCTGATGATGGACACTGTCCTGGCTGGAAGTCCCCAGTACCAAGCACAAGGGGCACATGCATCAACTGGTCTACACCCAGTGCATGTAAATCCTGCTCTAAGCAGGAGGTCAGATGATTCAGCTTCGGCTGATGATGACCTGGGCTTTTTTACAATGTTCTTGCCCAGAACAAATCCTTGAAGAGAAAGTCAGTAGGCTGCAAGACCTACTTGATCAAACTCTTCAAGGAGAAAGACCATCTGCCTCTACCCACCACAGATGGCACCTTCACTTGAAGGTTCCCCAAACACTGAGCCACTCCAAACTCAACCACCTGCCTCTGCTTCAGGCCCTATCTCAGGAACAGAACCCTCCTGAGCAAATAGGTGCTGTAATTCAAATTCCCTCCCTCTCATCACCCCCATAATCACTGATATTGTGACTAAAGCCATTGATGAGAGGCTTTCCTCAACTTTACAACCCTTGATTGATGCTGCTGTGCAAAAGACACTTTTTGCGGTCAAACCCCTTCCTCCAATGCATCCAAAAAGGGGGAGAGTACTGCAGTGAAAGAAAAGAAGAGGAAAAGATCCGAGGAAAAGAAGGAAGCGAAGCAAGCCCAAGAGGAGGAGAAAGAACAGGCCCCTGCTCACCTACAAGCGAAAGAAAGGTGCTGATGATCATATTGCTGAAGATAAAGCCTTGGAGAGACTGATAAAAGAGGCTGATGCCGAACACAAGCAGATCCATGGACAACATCATTGATCAGCTGTTTAGGCAAGGCCATGACACCAATAAACTTGACTCTGAGATTCAACGACTAGAGATTGAAGAAATCCGAATAGATGGGCAAGTTATGAAGTGTTAGAAAGAGAAAGGCTTGAGATCATGATTAGATTTATTGCAAAATCTCTGGAAGATCAATAGAAGATCGAAATCAAGCTTGGTCCCAGGGAAGTATCTTGGCATCACCACCAAGATCTGTTCGTCTGAAGCATATACTAATGGGCTGTTATTGAAGCTTGAATGAAGCGGGTGCTGGGAGCAGGAGTGAGCTAGCCAAGCAATCAAAAGCCACACTCACCTCAAGGATGCTAGAACAGCTGTCAACATTCCCGCACCAAAACCACCCAAAACACAACCCACCAAACCAACTCCCTTACCCTCAAAACCCATAGCCGATGATATACCCTTGAAGAAGAAGAGAAGAGTATATTGAGGCTAGAAGATGATGAAGAAGATGATGAAGATAGGCTGCCACTCTCAGCTGTGATTCAGTTGCCTAAGGCCACAAGTCACTCCTCAGCAATTACTCCTGAAGTCCAAAGACAAATGGTTAAAGTGAAGCTAGAAGAAGAAGAACTTCACAAATAGCATGATGAGGAATTGCTGAAGAGAGTGACAAAGCTTATGCAGCCACATCTTCTATCATCAATATGAAGAAGCAAGCCCTCAAACTTTACACTCTCAGGCATACCTTTCAATATCAAAAGGAAAGAGTGAGGATTTGGCCTAATCCCAGGGTCTCTCATAGAATTCATAAGAAAAAAACCCTCAGAGATACATTGGCCAGGTGAAAAAGATCGTAGATGAAGTGATCTCTCTGGTCTTTGTAGTTTCACCCTGGGAAATCCTAGAAGACTTCAAGAAAGCCTACAAAGCTAATCTAACCCCTCAGAAGATGCTGGAAAACAAAATAGTGAAAAAGGGGTTAGTTACAAGAGGCTTGAGGAAGTCAGGAAAATGAGCTCCAGTTGTTCCTAGAGGGTAATCACCCGGATGAGTTTGCTTACAGAATAATAACAACTGTGGAGCTAAAGAAGGGAAACAGGCCAAATACCTGTCTGAGTATTATGGGCCTGAATCATTGTTTGAAGGAGGTGCTGAAGAGCTAACCATGGAGGAACAAATCACCTTCCTTGAGGCCTACACAAGAGAGTCGTACAGACTCATTATGGGGAAGTAAATCTCATGAATGGGATAACAACTCTGTGTCCAGTTCCCCAAAACAGAGTTCCCATTCATACCCTGCCAAACAAATATCTGAGATTTCTTCCCAGGCCGGAGCTTACATGGGTCATTTCTCTACTGATCAAGAAGGAAAAAGACCAACACTTTGCCAACAATAAGTGGGATTATGAATAATTTAGAGGTTTTGGCTGCATTGGTTCAGGGGGAGTTTGTTGGACCAAAAGAACCAATGAGCCAAGATCAGAAAACCTCTAAGTCCCACATGGTATCACAACAACTGCTGAAAGCCTCATCAGCAGTTTGACAAGTGCTGAAGACTTCAACAGCTGAAGATCAAGTGCTGAAGACTTCAACAGCTGAAGAACTAAAGTACTGAGTACAACAGCTGAAGAACACAAGTGCTGAAGCTGAAAGACCAAAGTACTGAAGTACAACAGCTGAAGAGTTTACAAGTGCTGAAGATCAACAACTGATGTAAAAGTCTGAAGACAAAGACTGAAGACATCAGCTGATGATATCTACTGAAGTCATCAGCTGATGAAACACCTGAAGGTCAAAGTCTGAAGATCAAGTACTGAAGCCTTAGTAGTTTTTCACAACTGCTGAAGAGTACTTCTTCAGTAGTGTGATATCAGTAGTTTTATATTTCTAGTTTCAGTAGTTTTATGTTTCAGTAGTTTTGTAAAACGACTGAAGAGCTGTTCTTCAGTCGTTGTAGTTTCAGTAGTTTCTAATCAGTAGTTTTATATTCTGTACTTAACACTCTGATATGTTCTCAGTAGTTGTGAACATTTCAGTAGTTTGTTAAGAGTTAGTTATTTTTGTATTAGATCAGTTGTCACTTTCCGTGATAACAGCAGTGATTGTTGCACTCTATATAAGGAGTGACAACCTATTGTAATAAAGTGAATGAATGAATGAATGTTTTGAATGATTTGATTAGAAATATTCTATGTCTATAAACATTCCTTGAAATCAGAAATATATATCTCCCTATAACCGTATGTGCTCTTAATGCATACAAGTATCGATTGCTTTCTACAATTTGTCTAATTCCTGTTCGTATTCCGCTGCTTTGAACTCTAATACATCAAACTTGTGATCGCTGATCCTGTCAAGGTTTTAGCATAATTGGTCCTTAAAGGTGCGATTAAGACATTCATTTGGATCAATTTTAGTTGCCTAGTACCTGTAGATGAGTAGAACACACATTAGGATCACAATCAACGGTAATATCAGTTAAATGAAATTTGAGCAAAGTATTGTGTATGGGTGATTTCAGAGAGTTTTGAAGGGTGGTAAGGGTTACGACCGACTGACCCCCTTATTTATACTATTTTAAGTTTCAGTCATGCGACTAGACCATATGCATTCTTCATTCGTGTGACTGGCTCATACTCTTTCATCCATTCGTACGATTGGTTCAGTCATGTGGTCCAATCGCATGGTTGTCCCATACTCGTGGTACAATCATGTGACTAGCTCATACGTATGGTTCAAATGTGCGACTGGCTCATCCTTATGATTCAATGGTGCGATGGCTCATACTTATGAGCTTGAACTCATACACTTTCAAACACTTAAAATTTTAACTTTGATATATAACATTATGACCTATGATCATCTCAGACATGACCCTTTAATTTAACATCATTTGATCACCTCAGACGTGATCCTTTTAATTTAACATCATTTGTCACCTCAGACGTGATCCTTTTAGTTTAGAACCAATTGGTCACCTCAGACGTGACCCATTTTAGTTAGTGATTCACAGATTTCATCTAGTTGTATAGTCCGACATCTACGCAACAAGAGAAAACTAGAAAATAGAAAGCAACTTGAAATTTAAAAGAAAACAAGACATATTTTTGTGGTTTTGGGTTTAAGCAGAACCGCTTCAAGTTATTTGATCATTTCTAGAGAGATTTATTATGGAATCATACAGGTATATCATAATCATTTGGGACCTTTTTAATATGCACTTTGATGCTAGATTGTTATATTTTCTAAGAGTCAATAGCATTTTCAAGAAATCATACTTGAGCTATAAGATGCACACAATGATTTTGACTGTCAAGAGTTACAGCCACAATGATTGTCAGTATATTTGTCCTCTTAAATCCATACACAGATTTTTGACTCACATTGGTGATGAGTTAGATTTAATTATTTTAACAAGCATTTGTGGATCCCACACTTATATGGTAATCAACATTCCTCAGGAGATTTTTGAGCGGTCCGGGTATTGGACAAGAAGAAACTATTCTAAGAGCTTTCAAAGAGATGCCAAGCCTCAGGTCAGTGCCATCGCATAGTAGAGAGGCGCAAACAACAATGAAGTCTAGTATTTTAGGTTATGCTTATCCTTAGGTTAGTGCCACCACACAACAGAGAGGCACACAACCTATCTTCTTGTTAGAGTATTTGTTTCTTTTACACATAACACACTAACAACATTAGTCATTAGCTTCATTGGTTTTAGCAGTTTTTCTATGTGCTTGCTCATTTTTATGGTCATCCGCACATATTTGTGGCGTTTATTTTGCTCGTCACCCCTTATCGGGAATGCTTTGATTGTGTTAACAAGGATAAGATGAGAACCCACAACAAGTTGAACAAATTAGTTTGAATTTTAATTTACAAATGAAGTCTACTCATCTATTGTGTTGAATCTACCAACACATCATATACTGAAATGGCAACCTTTAGGTCTACTTTCTCTATGTTACCTGAGTAGCATACCAATTTTACTATCATTTTTCTTTTGTTGTGCTTAGACGTCTCAGACTTGTAATTTGAATTAGCATGTTGAGCAAATTAGTTTTGAAGTCCCAACTAATTTATCCCTGTGTACTATCATTTTCCATAAGCTTTGAATCAAAATCATAGATTTGATTTTTTTTTCAGCTAACGTGCCCTCCCCCTCGTTTTTTAAGTAAATAAATACTGCAACTAAGTAAATACTAAACTAACCTATTCTCCCCCTAAAATTCTAAAACCAAAAATCTTTTTGTGTTTTTGGATTTTAATAGACAGAAAAATAAAAATAAAATAAAAGAAAATAACTAATAATCTAAGAAAATAATTGTCGGACTAGGAACTTTCGTCTTCTTAAATCACATCACTTTTCTTTTTCACGCCATTAACCTCTAAAAGATATAAAATCCATGGTTTGTCAAATGCTTGTGTGTAGAGGTCGGCGCGTTGAAAATCAACATTAATTTTAACAACATCGATTAATTGCTTTTCAAAACAGTCACGTATAAAGTGACATTTAATACCGATGTGTTTTGTTTTAGGGTGTTGGACCGGACTTTTTGTGACAGCAATTGCAGCAGAATTATCAACAAAAATAGGGGTGTTAGAAAATTGCAAACCGTAGTCACGCATTTGCTGTTGAATCCAAATGATTTGCGAACAACAACTTGTAGCAGCAACATATTCAGCTTCACATGTTGACATAGCAACTGATGTCTGCTTCTTACACTTCCAGGTGACTAACTATCTACTAAAGAACTGACATCCCGCTAATGTTGACTTGTAATTCATCTTGCAACCACCATAGACCGAGTTACTATATGCTGTAAGCTCAAAGTCATCATCATGAGGATACCATAACCCGAGTGTTGGAGTACCCTTTAGATAACAAAAGATCCTTTTAACTCCAATAAGATGATTTATTTTTGGTTTTGCCTGATATCTAGAACAGAGACACGTGGTGTACATAATATCAGGACGAGAGGCTGTGAGGTACATGAGAGATCCGATTATTCCTCTGTACATGGTGGCATCAACCAGATCTCCATTTTCATCGGGTGCCACATCATGGTTCGTGGGAAGTGGAGTTCTAGCAGCCGAAGCATTCTCCATGTCAAATCGACTAAGGATATCTCCTGCATATTTGGTTTGATGTAGGAAGATTCCTTTTGGTGTTTGATCCACCTGTAATCCAAAAAAGAACTTCATCTCCCCTATGGCACTCATCTCAAACTCTGCTTTTATTACAAATTCGAATTCTTCACATAATTCTTCATTTTTGGAACCGAAGATTATGTCATCCACAAATATCTGTACAAGGAGTAAATCACCATCCTTTTCTTTGATGAATAACATGCAGTCAATAACTCTACGAAAACCATGTTTCACTAGATGAGTTGAGAGTTTTTCCTACCAGGCTCTAGGGGCTTGATGGAGCCTGTAAAGAGCCTTGTCTAGTTTATAAACTCTATCCCGATGATAAGGATCCTCAAATCCTTCACGTTGATTGACGTAGACTGTTTAACGGATTTCACCATGAAAGAATTCACTTTTCACATCCAATTGATAAACTTTAATCTTCTTGTAGGATGCGTAGGCTAAGAAAATGAAAATTGCTTCCATTCTTGCCACCGGTGCAAACACTTCATTGTAATCTATGCCTTTGACTTGTCAAAACCCTTGAAGATCTACAAGCCAAGCCTTACTTCTAATTATGACCCCTTGGTCATCTTTCTTACACTTTAGCACCCATTTAGTGCAATCACCTTAGCACCTTTTGGTCTGTCCACAAGGTCCATACTCCTAACTTCTTGAATTGTAGGAGTTCTTCTTACATCGCACTAACCCATGCTTTATCGTTAAGGCTTCACTTACATATTTTGGCTCAAATTAAGACACAAAACATTGATATGCACCATCATGAAGATATCCTTTTTCCATAACTAAGGCATATTCAGCTGAGTATAGCTGATTTCGTGTGTGTACTCCCGATCAAATATCCCCAATAATGTTGTACAAGGGACGATAAACATTAATTGGAGATCCGGGAGTGGTGGGAACAAATACCTCATTATCCAGATTGTGAATCCTAGGTTTAATATCTATAGCTGTTGGAGTATGAGGTTCAGAAGTGTCAGAGGCATTAAGATTCGATACTTGTGTACTTTCATTAGTGGGAACCTATTCCTCCTGGTCCACATGTTTAGTCTCAACTGCTTCATCATCAGTGGAAGAAGCACTTACTTCAAGCTCTCTCCCTGAAGGGCTAGAAGTATCATCTAATGGAGCCGTTGATGTTGAGTCTGGTAGTGGAGTATTCAGAACATCGTACGTCATCCTAGCTGACAACACGTCATCAGGATGAGAAGGTGGTAGATCGAAGGACTTAAAATATCCATCATAGTCAAAGAAGAAAGAAGGTCCTTTTCCAGTAGAGGGGGGGTTGTGTATCTTTGAACATCAATATTGCACCACACTACTACTTGACACATTGAGTTGTTATAAGTTCTCTTGTCTAGTATGTTGTATCTGAGAAAAATACCTTCTTCTACATTCTCACTAAACTTACCGGTCTAAGTTTTCTTCAACAACATGCACATTGCACCAAACGATTCTAGATACTCCAAGTTGGGTTTGCGTCGCTGGAGCAGTTCATAACATGTTTTCCCATGTCGTTTGACCACTAGGAATCGATTGAGTGTGTAACATGCATTAGTTACTGCCTCATTCCAGAATTGAATAGGCAGTTTCGAGTCGGCTAGCATTGTCCTGTCTGTCTCTATCAAGCTCCTTGTTTTCCTTTCAGCAACCCCATTCATTTGTGGAGTGTAGGCAGAAGTAAATTGATGTACATTTCCTTTCTCTCTACAATATGCCTCCATCCACTAATTCTTAAACTTTGTGCTGTTGTCTGATCTAATTTGCCGTACTTTAAGCTTGTAGGGTGATTCCAAAGTAGTTACTAGATGTTTGAATGACTCAAAGTCTCTGATTTGGCTTTCAGAAACATCACCTAAGAGAATCTTGAGTAATCATCAGTTACTACAAAGCAGTATAGATCTCTAGCATTGCTCTTTATACTAACAGGGCCAAACAGATCCATGTGTAGAAGCTTGAGAGGAATATCAATAGAATTCACTTTCTTTGCCTTGTGAGACTTCTTGATTTGTTTCCCTTTCTTACATGCTACGCAAAAATCCAGAAGCTGGAAATTCTTGACGGTTACTCCATTCACTAAATCTTTCTGAACTAAATGATTCATCTTCCTTGCATTAATGTGTCCCATTCTCCTATTACATGAGACTGAATCACTCTCTGTTGCCTTTGACAAGAAGCATTGAACAGTGTGATCAATTATGGTGGCTTTTGATAGATCCAAGACATACAAGTCGTTATATCTTGAAGCTGACATTAGAACTTATCCTCCTCGATAACATAATCCTTCTTCAACATGTAGCACTTATTGTTGTCAAACACAACTTTGAATCCTTTATCACAGATCTGGGATACTAAAATCAAGTTGTTCTGTAGTTGTTGAATGTAGTTGACCTTGTCAAACTTCACTTTCTCGTTTCCCACTTCGCCTTGAGCGGTGATGTAACCTTATTTATTCCCAGCAAATGAAACATGTCCCCCTTTAATTTATTTGACATTGAAAAGGAGGGATGAATTCCTTATCATGTGCCTGGATGCCCCACTATCAATAATCCAGGTATTAGTGATAGTGCTGTAGCGAACGCCCTGCACATTCAAAGAAATTTATTAGTTCAGATTTGGGACACAAGCCTTAACTGGCTTGGGTGACCCAGAGGAATCACACATCATGAACTCAACCCACTGTTCTTTAGAGGATGAGGGCACATTCTGCAGGACCGGTGAAGGGGGTCACTTACAACACAATACAACAAAGAGGAGATTAACCAAACTTAATCAAACAGTAAACTGGATTAACCACAAGTGAGACACTAAGAACACAAGTAATATATGAGACAAAACAAAAGAACACAAGTGTATGGTTTTCAAGAATGCAGTATATTGCTTTCTCTATGTTCTATTACAAGTGTTACAAAGCATATTGGAAAGATACAAGAACATGAGATACGTATACTACGTCCTACAGCCGGCTATACTTTGAAAGCCAGCTGGATACAATTGACTAGACACAAACAAAATCAATTGTAGAGTCAAAAGGCAGATTGCCTTTTGATTAGTGACTATGACATGCCATAGCTCATATCCTTATCTATTACAAAAAGGATAAAGTACATGAAGTAGAAAGTTACAGACTCAAGACCTCAATGTACAGTTACCAAAAGCATGGACCTTTTCACCAACTCATGTAAGTTGGTGACCTTACAAAGATGTAGCGGAAAGGTATCCACCTTTATGGAAAAGTACATCAGATAAAGCATGTGTCAAAAGTCTTCGGAAGAAATCTGTCTTCATGAGTTGAAGCTTCGAAAGACTTTGTCTCTGAGGCTTTGGAAGACTTCATCTTTGGCTTCGGAAGATATTGGTCTTGGCTTTGGAAGATTTCACACTTAGAGTATTTTAGTTGCATGTGTGGAACTTCCTAAGCATTCTTCTTCAATGCACTTGTGCAGCATGCAGGATAGACTTTGGATGTTTGAGTTGCATCAGCCTCTTCATTAATCTCTACAAACTCCCCTTAGGCTGAAACTACCAAAACACTTAGTAGACTTCAGATATCAACAGTCCTCATTAGGATGATCACCAATCCTTTCTTCATAAGGTGATCAGGATCCTTTAGACTATCAAAATGTCTTCTCATATCAAAGAGATCATGCAGAGGCAACTAAAACATATCTTGCCATGTGTAAATGTATTCAGTGCCTTGATTTCTAATGACATGTCATCTTTTTGGATTTGTGGTGTATGTCCAAGACAAGATGGGTCTTCCTGATGCTAGAGGAGCTGTTTGAATTGGAGTTGATGTAGCATCCTCTGGCTGCACATCCACAGGATGTTCTGACTCATCCTGGGGTTTAGAAGAGGGTGCAATCTTCTTCTTCTTTGGCTTTGGTTTAGAAGCCATCCTCTTCATTATCTTTACTGGTTTTAACTGAGAAGACTGGCCTGCAGTACCAGATTGATCTTCATTGTCTTTCTCAGTTGGGACTTCCTCTCTCTCAGGTTCAGAAGGAGAGGGAGGTTGACCTTACTGTCGATCAGAAGATGAAGCTTGCTGAGTTTTAGTAAGAGGTCCAGGTTGTGTGTCTCTGGTTGTTCAACCTTAATCTCCACTTCAGGTGGGGCTTGACTTGGAGTGGAGTGTAAGTCGATGAGCTTTCCACTTTTGATCTTCTGCTTGATCACCCTAATATGCTCAACCATAGTGGATAGAGACATGGGGCAAAGTCTCCTTCCAGAGAATCCATATAGCTTCAAGAAGCTCATCAACCTCTGCCTGTCAGCAGACTTCTAAGCTCTGGCTAGAGAGAGATTGAGAAGCACCTTCACCAGTAGGTGTCTCAATAGGAGTGTGGATCTCTACAGCAGTTGATGATGATGAGATAGGGTTCTCAGGTTCTGCCACTGGGCCTTCAGTTAAGGTTTCCCCTATGAAACTAATCTTAGGGTCTGCCTCAACATCCAGTTGACTGATGGCATTGCCTGATTGCCTAAGTCTCCTTCTGAAGCTAAACTCTGCAGTGATCCTATCTTGGATTCTTTGAGCCAGCCTATCAGCTTGTCTTGATTTGCTTGGATTGACAAGTGGCATGTTGACTAGATCCAGACCTTCATAGTAGTTCAAAGTCTGAAAATTTAAGACTTCTTGATGCCCTTGAACTCTTATGATGATTAGGGCTTTCTTGTTGCTGTCATACATCCACCCAATAAAGTGATGGAAGATGGTGAAGATGACATAGCCCTTGGTATCCCATCCTCAAACAGACTCTGTATGAAGGAGTCTGTGTAGTCCACATCAATATGAATTTGAGGAGGTTGCTGAGGATGCACATTTGCAAGTGAGGATGGTGAGTCCTTAATGTTCACTCTCTTGAAGAACTCCCAGGTTCTGTAGCTGTAATGACTTTCTCTCCCTTTTTGGTAGCATCACCCACTTGCATAGGTGAGTTGGAAGATAGATCAATCACATCCACAGGTTCTGTGTTCCTGGTTGAGATCTTCTTCAGGGTCTCCCAGATAGTTTTTCCTTAAGATATAAAATCTCAAGTTGCTGATCATTGATCCTGTTGTGTAGGGTAGTCACCTGAGATTCAAGGTGACTGAACTTTGAGACTAAATAGGTGCATGTTTTAGATAGTTTGTGCACTTTTAGTCTTAGATTCCCCTCATCTTTATCAGAAGAATCATTAGGGGATGAGATGATTGGACCAAAGTCCTCTCTCTCACCACCAGCTTCAGGTTCTTGGCTGCAGGATTTCCTATACTCACTGGCAGTCTCAGTTGAGATGACAGTGGGCTGAGTTGCCATGGTTGAGGTCTTAATGATGTAATCACTTTCAGAAGTGAGAGCCTCTTTCATATGGACATCCTGAACAGGTTCAAAAGTGTCCACCTCAGTAGTAGGTAACTGATGGGGCCTAGAAATAGGAGCCTCAGAAGCACTCATCTCTCTTTGAGTAGGGGAAAAGAAGGGAGAATCATGGTACTCACTGAAACCTAGATCTTCATCAGTATAGAAATCAAGGTTAGGAGATCTATAGGCTGGGGATGGTAACTGTCCCCTGAAGGTTGATCACTTGAGTGTTGAGACTCAGAGTGATGGCTTAAGGTAGTTGGGCTAATGAGCTCATCAGGCTGAGTATGAGGAACTTCAGCACTGATCCTTGAAGAGATGGGAGTGGTCTGCTCCTCAGTAGAAGTGGGAGCTCTAGTGTCCACTTTTGCCCGTAAGGGTGAGTGTATGGGGACCTCCACAGACTTAATAGTCTGAGCATGGGTTCGTTTGGATTTTCTTTGGTAAGTAAGGGTAATTTGAGGCTGTGTGGGTGGTTGGGATGTAGCAGGTGTGGGTTCAACACTAGCTTGTGCTGCTAGGTTGTCACTTTGAGCAATGAGCTCTAACATTTTTGGGGCTAGGGCTGTTTCTACCCTAGAGAAGCCAACAATGGGCTTTCTCAGTATTTTAAAGATGTCGGGCTTCATCTGTCCCAGTTTAAGAATGTTACTTGTTTCCCTTAACTGTGAGCCCAGTTCACAGTTAAGAATGTACCGGACATATCTAGGAAAATATAATATTCTAAGGAGTCTAAGTTAGCAAGCAAGTTGGTATAAACAAACTGAGAATACCTGAACTTGACTCCTTGAACCCTTGAACCATTCCATGGATGATGAAAGAGAGATCCTCAGGAATCTGGTCCCATCGACCATGCTTGTTGGACAAGCTGTGGATGACCACATGGAGCAGGAATCTCCACTGGGATGAGACCTTCCCTTTCCTAAAGGTCTTTACAAAGAAATTTCCCTCATATCCTATCTGCTCAAAGGAATGATTAACAGCTTCCTTTGGGAAGAACACCTCACCTTCTTCATCATCTAGCTAAAGATGCCTATTGATGATGGCTGGAGTGATGACGATTGTTCTCCCCTGCACTATGGCAGACAGTGCCTTCTCCCCGTCCATTATGACCTCTTGGCAGGTCTTCTAGAAATCAAGCAGCTGATCCTTATAGAGAGGAGGATCAATGGTTAGGGAGGTAAAGTAGTTGGACAAATCTAAGAATTGACACATGTCTGAGAAATGAGGATCTTTCTCAAAGCTTAACAGAGCAACCTGATTATGTTGCCTGTGTAGCTACATGGTAAAGTTGGGATCATTTCTTTGAGCGGGATTGGCCATTGTGAGGTAGCTTAAAGATGAAGAAAGAAGGAAGAAAGAAAATTTAGAGAGAAATTTGGGTTTTAGGTATGGAGAAAGAACAGATGATAGAAAGAGGGGGAAACCGTTGGGTTTATATGTGAGAGGGATTTCAGATAAAGTTTAATGAAAGAGGATAAACTTTGAAATTCGAATGTCGGTCCCACCTCTAAAAAAGTAGTTTACTTTTGCTCAAAAAGTAGTTTTCTTTGAAATCAAAAAGCTTTCGAAGGTAAATTATTTTCGGAAGTTTTAATTTAAAAAGCTTCCGAAGCTAAAATTACTTCGGAAGAATTTCCTGAGAGTTTTGAAAATTTTTCTTCGGCAGAGAAATTTAAAACTTGATTGCTTTGTATATAAAACACAAAGCTTCCGAGAGTTAATTTTGCTTCGGAAGTAAATAGTCCTTAAAAATGAATAAGTGTCTGAGACAAGTATTTAAGCTTTGGAAGATAGATTAAAAACCTCTTCCGAAGGTAAATTTCTTAGGCAGTTATTTATTTTGAAGGCATGCATTGCTTCCGAAGTTAAAAGCATAACTTCCAAAGGATAAAAAATTGTCAAATATCTAAGAAAAGTCTTCAAAAAGATAATTTTATCCAGAGAAAACATGAGCTTATGAAATTGATGAACTAGACAACTTAGGACACACATAATTTAAGAAATAATAAGAATTAGTTTTAAGAAAAACTTACTCGAAGTTGATCATCCCAATAGTTGATATTAGATATTTAAATCTTTGTTCATCAAAAGCCTTTGTAAACAGATTAGCATATTGTTTATCTGTGTGAAATTTGATTTGTTTAATTAATCCCTTTTCATGGTTATCTCTTATTAAATGATACCTAATATTGATGTGTTTGGTCCTTGAGTGCTGTATAGGATTCTCTATGATTGAAATAGCTTTGTTGTTGTCTATGTGAATGGGAGTCTCCTTGAAGTTTAATCCATAGTCCAGTCTTTGATTCCGAATCCATAGCACTTGAGCACAACAGCTTGCAGCAACAATGTATTCAGCTTTAGTAGTTGATGCAGAGACAGGATTGTTTCTTGCATTGCCATGAGACAACCCTTCCACCAAGGAACTGACATCCCCCAGATGTAGACTTTGCAGTCATGTTGCAACCACCATAATCACTATCTGTATAAGCATATAGGTTAAAGTCAGGATTCTTTGGGAACCATAAACCAAGCATTGAGGCACCTTTGAGTTATCTAAGAATCCTTTTGACAGTGATGAGGTGAGGCATCTTAGAGTTGGCTTGATATCTTGCACAAATGCATGTAGCAAACATAATATCAGGCCTGCTAGCAGTAAGATACATAAGAGACCCAATCATAGCCCTGTATAAGTGTTCATCTACACACTCCCCCTTAAGGTCAGGTCCAAGGGAGTGGTTTCTGGCTATGGGTGTCTTAGCAATCTTACAATAAGTCATATTGAATCTCTTGAGTATGTCATGAACATACTTTGACTAACTTATGAAGATGCCATCTTCAACTTGCTTCACTTGAATTCCCAGAAAGAAATTGAGTTCCTCATGGCACTCATTTCAAATCTATCTTTCATCAGCTTCTTAAAGTCTTTGTAGAGCTTTGGATTAGTTGAACCAAAGATAATGTCATCCACATACACTTGAACTAGCAGAATGTCATTTCCCTGTCCTTTGATGAAGAGAGTTCCATCTATAGTACCTCTCTTGTATCCATGTTACAAAGATACTCAGACAGTGTCTTATACCACTTCCTGGGTGCCTGATGTAGCCCATAAAGAGCTTTGTCAAGCTTGTAGACATAATCAGGATGATCAAGATCTACAAATCCAGGTGGTTGTTTGACATATACCTCTTCATCAATCACTCCATACAGAAAGGCACATTTTACATCAAGCTGAAAGACCTTGAAGTTCTTGGATGCAGCAAATGCCAGGAATATCCTAACAGCTTCTATTCTTGCTACTGGAGCAAAGACATCAGTGTAGTCAATCCCTTCTTCTTGTGTGTACCCTTGAACAACTAGTCTAGCTTTGTTCTTGATGATAATGCCTCTATCATCTTTCTTATTCCTAAACACCCATTTTGTTCCAATGGTAGTCTTCCCATAAGGAAGAGGATAAAGATTCCAAACTTTCTGCCTTTTGAATTGTAGCATCTCTTGTTGCATAGCCTCAACCCAACTTCCATCCTTTAGAGCCTCATCAACTTTCTTTGGCTCTATCTGGGATAGGAAACAAGAGTGAAGACAAACATTTGCTTTATAGGTTTGTCCGCTTGTTCTTACCCCAGTGACAACATCTCCAATGAGGTTTGTGGTAGGGTGAGACTTGTGGATCCTAAGCTGAGGGATCACAACAAGTTACTGAGAAAGATCTAAATTAGAGAAATTTAGATATGGCATAGATGTTTCTCCTACCACATCAACACACTTTTCAAGAGAAACTTGATCCAAGCAGTGTGTGACATCATTGATGTTCTCATTTATGGTGTGGTTAGTAGCATCAAGAAATTCTTGATCACTGTCACCACCACCATTATTGTCTTCCATAGTTGAGATATTCTTATCTGGTTGTGGAGCCTCTGAGCTGGAATTTGAAGGCACCCCAGATGTATTAGTTGAGTTTGTCATTGTAGTGTTGATAGACACCTCATTTGCATAAGTAGTTCCACTGAAGCTGAAGATGTGTGACTTGAAGATCTTCTCAGCTCAAATCTTGGATTAGGATCACCTGCATTTAGATTTTCTGTAGATCCTGAAACATTCTCACAAGATTTGTTAAAACAGTTGGTAACTAAGTCAAGATCAAATAGCCAATCAGGACTAGAACCAACCACACAGGGTGTGTGTTCATTGAAAGTCACATTGGCCAACTCCTTAACAATTTTGGTTTTGAGATTGTATACTCTATAAGCCTTAGCTTGAGAAGAGTATCCAATAAAGTGTCCATCATCTGATTTCTTAGCAAACTTGGCAATTTGATCTTTGGTATTCAAGATGGTGCAAGGACATCCAAATGACCTGAGAAAACCAAGGAAAGGTTTCTTCTTGTGCCAAAGTTCATAAGGAGTCTTGCCATGAGTCTTGACCACTAAAACTCTGTTTAGCATATAGTAGGCAGTTTTAACTGCCTCTGCCTAGAAGGTCATGGGCAGCTTAGAGTCAGACAACATGGTTCTTGCAGCTTCAATCAGTGTCTGTTTCTCCTCTTAGCAATACCATTCTGCTGAGGAGTCCTGGGAGCACTGTATTGTCATGTAATACCCTTTTCATCACAAAATGTATCAAGGATTTGGTTCTTAAATTCAGTTCCTTGATCACATCTTATGATCTTGACCTTGTGATCAGATTGATTCTCAATCTTTAAGATGAAATTCTTCAGAATCTCAGGAGTCTTATCTTTAGTTCTAAGGAAGAAGACCCAAGTGAATCTTGTAAAGTCATCTGTGATCACTAAACAATAAGAGGTCCTTCCTAGACTCATTACACTGGTGGGGCCAAAGAGATCCATATGTAACAAGTGTAGGGGTGTAGTGATGGAGTTCTTTTCCTTAGGCTTATGAGATACCTTATGTTGCTTCCCTTTCAGGCATGCAACACAATGGTCATCACTTGTAAACTCTTTCTTTGGTATTCCAGTTACCAAATCACTCTTAATTAATTTATTCATGTTCTTAAAGTTTACATGGCACATTCTTTTATGCCACATGAAAGACTCATCACTATTGGCTTTAGACAGAAAGCATAAAACTTCTCCAGAGGGAGATGTTTCTTGCAAATCCATCTTGTACATGTTCCCTTTCCTGGGGGCTCTAAGCAGGATATGCTCATGAGAAATAACCACACCAGGCTTGAGATCAATGCACTCATGCTCAGTAAAGAGCATGTTATGACTCTGATCATAAAATTGGGATACACTTTAGAAGATTGTACCCAAGCTCTTTGACAAAGTTTACCTTTTCAATGCCGAGCTTACCATTTGTGACCATGCCCCTTCCTGAAATGTAACCACCTTCATCTCCTCCAAAAGCAACTGGTCTTCCATCAATCCTTTCAAAGTTCTAGAGTAGTGACCTATTGCCTGTCATGTGCCTGGAACAACCACTATCAATGATCCAGACATTTTATTTATCTTGAGCTGTCCCTACACAAAGAAAATGATTAGTTACATTTGGAAACCCAAGCCTTGCTTCTCTTAGGCTTAGAAACAAAAGGTAATGCAACAGTAATAGATCCTATGGTTGTGCTAAGAGGATCTTGAGCTGTTGTTGATGGAGAATTCTCAATCACTTGGTCTTTCTTAGACTTCCACACCACCTTTGGAGTCTTGGACTTGACCTTCAAAACTTTGGAAGTTTTGATGACTGAACCTTCGGAAGATTCTATAGACACTGTAGCAGACTTTAGTGCTTCGGAAGAACTCCTTTCTTCCGAGACCAACTTCTCTTCCGAGGGTAATTTTCCACTTGCCTTCTTCTTAGATTTGGAGCTTCCGAAGGAAACATGTTTTCCTTCCGAAGCTTGAATCTTCTTGGAAGTCTTTAAAGTCTTTGTCTTGGTATATGGACGGTACCTTTAGGATTGTATGGACAATCCTTAGCAATGTGAGTGGTACTTTCACACATGACACACACTATTTTCTTCTTCACAAGAGTCTTCTGCTGGGAACAAGACTGTCTTTGGTCACATCCCTTCTCCACCTTCATCTTTGCAAATGCTGAGACAATCCTTTTGGGCTGGGAACTGTTCTTGGATTTTGATGGTCCAGGCTGTGCAGCAGTAGTACACAGCAGATCAGTCTTCTTCTTGTTACTGAGATGAGTTGAACAAGAACAAGAACTCTTAGGAGAAGAGTTTTGGTTTATGTCTTCAGTCCTTACTACTTCAAACGCTGCTGATATGAAAACTTGTTTCTGCTTAGAGTCAAAAGTAGCCTTGATCTCTTGAGCCTTCCTTGCCTTTCTTTTGCTCTTTCTGATCAAGTTCTTTCTCATGGACTTGGTCATCACAGTCTTCTTCTTCTCTTAGAAGGATAGTGTCCCTTCTTAGAATCCTCCTCTTCACTCTTCTCAGAGGAATTCTTCACTATCTCTTCTTCATCCTCTTCACTCATAGGATCTATGAGAGGAAGCTCATCTTCACAAGTTCCACACCTAGGAGGTCTTACAGACAAGATTGTGTGTGGATGAGCTATCTCATTGGATCCCAGTCCCTGCCTATTTTGATAGCACACCTTGTTGTGTAGGGATGAAGATATTATGTTCTTGAAGGTCTCTTCTTCAAGAACACTCTTTTCTGCCCTGGCTTTGCTGATCACAAGCTCAGCCTGACACTAGTCAGCTTGGTTATGAGATCTTTGATTTAAGTCCTAAAATCTATGTGTTCATGTTTTAGAACTGAAATGGTTTTCTCTAGGTCCTCTATCTTTAGTTTATAATCATTTTCAAACTTTCTAAAATAAGATTTTAGAATATTTAATGACTCAAGGTCAAATCTCATCTCCAAGTTATAGGACCTGTATCTATTGACTTTAGCAATGCATTTAGGAGTATAGAGATATTCCAATACCTTGGCTTCATCATGATCTGCCATTAATGTTTGGTTTGGAGAAGCATCTTCCACCTGAAAGCTCCAGTCAAAGCCTCCTTCTTCAACAACAACAACAGCTTGGTGCTTTGACTTCTTATTCTGGAGAGTTTGTTAGTGTAGTTAGGTCTGGACTGTGTTTGGCCACCACTTGTTTTAGGTGCCTTACACTCTCTAGCAAAGTGGCCCATCAAGTTACATTTGTAACACTTGACTTTGCCTTTGTCTAGGCCAAACTTTCCACTGGTTGCATTGCTTGGAAACTTCCTTCCAGTCCTTTTGTAGAACTTGGCTATGTGAGTGAGAAGAGCCATCTACTGGACTATTTCCATGTATTCCATATCATATGGATGAATACAATCCAGGTCTTCAAGAGTGAAAAGAGAGTTGCCACAACTTTCATCAGAAGACACAAAAGCTTGAGAAGAGCTTGTCTCTTGGAATGAGCTTCCTTGAGTGTAGCTCTCCCTTGGTGTCTCTGGGAAGGTGATGAAAGGACCTTTTGGTGAGTTGTCAGGGTAGCATATGAGATGATGTTTGGGTTCTATGCTATCCCTTTCAACCACATGTAGGGCTGAACCCATTTGATTGTTGGAGTTGCCAGATGAACCTTGCATGTTCATCTCCATTTGGTAGCCACTGAGAATCCCATATAACTCTGTCAGAGTAAGAGTTTTGAGATTTTCAGTCCTCTTGATCACCATATAGTAGCGTGTCCACTGCCTAGGAAGTGAGGACATGAACTTCCTTACAATGTCTCTGTTCTCAAGAGAAACTCCTCCATCCACAAGGGTATCCACAATCTCAACATACCTGAAGTATTGCTGAGTCATGGTTTCACCTGTTTTGAAGGTGAAGTTTTCAAACTACTGTTTCAGGAGATCCTTCTTGTTCTCCTTGGCTTCATAGGAACCCTCATATATCAGTTTCAGTGCATCCCACGGCTGCTTAGCTGTTTTGCACTTCTTGAGACCTCTGTACACAGATTTTGGAAGGGCAGTTTGAAGGGCTGTCATGGCTTTTCTGTCAATCTCTACTCTCTTCCTATCTTCATTAGAGTAGTTAGCCACATCCTTGGGGATCATAGCATCACCAGTAGCAGAGGGGGTGCTAGGTATGAAAGGTCCATTTTCAATAGACTCCCACATTCTTGAATCAAGAGACCTAATGAAACCTTCCATTCTCAAACACCAGGTATCAAACTTATCAAGATTGATCAGTGGGGACTTGATCATGGTTCCAGTTTCCATATTAGTCTTAGAAATGGCTGCCATTTGAAAAGTTAAGTATTTGTGTATGTGAGGGATCTTAAGATGGTGCGATCTTATATCAAGAGCCTGGAGAGCTCTGATACCAAATGCAGGACCGGTGAAGGGGGTCACTTACAACACAATACAACAAAGAGGAGATTAACCAAACTTAATCAAACAATAAACTGGATTAACCATAAGTGAGACACTAAGAACACAAGTAATATATGAGACAGAACAAAAGAACACATGTGTATGGTTTTCAAGAATGCAGTATATTGCTTTCTCTATGTTCTATTACAAGTGTTACAAAGCATATTGGAAAGACACAAGAACATGAGATACTTCACTCGCAGATCCATTATCCTGTGCATCGACAAAGGCAATATTTGATTCACCTGGAGAAACAAAGCGGAAGGACCAGTCTTGCCCTTCATCACCAAGACCCACATTGTGTCCATTCTTTCTAGCTCATTTTCATCAACTTGCACGTAATCCTCATCTGCAAGATAACAATTTCCAATTTTACCAGGAACAAGACCACCATAAGATTGTACAATGGCCGCTAGAAGATCCATATGCTCCTTAGCAACTTCCACTGTGACATTGCTGAGATTCTCAGTCTTTAACTTTGTAGTGTTTGCCTCAGGGACTGTGTATTGGGTGCCAGATGACCCTGATGTTTCGGTTCCTGAAGCAGTGGTTTGGGAAGGAGCAGAGGAACTAGACATGAATGTTGCTATACAGTGAAGGATTCTGAACATATGATCCTTTCTTTGACTTGTATTTCATTCTCAGTTCTTCCTCCCTTAACTTCAAGATGAAGTCATTTATGTCTAACGTCGCAAGAGTGTCGCTCTGTCTTAGATTAGACACAAATGAATCCTATTTCTCAGGAAAACCATCAACAAAGCTTGAAACTTTATCTTCCATTGATGTTGTCACACCATGAGTGTGCAACTCACTCATGAGATGATAAAATCTGTTAATAATATCATCCAAGCTCTCATTCCCTATAGAAGAGAAATTATCAAACTCCTTCTTGAGAGCTTTAGCCTTTAGAGCTTTAAGAGTTGCATTTCCATCAGACCTCTTCTCCAATGCCTCCCATAACTTTTTAGCCTGCTTGTTCTCAGAGAACTGATGAAAGATGTCCTTCGGTATTGACTGAGTCAACAAGGCATATACTTTTTCCTTAGCATTGAACAAAATCTTCTTAGCTTCACTCATTCCTCCCAAGGTCAACTTGACTCCATTAGCACTGACTGGTACTGTGTAACCAGTCTTAATGAATGTCCAAATATTGGGATCAACTCTATTTAAATAGATCTCAAACCGCTGTTTCCACTGTGGATATTCATCTAACGTTAACAACTTTGGTAGTTTTTTATGATTTCCAATCTCATAATATAGAAGTAGAAGATTCTGGATGCGGGAGTCTTTTCTTGCAGTAAATGCAACAAATTGGCCTTCCATTGCTTTAAAGTTGGTATTTTGGAACAGGACAGTTTCACTCGTGCGAATGGGCTATGAGTATTGATCACTCGTGCGAATGAAGGGTGTGAATGAATTTAATCGTGTGATTGGATTCAGTCGTGCGTATGAACAAGACGATTGGAATCAAACAACTGGAGTTGTTTAGTCATGCGAATGAGGAATACAACTGAGTTCAGTTGTGCTAATGGAGTATACGAATGAGTTCAATCATACGAATGGACTAATCGTGCGACTGAAGGCTGTTATTTTTGTAAAATCGAAGATTTTTGACACTTTGACACAAAATACGATTCTCCTAGGAACCCTAATCTGCCGTATAATGAAAAATCGAAACTTTAACGCCTGGAAACATCGAAAACACCTTTTGAAGCAAAGTGGTGACTCTTTTGATTAAAACGTAGGTTTTTAACACCAAAACTAATTGAATCAAACGCAAAATAATGAGCCAAAGCTCTGATACCACTTGTTAGGAGGACCCTGTACATACAGAGTACTAACGGATTCTACGTTTTACCAGATCAAATAGTGCGGAATCCTATTTGATTGGCGATCCAATTAGTGAGAACGATAACCGATCGATATAAGAATGAACTAAACAGTAAGAACGAGTAGGAATCGATCGAGAATGAACTATGAACTTGGACAGGCGGTTTGGGATGCTCTGGACGGCTAGGGTTTATGTGTATTCAAAGTATCTCTCAAAGTGTCCTGTTTTTCCCCTAATTAAGTGGTTTGTAAAGGTATGCAGTTTCCATTCGTACGACTAGACCATTAGCATGGTTTAGTCGTGTGACTGACTCATGCGATTGATTTATACGCACGACTGAAGGTTCAGTCGTGCGACTGAGTAAATCTTATGTTTCAATCATACGACTGATCAAGTCTCATGGTTCAGTCGTGCGACTGGTCCAAAAGCATGATATATTCATATGTATGGTCCATAAGTATGGTCCATTAGCATGAATAATCACCTGACTAGGTTGAACACAATTCTCAATCATTAACGATTAGAATTATGTACAACAACCTCAAACCTATATAAGAAGTTCATACATGTGAATCGAAGATAAATAAACATCAAAGCATATATCATACTTCATTACATCACCACATTACATATATGTAAGACATGAAAGACTTTTACATTTCAGCACATAAACTAGGAACACAAGTATCTACAAACCTAAGATCCAAATGGAACCTAAGATTCACTTTGAAGGGGAAATGGGGACTGATGGCTTAACAACTGGAACAGTTGGGACAGATAGTGCATTCCCTAAAACTTCCGAAGCAGAAATCAAAGCCTCGGAAGAACAAGTTAAGTCTTCCGAAGCTGAGATGGAAGATGCGGAAAGTATGTTCTTTTTGTTTGAGGATCTAATCATCACAAATGCAATTCTTGAGCTGGCATTTGAGGTGAATAGTGAGGACTTTCTCAACCAACCCCTAGCTCAGACAACTTCACTATCTCCATCCACCATGTCTCAATCTAAACCTTCCATCCAAGAACCACCAAAGTCAAGCACTTCCAAAGATGATAAAGGAAAGATGAAGATGACCGTGGAAGAGCTTTAGGAGGACGAAAGGATTGAAAAGCTCAAAAGAAAAGGTAGACTCCCAACTGGGAAGTTACTAGCTACCGGTTCTAAAGCAGCTACAGCCAACCAAGAGGCAGTCAACAATAAAAAGATTGTGGAGATCATCGACAGGCTCATTAAGCTTGGAGCTGTCAATGAATATATACTCCTGCTACCACGAGAGGAGTTAGTAGAGCTAGAAAAGGAAACCACATTGAAGATTGAACAAAGGGAGGAAGCAACAAGGTTGGCCTTAGAGGAGGAAAGAGAAAGGGAGAAGAGGAGCTAATCTACAGCTCTAGAGGGAAAGGATATCTTTCCTAACCTCTAGGGGTTTTTCTCTTCAAGAACTATCTCCACATGATAATGACACGATCCTATGGCTTTTCAACAAAGAGTAGGATCCATTGGAGAAAGAGAGAAAAAGAGCTGGGAGAGAGAAGTTGAGGGAGAAGAAGAAGAAGGGAGAAGAAGCTGGGTCACTGCCGCTAAGAAGATAGGTGAGAAAGCCTGGATGAAGGATTATCTTTGGGCTCATGGCTTCTCTGTAAGAAGGTTGGACCTATGTCTGAAAAGACACTCCAACAAGTTGTTAGTGACATCAAGGCTGGCATTTGCATGGGAAAGAGGAAAGAGATGTATAGAAGGGTACAGGGGATGATCTTCAGACCAACACCTCAACCCTAACCTACAACCCAAACTTAACCCCAACCTCAACCTAAACCTTCCTATTTCCTTTCCCTATGAAAACTGAGCCCATTTATGAACCTTACACCCTTGAACCTACACCAACCACCTTACCTATCTTATCACAACAACCACCTCAACTAATCATCCCTCAACCTAAAACCTTACCTAGAACCCAAACACCTTTACCTACCTAACAACCATCCAGACCATCCCCTCAGCCTTCTAAACATCTCTCCTTAGAGGAGTTTAAGGAGATCAAGATAAAGTTCAACAAATGCACAACCTTGAGTGACATATCTTGTGAGGAGGATTCTATCAAGCTGACTTATATTGATGGATCCTCATGTTCCCTCACAAGAGATCAATCCTTGATCTGCCTAGGGGAACACTGGACCAGGCTGCTAAACTTCTTAGCTTTAACTATGACTCCTTAAACGATGAAGAGAAGAAGCTGAAAAGAAATCTGGTGACTCTATTGGATACGAAGAAAGGGGACAAGGTGCCTAGTCCACCCTATATGCCTAGAAAGAAGATCATTCAATGGAGGTTCGATGAAGCCTCTCATAACTTTTTGTGGAGAGAGAGAATGGAGAGAGCAACAGGCTGAATTCCTTTTCTCTGCTACACTCTAGCAGATTCGACGTTGTTGAGTTAGCAGAGAAGCTATTCTCCAATCCCTCCAAATCTGAAACATCTGCTCACATCAGAAATCATCTAAGCAGCCTTCATCTTGCTGAGCTAACCGTAAAAGCCAAGATTGAAGAGGAGTTGAAGCTGAGACAGAAGGGAGACAAGGAAAGGTCAACCACTAAAGGCAAGGCCTTTCTACAAATAGTGGAAGACCCTGAATTGGAACCAATAGTTAGATGGGAGTATGACTATAACTCCCGTCAACTAACTCTCTTCAGAGGGACTCAAAAGAGGGTACGTATCATTCAAAGTGACAGATTGGATCTCCTGTCTATGAATGATTTGTACAAACTTCTCAGCACCACTTCTGGGAAGAACCATGAAACAAATAAGTATCTGCTTTCCCTAGTGTTGAAAGTTTTGAGAAGTAAGAACAAGTGAGGTTTTGGTAGCATCAGCCTAGAGGAAGTTTGTTGGATCAAGAAGAAGGCTAGTGCAACCAAAACCAAACACAAACACTTAGACTCTTTTTGGTACAACTTGTAAAGGACTTCCGAAGCTAAGTATGGAACTTCCGAAGGATATGGAGTTCTTTCGAAGACAAAGTGCAGAATCAACTTCCGAAGGGAAAGCTCCAACTTCCGAAGGGAAAGCTCCAACTTGCGAAGATAAATTCTTCTCTTCCGCAGTTCAATACTTAGAAGAATTCAAAGATAATGACTTCCGAAGTAGAAGTTCCCAAACCATGGAAGAAGCAGCCTCTTCTGAAGTATAAAAGACATCGGAAGAACTTGTTTTTCCGAAGCCAATTAACCTTCGGAAGATGCTGCTAATGAACCAATGGACATAAGTATGGTCTCTGACACTCCGCTGCAGACCTCTGATACTACATGGCGTTTTCCAAAAGGCCATGTAGTTGACCATACTTTATTTCATTTTTCACATTTATATGTTAGTACAAGTTACCAACTTTAGTTGGTGACAAAAGGTAAGTCATGGACATGTCATGATTACCATATCTTAGATAAGACATTGTCTAAGATAGCTTAAACTATACTTTGTAGTATCCGCTTTAGTTAGAGGATTCCAGCTGGTATCAAAGTATATCCGACTATAGATAGTAGTATATATAGTTTCTCATTGTAACTCTTGTAGTAAGCTTGTAAGAGTCTTGCAAACTTTGAGTTGAGAAATAATATATACAAGTATCTTGAAATTATTCTCTTGTGCTTTTCTTATGTTACTTAGTATATTATAACCAACTCTTAGAAGAACTCTGCTTCTTGAGTGTTTGCTAGTGAGTTTGAGATAAAATACTTGTGTAGAGTATCAAAACCGATCCTGCAATATGTCAAAACACATATATTTATCTTTGTGTTTCTTGTCTCTCTCATATAAAATGATAATTATTTTAAATAAGTAAACTAAAAAATATAAATATTCTTATTTTAATAATTTAATACATACTAAGTTATATAATTTCAGACATATTTTATCTTTAAATATAAATAATAACTTTTAATTTTATTATTTGTTAAAATTTTAGATATTCATTGTATTTTTATTTCATCAATAACTAATAACATTTATAAAATAAAATATTTATAAAACTAATGATTTTGATCTGTTTTATTTATTTTACACATGTAATACATGTGCTCTATCATATATATACTATATAATTGAAGATTGATTAGTGACATGTCAACTTCCGGTGAATTCTAAATATTTGTATCTCATCCCTCTCTCTTATTAAATAAAAATAGATTGTAAATAAGTAAACTTGATAATTGAATATCCAAAATATAAATTGACCTAATGGTGAAAACTCAACATGTAAGTGTTTATTCTCGTGTTTTACGTATTAATTCATAAGAAATATGGTTAATTTTGAAATGTGTTTTTTGTTTTTGAAGGGAAAACATGAAGAACATGAATATTATGGAAGAAACGTGATAAAAATCGAAAGCCAGAAGATGGCGAGACATAGAACCAATGTTGCATAATCGCAGTAAGATAAAACGAGCATAACTTGAGTGAAAAAAAGAGTGAGGGAATCCACGACATATCAAGAGAAAGCTCTCGAAATTTACAAGTGAAAATCGAAAGTGCAACAATGGTGGTGGCACTGACACTCTAGGTGCCACTGATGCCGTCGTCGTTAGAGACACTGTTGATAAGTAAATTTCAACCTTGTTGATGCCACTGGCACCATTGACGCCCAGGTGTCACTATTGGCACCGTTGATCAATTATTTATTATTTTATTATTTGCTAGTGACATGCAATATATAAAATATTTATAAATTCAAATGATTTTATTATGTTAAATTTTTATACTCATGTAATATATGAGTTTCTAACCTAATGATAATATGTACAATAGATTTATTCTTTTAACAAATTATTTAATGACTATTAAAAATCGCTTCCAAAAGTGATTATTCAAGATGACAATTTTGTTGTTTAACAAGAGAAGTATATCAATTTGAGTTGTCAAAGTGAAAAATAAAAAGGAAGAGAAACGCATGAATATTTCCGATTTTAAATGAATATTATATATATATATATATATATATATATAAATGAAGAACCAATCTACACCACTCATTATTTTTTGATCTTAAAAATTAAAATTTAAGTGAAGAAGGGTATAATCGCAATCCATTAATTATTTCTCTCTTCAATTAACTAACAAATTAATTAATTATCTTTTCTCTATCTTCTCTTATATTTTTACTTATTTACACAATGTTAAGAACTGTACTAAAAATATATAAATGTAGTCCATCTCTCAAACTAATCAAGAATATAATTACTTAACTATCATCTATTTACATAACTCTAAATGTTATACATATGCATAAATCTTGAGACTAATTACTAATATGTTAAATATGAACGTCAACTTATATAGATCCAATTCTCATACCAATCAACAACTATTTATAGTAAGCATCTACATACATATATGTAAATTATATATAATACCAATCATCCTCTTTTTAAAATGAGCATGTATTTACCTATATGTAAATTTATTTACGTAAGTCCACATATACTCTTTACATATATGTAAATTCTCAAACTAACTATTAATCTTTTTTATATTTCACGACTATTTACATACATGTAAACCTTCACATTGAATGTCAAATTTACAAAAGGGAAGTTTGTTTACATATATGTAAAACACGAAAGGACAAAAAAGTTAATATGTGAAGACAAAAACAAAAAAACAATTCTTGCAAAACTATGTCTAAGAATGTAATATGAGACATTCATGCAAATGGGTCATCCTGATAATTTTCCAAAGAAGCAGTTTTTCAGAGCAAGAGTCTATTATCACCGGAAGCTTTTATGTTATATATTCCAGCACTGTATGTCTAGAAGAAGTGCAGGATGAAATTCTTTCCCGGTTGATATAACATCTCCGATTGTTGCTCTAGTAACAAATAGGAGATTTAATATGGCAAAGTGGATAATGAATGGTTTTATTTTCAATCTGGAGAAAGGAAAAAGAAACAAGTATCTGATGTATCCAAGATTTCTTCAGTTGATTATTAATGAAGAATATCCAAACATTCATGCATATGGAGTTCAAGGTGATAAATTTGAATTAGAGCATGTCTAAGATGGTATATAAAAAGTTAAATGTGATTATTGGAGCAAAAAATGTAACTTTATTTGAGTACATAAGGAATGTAGTTGATGATAAGATTGACATTAATCAGCAACATTTTCATTTATCTAAAGATGAACTACTTAATCCTAATGATTTGATTGAAGATGTGATGAATAAGATAGTTGAAGAATCTGAAGAAGAGAATGATGAAGAAGAGAATGATGATGAAGAGAATGATGATGATGAAGATAATAATGATGATAATGATGAAAACAATGATGATAATGATAATCAAGGTGGTAATCAAGGAGATGGAATAGAAGGTATTGAAGCTGAGCAAACAGTTGATGAAAATATTCAAGAAATGGATAGTTAGCAAACTATTCTTCATCAAAGAGTTAAAAATGAACAAAATGAAGATGAAGAAGTTATTGCTGAAATGAATGATCAACAAGATAATGATCAAATTGCAACTGAAGATGTTGAAAATGTTGATTTCAATCAAGCATTTGATTTTGATTCTTTATGGGATGAGCCACTAACAAAGAATGTTATGTCTGCTGATCAAGCTAAGAGTCTTGAAGTTGAAATTATTGAAAAAGAACAAGAGACAAAACAATTTTCAGATGCTTGTGCTCAAACCGATCAGAATGATGATGCTGATGAACTTGAAGAGTTGAAGTTAAGGATTGGTTCTCAAAATGAAGAAATTGAAAGACTAAAGAAAGAAAATGAAATGTTAAAAGCAAATGATGAATTAAAGAATGCCATGATGGCAAATCTGGAAGAAAAAGTAAAGATTATGTTTGAAGAAATTGAAAAACTAAAAGTATATCTACAAGAACCTTCAAAAGAAAGTGAAGCAATGGTTGTTGAGAAAGAACCTACTCAAGAGCATGAAGAAACTCCAACTGTAAAGTTTTATGAAGTTGAAAAAAGGCAAACAAAAGATGAATGAAGATAAAACATCTAGTGGTCTAGCTATAGTTCAAAAGTTAGTTGATATAGATGTAATTGAAGAAGAAGAAGAAGAAGAAGTACAAAAGACAATTGAAGCTCTTGATGATATAGATTTAGATCTACCAGATGAATGGTATGATGAAGTTCTTGAAGATGAAGATGTGTTTGATATTGTTGAATCACCAACTGAGAATGTTGAAGATGAAATTACAATAGATTTTGAAGACATATATAATTATTTGATCAAGAGAAAGTATAATAGAGTTTTTCTCGACGGGCTGACTATGACACAAATAAATAAAGAATATGAAAAATGTATGATAGCAGAGTCATCAACACCGGTAGATCTGAATGAGATAAGTCTTTAACATGGTGAATGGGCTCAACTGAATGAACGTATAAATATAGATGAGATTCCTGTGGCTGAATTGCACCACCCAAACCCAGAAGACATGAGCATACCAGCTTTAAGAATATGGTTGCAATCAAGGAACTATCCGAGAAATAGACTAAATAAGCTACAAGGAGAATCTTTAAGAAGATTGGTAAGAAGTTTTGAAGAAACTGAGAGGATGCATAACAAGATGATTATTTTGGATATGGATAACCCCTAGTATCTTGAAATAAACAAAAGAACAAAAATGCTCAAACCTCAAGAAATTAAATCAATGGAGTTGGTGAGAAAAACACATGAGCATAGAAAAGAACTTATGAATATGTTTCCAAGTGTTGAACATCAAGGTTATAAAATATCTCTAGATTAGAAACAATTGTGGAATAAAGCTAGATCTGTGGGAGATCTTGTAAGAAATGTGTTCTAAACAGGACAATCAATCTCAAAGTTGCTAAATGCAATGATTTGTGCCTGATAAATCAAAAGAAGTGAAGATAATTGCATGGAAGTATGATGAAATTTTTGATGATTTTCTTATCAAGAAAGTTAATGCTATATGTGATGTATATCATTTTTACTCAAGTATCATTGCTTTACCAGTTCAAGATTTGAAAGAATTGCACAAACTTCCACTAGTCAATACTACCAAGGCTGAAAGAGGAGAGGTATTTGTAAAGTTACTTGATAGGGGAATATCAAGGATGACTGCTTTTCTTAAAACACAATATGATCAATAAGATAAGAGTTATTTTTGCAAAAATGAAGATGAAATCAAGAAAAGGTGAGTCAAGAAAAGAAATGGATGATTGTTATCTCCAGATATTCAGTGACAAGTACTTTGATAAAGTAACAAATCCTGGATTAAAAGTTATTGATGGAACTCAATCATCAAAACCGATTCTAAGATGGTTTCATTTGAAGTTAGTAAGAAATTTGGAGGATTGGTATAATGATATGATCAGTCTATTTGGTGTGTTTGAACTTAAACTGCTACATCCAAGTTACATCTCATTCTTATCAAATCAATATTTTGAAGAAGTATCATCAGTAGAAGCTAAAAATGACATGAAGTATTTTCTGACAATTATCAAAGTGATGAATTCAGCAATGGTGTAACGCCCAGTTATTTCCCTTGAAGCTAAATAAAGAAGAAAAAGAGAAAGAAAAAAATAAAGCCTAAAGTCGAGGGACCAAACTTGCCAAAATGGGAGAAGGTTTGGAAGAGTGGGGGGATTAAGAGGAGAGGGCAGCCCACTCTCCTCCCCCATACTTACAAATTCAGCCAAAGAGAGAAAGAAAGATAAAAGAGGGTTCAAGCTTAGGTTTTCTTGGTTTCGAGCACAAAAGTTGAGGTGTAGCGGGTTGGATTAAAGCTCTACTCGACGGGGTTGTTTGTGTGAGTTCTAGGACCCTTCTTTTACATGATTTCAACTAATTTGGGGCTGGAACACATAGTAAAACCTGTTATTGAAATGTGTGTATTGAATCCGTGTTTATGTGTTTGTGTGTGATGCGAGTGGGGTTTGTTTTCGGGCTTTTGTATGCTTGAATGGTGTTGTGGTATGAACTCCTAAGGTTTAGGATGGTTGATTTGAGCTTAGAACAGGTTTGAGAGGGTTTGGAGGCTGAAAAATGCAGATTAGGTTCGGGATGAACTGCATTCTGCATTAGCTAGGGCTATGCGACCGAATGGCATGCGACTGAGGTTCATTCGCATGCGAGTCATGCGACTAGGGTCCACACGCATGTGAGTCGTGCGACTGAGATTCATTCGCATGGGAGTCATGCGACTGAGGTCCATACGCCTAAGTACTCATCCGCATTGTGTTCATTTGCCCATAGTGACCATCTGCATAGGGTCCATTCGCCTGTGTGTACATTCGCCTAGTGTTCAGTTTCCTAGGAGGCCATGCGACTGAAGGGTTCCCATACAACCAAGTTGGGCTTGTTCGCCCGAAAGAGCATAGTTTAACTTTTTGACTTTCGGGAAAATGCATAGAGGTAGGATTTGACTTGGGAAGTTCCCGGGGGTTCATGTAAGTTGACTTTTGAGGTCATATCATCATGATGGGCATGTATGATGATGTAAGATGTTGTATGTTTATGCATGATGTTGATGTATGATGATGCATGTTATGTATGTATGATGGTGCCATGTATGGTGATGTTGTATGTTTATGTTGTTGTTCCTTGCTTTGTATGATTGTCTTCCCGTGGCTTTACTTCGTATGTTAATGAACGAAATGAAAATTATTATGTAACGTAAAGTGAAAGATAATGAAAGAGGAACATAATACACTGTCTCACAGATTTCACCATGAAGGAACACACTCTTGACATCTAGTTGAGACTTTAATCTTCATGTAGGATGCATAAGCTAGAAATATATGTATTGCTTCCATTCTTGCCACTGGTGCGAACACTTTATTGTAATTTATGCCTTCGACTTGTCGAAATCCTTGAAGTACAAGTCGGGCTTATTCTTGATTATTACCCCTTGGTCATCTTTCTTGCATTTCAGTACCCATTTAGTGCCAATCACCTTAGCACCTTTTGGTTTGTCAACAAGGGTCCACACTCCAAATTTCTTGAACTGTAGGAGTTCTTGTATTGCACTGACCCATGCCTCATCATTTAACGCTTGACTAACGTATTTTGGCTCAAATTGAGACACAAAACATCAATATGATCCATTGCGAAGGTATCCCTTTTCCATTATCGAGGCATAATCAGCTGTGTATAACTGATTTCTGGTCTGTACTCCCGATCTAACATCCCCAATGACATTGTCCAAGGGATGATAAACATTTAACCGAGATCCGAGAGTGGTGGGAACAACTACTTCCTCAACTAGATTTTGAATTCCAGGTTCAGTATCTGTAGCTGTTAGAGTGTGAGGTTCTAATATGTCAGAGGGATCAAGATTTGATGCTTGTGTACTTTCATTGGTAGGAATCTGTTCCTCCTGGTCCACCTGATCAGTCTCCACTTCTTCATCATCAAAGGAGGAATCACTTACATCAAGTGCTCCCCCTAAAGGATTAGAAGATTTACCTTGTGGAGTTGATGATATCAAGTCTAGTGGTGGTGTGTCTAGGACATCGGACATCATTCTGGTCATTAAGTCATCATCAGGAAGGGAGATAGGTATGTTGAAGGATTTAAAGAATCCATCATCATCGAAGAAGAATGAAGGTCCCTTTCCCGTGGGGGGGGTGGTGTATCTCTGAACATCAATGTTGCAGCATACTTCTACCAGACCTGTTGAGTTTTTACAAACTCTCTTGTCCGGTATATTGTAACCGACAAAGATCCCTTATTCAGCCTTCTCACTGAACTTCCCAGACTGAGTTTTCTTCAGTAGTGTACTTAGTGCACCAAATGGTTCGAGATACTCCAGGTTAGGTTTATGTCGCTGGAGCAAATCATAACATGTTTTATCATGACGTTTGACCACCAAGACCTGATTGAGGGTGTAACATGCATTGGCCACTACCTCGTTCCAAGATTGGATAGGCAGTTTCGAGTCGGCTAGCATTGTTCTTGCTGTCTCTATAAAGCTCCAATTTTTTCGCTCAGCAACTCCATTCATCTATGGGGTGTAGGTAGACATAAATTGATGTACAATCCCTTTTTCTTTACAGAACACTTCCATCCACTGGTTCTTGAAATCTGTGCTGTTGTCTGATCGAATCTGTCTAACTTTCAGATTGTAGAGTGATTCCAAAGTAGTTACCAGATGTTTGAATGATTCAAATGTCTCTGATTTGGATTTCAAAAACATCACCCAAGAAAATCTTGAGTAATCATCCGTAACTACATAGCAGTACAAATCACCAGCAATACTTTTAGTACTAACGGGATCAAACAGATCCATGTGTAGAAGCTCGAGAGACAGGTCAATGGAATTAAATTTATTTGACTTGTGAGTCTTCTTGGTGTGTTTTCCTTTCTTACATGCTACGCAAAAATCTGAAAGCTGGAAGTTCTTGACATTCACTCCATTCACTAGATCATTCTGTATCAAGTGATTCATCTTTTGTGGATTTATGTGTCCCATTCTCCTATTCCAGGAGATTGAGTCCCTCTCTGTTGCCTTTGACAAGAAGCATTGAACTTTCTGATCAGTTGTAGAGGCTTTTGATAGATCCAAGACATATAAATTGTTATATCTTGAAGCCAACATTAAGACTTTGTCCTCCGGATAACTTAATCCTTTTTTAGCACGTAGCATTTCTTGTCGTCAAACACAACTTTGAAGCCCTTGTCACAGATCTGGGAGACTGAAATCAAGTTGTTCTATAGTTGTTAAACGTAGTTGACCTTATCAAACTTGACTTTCTGGTTTTCCACTTCGCCCTGAGCAGTGATATATCCTCCTTTATTCCCAGCAAATGATACATGTCATCCTTTAATTTGTTTGACATTAAAAAGGAGAGACAAGTTCCCGGTCATGTGCCTAGACGCCCCATTATCAACAATCCAGGTATTTGTGATAGCACTGCAGCGGACACCCTACACAGTCAAAGGAAATGATCAGTTTAGGTTTGGGACCCAAGCCTTCACTGGCTTGGGTGACCCAGAGGAATCACACATCATAAACTCAACCCACTGTCCACTTGAGGATGAGGGCATATCGTTCTTCTTATTATTCTCATTATCAAACAATTTACTTGACTTTTCTTTCCATAAGCCAGTTTTGTGTAAGGCCTGTTTATGATAAACAGATGACTGGCTTATAGTTTAAACTTTAGGTTCATTAGTTCTCTTTGGAGGAGTAATAGAACTCCTTTTAGAAGAACTTTGTTTAGTGTCATAAAGTTTAATTTTCTTTCTGGGAGTCTGATAATAAGGACAATTAGAAGAAATATGTCCTCTATTTCCATAACTGTAGAATGATCTCCCTTCTACATGTTGAGGAAACTGTTTATGCGGGGTTGAATGTGATACAGGTGCGACACGAGTCTGGTTGGGTTTAGTCACTTCTCATTTAGATGTTTTTGCTTCTTTAACAAAATTAATTGTTTGAACATTTTTAACATCTTTAGCCTTTAGTTCATTTGGACTTTGACGTGTAACACGGGTTTGGTTAACTGGTTTAGTCATTTTGGGTTCAGAGGAAGACATGTGTGAACCTGACCTTACATTAACCTTTTCAAATTTATAATCCAAATTAACAATAGGCATCTTTCCTTTTGATTCCAGGGTAGGCTCCTTCTATTTAGTGCTTTCCATCATAGGTTTACTTGTCAAATCGAGATCACTAACTAGAGGAGTGGACATCACATGATCCTTTACTGAGTTATTATTTATAGGTCTACATTTAGTATTCAACGGGATCTCATGTGGTGGTGGAACTACCTTGTAACCCAACCCTTCCCTATTATTTCGTTATTTCACTAAGTGTTGAACTGTGTGAGAAGAACTGGTCCAACTATGCAGTCTTTGTTTTAATGAGTTAACTTCGACTTCTAAAATTGTTTTTTATTTCTTTTTTTCTTCCAAAGAATTTAAATAAAACTTTATATCATTTGCTTGATTGAAAGCAACAACCACGGTTTCCCTTAGTTGTTTACCCAAAAGTTCTATTTTTTCTTTGTAACTGCACTCATTTTGTTTTAATATACGATTAACTTCAGTGCAAAGTTGTAAATCATTTACTAAGTTATCATTGTGGTCTAATAACCTAGCAAATTTCAAATCAATGCTTTCTCTAAATTTATTACATTCATTGCAAGCATGTTTTTCAAACAGTTGGTCTTTAGTACTTACCTGTGAGGATTTGGTTGAATCAGCCATCAATGCAGAGTTAGACTCTTCGGATTCTAGAGATTCTAAACTTGTTGCTCTTAGCTCTTCCTCAGCCAAGTGATGTACCACGTTCACAGCTTCCTCAGTATCTGACGTTACTTGCTCAACTGTGGTCTCATCTTCACTCGAAGAACCAACATCCAGTCCCTCAATGCTGGCAATGTTTGATTCACTAGGATATACAAACCGGAAGGTCCAATCTTGCCCTTCATCATCTTGAGCTGTCAAGGCCTTTGTCTCTTTGCTTGAAGAGGTAGCTCCACTAGTGGGTTTGTCTTGATGGTTGAAGGTGGAAAATGGATTTCCATTTCTAGTCTTCTTGGCCTTTACACATTCACGTTTAAAATGCCCCTTTTCACCACAATTAAAGCAAGTGACTTTGGTCTTGTCAAAGCCAAACGTTGTATCCTTTGTGGCTACTAAATTCTGCCTTGTCTTCTTAACAGACTTTTTGGCTTGTCTGAATTATGCGATTGATCCATACACATGACTGAAGGTTCAGTCGTGCGACTGGGTCAATTTTATGTCTCAATCGTGGGACTGATCCAGTCTCCTGGTTCAGTAGTGCGACTGGTCCATTAGCATGAGGTATTCATGTGTATGGTCCATAAGCATGGTCCATTCGCATGAAGACTCATACGACTAAGGTTGAACACATTCTCAATTATTATTGACTAAGAACTATGCACAACAACCTCAAACCTATACAGTAAGTTCATTATACTTTAACACACAATAATACTATGAAATATTAAACATTATAAACATCAACCACATATTATATTTCATTTAATCCATTCATTACATATGTGTAAGACATGACAGACTTTTACATTATGCACATAAACTAGGGACATATGTATCAACATAACCTCAGACAGAATGACATTCTTGTGACATTAGGCATAAATGACTTCATCCTGAAATTAAGAGAAAAGGAACTAAGAATGAAGTGCAAGTCAAAGAAAGGATCCTACGTATAGAATCCTTCACTCTACAACTCAGTTCCAACTCCAGCTATCTCAAGAGCCCCACTGCAAACTGCATTCGTGTCCAGTTCCACAGCTCCTATCCAAACCAGTGCTTCAGGACCAGAAACGTCAAGGTCATCTGGAAGCCAATAAACAGTTCCTAAAGGCAACACTATGAATTTGAAGACTAAGAATCTCAGTAATGTCACAATGGAGGTTGCGAAGGAGCATATGGATCTTCTTGAAACTGTTGTCCAATCCTATGATGGTTTAGTTGCCGGGAAGATTGGTAATTGTCATCTTGCTGATGAAGATTACGAGCAAATTGATGAGAACGAGCTGGAGAGAATGGATATCATGTGGGCCCTAGCAAGTGCAGTTAGACGAGCTAAAAAGTTTGTCAAGAAGACAGGGCAGAATCTTGTAGCCATAAAGGACACAACGTTTGGCTTTGACAAAACCAATGTCACTTGCTTTAATTGTGGGGAAAAGGGACACTTTAAACAGGAATATGTTAAGCCTAAGAAAACTGGAAATGAAAATCCATTTCCCACATTCAACCGTCAAGACAAGGACGCGATTGGAACTGCTTCTTCAAGCAAGGAGACAAAGGCTCTAACTACTCAAGATGATGAAGGACAAGACTGGTCCTTTCGATTTGTTTCTCCGGGTGGATTAACATTGCCTGTGTTGAGGGACTGGATGATGGTTCTGCAAGTGAAGGTGAGATCAAAGTTGAGCAAGTAATGTCAGATACTGAAGAAGCTGTGAACGTGGTACATCACTTGGTTGAGGAAGAGCTCAGAGCAACAAGTTTAGAATCTCCCGCATCCGAAGAGTCTAACTCTGCATTGATGGCTGATTCAACCGATTCCTCACAGGTAAGTACTAAAGACCAACTGTTTGAAAAACATGCTTGTGATGAATGTGACAAATTTAGAGAAAATATTGATTTGAAATTTGCTAGGTTATTAGACCACAATGATAACTTAGTAAATGATTCACAATTGTGCACTGAAGCAAATCATATTTTAAAACAAATTGAATGCAGTTACAAAGAAAAAATAGAACTTTTGGGTAAACAACTAAGGGAAACCGAGGTTGTTGCTTTCAATCAAGCTAATGATATAAAGTTTTATTTAAATTCTTTGGAATAAACAAAGAAAGAAAAAGCAGTTTTAGAAGTCGAAGTTAATTCTTTAAAACAAAAATTGCATAGTTGGATTAGTTCTTCTCACATAGTTCAACACTTAGTGAAAGAACTAAATAATGGGGAAGGTTTGGGTTACAAGGTAGTTCCACCACCACATGAGATCCTCTTGAATGCTAAATATAGACCTATAAATAACAACTCAGTAAAGGATCATGTGGTGTCTACTCCTCACATGAGATCATGTTAGTGATCCCGATTTGACAAGTAAACCTATGACGGAAAGCACTAAACAGAAGGAGTCTACCTTGAAATCAAAAGGAAAGATTCCTATAGAAAATTTGGATGATAAATTTGAAAAGGTTAATGTAAGGTCAGGTTCACACCTGTCTACTTTTGAACCCAAAATGACTAAACTAGTTAACCAATCACCTGCTCCACGTCAAAGTCCAAATAAACCAAAGGTTAAAGATGTTCAAAACGTTAAAACAATTAAATTGTTTAATAAAGCTGAAACATCTAAAAGAGAAATGATAAACCCCAACTAGAAAAAGTTCATACCTTTACATAACTCATCCCCACATAAACGATTTTCTTAAGCTGTAGAAGCGAGATCTTGCTACAGTTGTGGAGAACGAGGACATATTTCTACAAATGTCCTTATTATCAGACTCCCAAAACAAAAATTGAACTTTGTGATGCAAAATCAAGTGCTTCTAAAATGAGATCTAATGCTCCTCCTAAGAGTTTTAGTGCACCTAAAGTTCAAACTGTAAGCCAGTCGTCTTTTTATCATAAATAGGCCTTACACAAAACTGGCTTATGGAAAGAAAAAACAGGACTATATGATTGAAGGATTCAAAGTTGCTTTCAGTTTCCCAGATCTGCGATAAAGGATTCAAAGTTGTTTTTGACAACAAGAAATGTTACGTGCTTAAGCAGGACTATGTGATTGAGGAGGAGAAAATCTTAATGTCAGCTTCAAGATATAACAATTTGTATGTCTTGCATCTAACAAAGGCATCCACAACTGATCACACAATTCAATGCTTCTTGTCAAAGGCAACTGAGAGACTCAATCTCCTGGCATAGGAGAATGGGACACATAAATCCATGGAAGATGAATCATCTAATATAGAATGATTTAGTGAATGGAGTGAATGTCAAGAATTTATAGCTTCCAGACTTCTACATAGCATGTAAGAAAGGAAAATAGACTAAGAAGTCACACAAGGCAAAGAAAGTTCATTCAATCAATCTACCTTTTGAGCTTCTACACACGGATCTGTTTGGCCCAGTCAGCACAAAAAGCATTGCTGGTGATTCGTACTGCTATGTAGTTACGGATGATTACTCAAGATTTTCTTGGGTGATGTTTCTGAAATCCAAATCAGAGACATTTGAATCATTCAAATATCTCATAACTACATTGGAATCACTCTACAAACTGAAAGTTAGACATATTCAATTAGACAATGACACAGAGTTCAAGAACCAGTAGATGGAGGTGTTTTGTACAGAAAGAGGGATTGTACATCAATTTACCTCTGCCTACATTCCATACATGAATGGAGTTGCTGAACGAAAGAATCAGAGCTTGATAGATATAACAGGACAATGCTAACAGACTCAAAACTGCCTATTCAATTCCGGAATGAGGCAATTGCTAATGCATGTTATACACTCAATCGAGTCTTAGTGGTCAAATAACATGGGAAAACATGTTATGAACTGCTCCAGCGACGTAAACCCAACCTGGAGTATCTAGAACCGTTTGGCGCACCTTGCACATTATTGAAGAAACATCAGACTGGGAAGTTCAGTGAGAAGGCTGAAGAAGGGATCTTCCTCGGATACAATATACCAGACAAAAGAGTCTACAATAACTCTACGGGTTAGTTAGAAATATGGTGCAATGTAGATGTTCAAAGATACACCACCCCCTGCTGGACAAGGCCCTGCTTTCCTCTTTGACTATGATGGATTCTTTAAATCCTTCAATCTACTGTCTTCTCATACTGGTGACGAGCTTTCTGCTAGGATTATGTATGATGCTCTCAACACTCCTCCAACAGACTCGACATCAACCGGTCCATCAGATGATTCCGCAAACCCTTCAGGGGAGACCTTGAAGTGAGTGAGTCTTCATTCGATGATGAGGCAGTTGAAACTACTAATGGGGACCAGGAGGAACAGGTTCCTACCAATGAAAGTACACAAGCATCAAATCCTTATGCCTCTGATACTTTGGAACCTCATACTCCAACAGCTACAGATCCTGAACCTGAGTTTCACAATCTGGATAATAAGGTGGTTGTTCCAACAACTCCCAGATCTTGAATAAATGTTTATCATCCGCAGGTTAATGTCATAGAGGGTATACTATTGGGAGTACAGACACGAAATCAGTTATACTCAGCTAATTATGCCTCTATCATGGAAAAAGGCGATCTTCACGATGGTGCTTATCGATGTTTTGTGTCTCAATTTGAGCCAAAATATGTAAGTGAAGCCTTAAATGATGAGGCATGGGTCAATGCGATGCAAGAAGAACTCCTACAGTTCAAGAAGTTAGGAGTATGGACCCTTATGGACAAACCAAAAGGTGCTAAGGTAATTGGCACTAAATGGGTGCTGAAATGCAAGAAAGATGACCAAGGGGTCATAATCAGAATCAAGGCTCGACTTGTAGTTCAAGGATTTCAACAAGTCGAAAGCATCGATTACAATGAAGTATTTTACTAGTGGCAAGGATGGAAGCTATACGTATATTTCTAGCGTATGTTTCCTACATGAAAATCAAAGTCTATCAACTAGATGTCAAGAGTGCATTCCTTCATGGTGAAATCCGTGAGACGGTTTATGTTAGTCAACCCGAAGGATTTGAGGATCCTTATCATCGGGACAGAGTTTACAAGCTGGATAAGGCTCTCTATGGGCTCCATCAAGCCCCTAGAGCATGGTATGAGAAACTCTTAACTCATCTGGTAAAACACGGTTATCGCAGAGGAGTTATTGACTGTACACTGTTCATAAAAGAAAAGGATGGCGACTCACTGCTGATACAAATTTATGTTGATGACATAATCTTCGGTTCCAAAAACGAAGAGTTAAGTAAAGAATTTGAATCTGTAATGAAAGCAGAGTTTGAGATGAGTGCTATGGGGGAGATGAAGTTCTTCCTAGGATTTCAGGTGGATTAGACACCAAAAGGAATCTTCCTGCATCAGACTAAAAATGTAGGGGACATCCACAGTCGGTTTGACATGGAGAATGCTTCAGCTGCTAGAACTCCACTTGCCACGAACCATGATGTGGCACCCAACGAAAATGGTGATCAGGTTGATGCTACAATGTATAGAGGAATGATCGGATCCCTTATGTATCTCACAACATCTCGTCCTGATATCATGTATGCCACGTGTCTTTGTTCAAGATATCAGGCAAAACCAAAAGTAAATCATCTCATTGGTGTGAAACGGATTTTTCATTATCTGAAGGGTACTCCAACACTCGGGTTGTGGTACCTTCATGACGATGATTTTGAGCTTACAGTGTATAGTGAGTCGGATTATGGCGGAAGCAAAATGAATTACAAGTCAACATCAGCAGGATGTCAGTTCTTTGGTAGACGGTTAGTCACTTGGCAATGTAAGAAGCAGACCTCTGTTGTTCTGTCAACATGTGAAGCCGAATACATTGCTGCTGCAAGTTGCTGTTCGCAAATAATTTGGATTCAACCACAAATGCACGACTATGGTTTGAAATTTTCTAACACTCCTATTTTTCTTGATAACTCTACTGGTATTGCAGTCATCAAAAGTCCAGTCCAACATCCTAAAACCAACACATCGGTATTAAATATCACTTTATACGTGACTGTTTTGAAAAGCAATTAATCGATGTGGTTAAAATTAATATGGATTTTCAGCGCGCCGACCTCTACACAAAAGCATTGGTAAACCGAGGTTTTTATATCTTTTAGAGGTTAATGGAGTGAAAAAGAAAGTGATGTGATTCTGGAGGAAGAAAGTGCATAGTTTGACATGTTTTCTTTTATTTTCTTTCATTTTGCTTTATTTTCTTGTCTATTAAAATCCAAAAACACAAAAATATTTTCGGTTTTAAAATTTTAGGGGGAGAATAGGTTAGTTTAGTATTAAATTGGTTGCATTATTAGTTGCATTATTTAACTTACAAAAAAACGAGGGAGGAGGTCAGCCTAGCTAATAGAAATGAGATCAAATCTGTGATTCTAATTCAACGCTTATGGAATATGATCGTACACAGGGAACAAATTGTTTCGGACTTCAAAAGAATTTAAATTATTAAGATGCAAAATTCAAAGTACACATCCGAGAAGTCTAAGCAAAATAAAAGGAAGAATGATAGTAAAACTAGTATGCTACTGAGGTAACATAGAGAAAGTAGACTTAGAGGTTTCTAAACCATTATATGATGTGTTGGCACATTCAACACAATAGATGAGGAGACCTCATTGGTGATTTAAATTCAAACTAAGTTGTTCAACTTGCTGTGGGTTCCCTTGTTATCCCTGGTTAACACAATCAACACATTTCCAATAATGGGTGACGAGCAAATAAACGCCACAAATGTGTGCGGATGACCATAAAAAGAGCAAAGCACGAAAAAAATGTTAAGCGCAATCAAGCTGGTGACAAATGTTGTTGGTGCGTTATGTGCAAAAAGAAAAATAAAAGCTCTAACAAGAAGATAGGTTGTGTGCATCTCTGCTATGCGATGACACTGACCCAAGGATAAGCATAACCTAAATATTTTAGAATTCATTGTTCTTTGCGCCTCTCTGCTGTGCGGTGGCACTGACCTGAGGCTTGGCATCTATTTGAAAGCTCTTAAAATAGTTTCCTCTTGTCAAATATCCATAGACCACTGAAAAATCTCCTGAGGAATGTTGATTACCATATAAGTGTGGGATCCATAAATGCTTGTTGAAATAATCAAAACTAATGTATCACCAATCTGTGTCAAAAAATTATGTGTATGGATTTAAGAGGACAATCATACTGACAATCAACGTGGCTGTTACTCTTGACACTCAAAATCAGTGTGTGCATCTTGTAGCTCTAGTATGATTTCATAAACTTGCTATTGACTCTCGGTCAAAACAAGAATCGAGCATCGAAATGTTTTGTTAAAGTGTCCCAAATGATTTTGATAAACTTGTATGATTCCAAAATGAATCTCTCCAGAAATGATCAAATTAACTTGAAGTTGTGCTATCCAGGATGATAAATTGGTTAAACGCTTTTCTAAAGATTTCAATCCGTCTCCAATCAAAAATACAAAAATATATCTTTTTTTGTTTTATTTAATTTTTAGTCAGTTGTTAGGTAAAGTCGAACTATACATCTGGATTCAATCTATGAATCACTCACTAAAAGTGGTCATGTCTGAGGTGAGCAATCGGGTTTTTGGAATTAAAGGATCACGTCTGTGGTGATCAAATAAGGTTTGAATTAAAAGGATCACGTCTGAGGTGATCAAATAGTTTTTCAATTAAAAAGGTCATGTCTAAGATGATCATCAGTCATAACGTCTTATCAATAGTTAAACGTGTATGTTTGAAAGTGTACGAGGTCAAAACTCATAAGTATGAACCATTCGCACGATTGGATCATAACTATGGACCAATCGCATGATTGAACCATAAGTATGGACCAATCACACGATTGAATCATGAGTATGAGCCAATCGTACGATTGAACCATAAGTATGGACCAGTCGCACGATTGGATCATAAGCATGGAGTAATCTATGCGATTGGATCACCAGAATGAACCAATCGCACGAATGGATGAGGCTGTATGAGCCAGTCGCATGATTACACCCCAGTCGCACGAATGAAGCATGCGAATGGGCCTAGTCGCACGACTGAATGTTAATTCAGTATAAATAGAGGGGAGTCGGTCGCATTTGTAACACCTTTCAATCGCTCACCCTTCATACGCACGAACATACTGATACTCCGCCCAATTTTCATTTGATTGATTTTACCGATTGATTGTGATATTAACTGTTACTCTCTTCATGTATAGGTAATGTGAGACCGAAATCGACAACAATGCCCGGTTTAATCAAACACTAAGGACCGAACTCATTCAATACAAGAACTTTAAAAAACACCTCAAAACAACCACTTAAATAGACATAATCGTTGTTTTAAAGAACATTAGATGTTATTTTGAGTTTAATAACAACGTTTAACATCAAGTTTTGACCAAGATTTGAATTTAAAGTGTCGAACAGAGCTTTATGCGAATGGACGTGCTGATGAACTTCAATCGCATGATTGAGCTGGGGGTATGACTCAACCGCACGATTGATCTGGACGTATGACTCAATCGCACGAATGAACCATGCGTATGAGTTCAGTCGCACGATTGGCTCAACCGCATGGCATAGCATACGACTAAGCTCAGTCGCAGGCTCAATCATACGACCGAGCTCAATCGTACGACTAAGACTCAGTCATATTGTCCATTTGCATGACTGAACAAAATGAACCAAGTTCTTTAAGTGTCAAATGTCATCATTTACACAAATCTAACGCATATGTGTCTTGTGTTACAGAAACATGGCTAACAGATGGACTATGAGCACCAAGCACAACATCTATGATCATCTTGATGCTACATCCCAGAACACTTATGAGTTCACTAGGATCATTGCCTTTCTGCGCAGATCGAGGATTTTCAAGGCCATCTCTACACCATGCACACCGTATAGATCTATTCAGCAGGCTTTCTTGGAAAGCGCTGTAGTTGAAAGGTCCGTTGAGGCCCACCGTATCCGGAGCTCTATCTTCGGACAAGAGATTGAGATTAACGAAGATGATCTGAGGAGGGTCTTGGACCTGGGTGAGGACAGAGCCTACCCAACCAAGTTGCATCCCCTGACTGTTCAGGGATATTTTCTTCAGATCAAGTACGTTGGGAACATCAATGCTGGTGTGCTCAAGAAGAGCAACATATGCCCTTAATTCAAGTACTTGGCCAACGTCATCCTTAAGTGTATAGCCTCAAGGAAAGGAGGCTTTGACGAGATGTCGGACCAAATCCAGAACGCATATGTTGCTTTGGTGTTGAACCATCCGTTCAATTTCTCCCGCATGCTCTTCAGATACATGGTAGAGAACATCAAGGCTAAAGGCAAGGAAGGCTTTTGTATGTACCCACGTTTCTTACAACTTATTATAGACGAGAAGCTTCCTTCGCTACCAAAGGAAAGGGATGATGTTGTTGTGCTGGAAGTTATGGACGACACAACATTGGGGAGGATGAAAGTTTACAGGGGGAAGCAGGTGAAGCCCCCTGTTAGGAGATTGTTTGGGCACCTGGCCCATGACTATGTGGCGCCCGCTAGGAGGAAGTGGCGTCACGAAGACAGTGACTCTGAAGTCGAGCCCATCATGGCACATACTGAAGAAGACGACGATGACGAAGATGATAACCAAGGTCAAGGTGGTGACGCACCTGGTGAAACGGAAGGGGTTGCCTTCCACCAAGACTTTGTGGTTGATCAGGATGAAGAGTCAGATGATGAGCCTTTGGTATGGATAGTTGGGAGCCGGGTCGTGGCCACTGGTAATGGCATAGAGGTGGTTGGTGGACTCTAGGCTGAGTCTAGGGGTGTTGCTGCTGATGTTACTAATCATATATACACCCCTGACCAACCCATCAGCCCAGGGGGAGCATCTTCTTCTAAAGGCTCGAGGAAGAAGCGAATGGCTCAACCCTAGGGCTTAAAGAGCAAGAGACGGAGGATCACCCTTATTACCACAGTTACCACCACCTCTACCACAACTCCCACCTCTACCATACATCCTACCACCACTACCACACCTCCTACCACCACTACCACAACCACTCCATCACGATCCATCCTCACTCCTCCTCCCATATACACCACATCCACCACCACAACCACCACCCAATGAGCCGGGATATCTTCTCAAGTCCCGATGACCCATGGATCCACTCTACCCAATATCAGGTTAGAGGAACAGCTAGCCAACCTCAACCAAGTTGTGCTAAAGCTGCTTCCCACAATTGAGCAAAGAGCTGCATAGCTCAACTAGCTAATGGAGATCAATGCAGCTTAGCCAGAGCAGATCACACAGCTCAGAGAGAAGATTACCCATTTTGTAAAGTGGATTGAGGAGCTGGAGAAGAAAAAAGAGAGGATACTCCTAAAGCTGAAAGGATCAAAGTCTGAGCCTCTGAAGATCAAAGATGGTGATGATGATGATGATGATGATGAGGAGGAGGAGGATGAAGATGATAGTGAGGAGGATGTTGAAGAAGGAGGACCTAGCAGGAAAGATAGAGAGGACGAGGATGACTAGGAAGGTGATGTTGCTACATCAGCCTCTCCTCGAGCTCAAGAGAGGCAGACCAAATGTAATCAAGATCAAGGAGCCTCATCCTCTGCTCCTCCAGCTGAAGAACCTGCTATTCAAGATAAAAGTAATGATGAGATGTTTTGTATTTAAAACTTTTGTACTAGAATTATATATTACATTAATGTAATTATTGATCGATTATGTCTATTTATGTCTTAATGTTTTATGAAATGACTTATGCGTGTTGTGCTTAATGTCTAATCAAACAGATAAAGCTCCACAGACCAATGAATTTGATGTACAACCCCTTCAACAGGTCAAGACTCAATTAACCATGATTCTTGACTTGTAAGGGATAGTTAGACGGTTTGTTAGCTGCACGCCAGAGGAGGGAGAGATCATACACAACCTGACGGATGAACAACTGGCTGAAATATTTAGGTTGAATCTGGATGAGCTGGTAAAAGATGCTCCTACAGTTGACGTGGCAAGTGACGATGAGTTTAACAATGTAGACGAAATCGAGATCGAGGACTTCACTACTAAACACTATCCAGAGTACGCTGACCATGAAGGCAATGTTATACCCAAGTTGGGTGATACTTTTGGCAGCACTACATTTGAGAAGCTAGATGAAGTAGAACAAGAAAAGGAGAAAGAAGAAAGCTCAACCCAAGCTTCGGACGCCAATGTTGAATTAAAGAAAGCTGAATGGCCGACTTGTTTTGCTGAAATGAAAGCCCAACGCACCTACAAAGCAGAATGTGTACAAAAAGCTCTACAGAGTCAAACGTCATGAGAAAGTGTCTAGAAAAATCATTCCGTGGGCTTATTTTGAAGACCTGAATGTCTATGCAGTAAAGCAAGAGAAGGGAATCGAGTACTTCAGATACCCTCATGATCTGAAGACTCTCCCTGGTTTTGAGCTCAACTGACTGGCATGCTTAAATCTGCTGTATGCTAATCCAAGGAAGATGTCAGGTTGGTTTGAGGCTGCATTGAAGAAAGAATACCACACCAGGTGGGTAACTTCTGACCTCAACAACTTAAGAGGTACATTCATAGGTCTAAAGTGGACCCTATATCAGGGATGCCAAAAGTAGTGCTAAAGTAGAGTCCTCCGTGCACAATGTCAAAGATTCCCTTACGAGAAATGCCTCAGGATTTCACTCCACACTTAAGATGGTGGTATTATGATTGGAGGATAGGTGAAGCGGTCATAGTAGTGGACAAACATGGAAAGATAAAGACTATCCAGGTATTTGACCCTATGTGGCTTACAAACTTGTCGGATGAAGATGTCTACACATTATACAAGTGGCCATTGTTCTGTGACACGTAGGACATTGTACAAGCTCACTAGTTTCAACACGTGATAACACCCTGCTTTGCATTTGAAATACATGCAGGAGTTACAAAAGAGGCAAAGTACAAGAATTTCCAAGAATATGTGAAGAGTGTTAGACAATAGAGAAAACTAGGTCCAAGGTGGAGTTTGTAGATACATGTGTACCTAGTTTATGAGCTTAATGTAAAATGTCTTTCATGTCTTACACATATGTAATGAGTGGGTTCAATGAAATATAATTTGTGATTGATGTTTACTAATGTTTATTTATTTCATATTATTAGTGTGTTAAAGTATAATGTATATGTGTGACCTTATTATATAGGTTTGAGGGTGTTATGTATGATTCTTAGTCAATAATGATTAAGAAATGTGTTCAACATGGTCGGATGAGTAATCATGTGAATGGCCCATACTTATGGACCATACGCATGAATGCATCATGCTTATGGACCAGTCGCATGACTGAACCAGGATACCGGACCAGTCGCACGATTAAGACATAAGAATGACTCAGTCGCACGACTGAACCCTCAGTCGTGTGTATGACTCAGTCGCATGATTCAGTCGCATGACTAGTCACATGATTCAGTCGTGCTAATGGTTTAGTCGTACGAATGAAAGCCCCTAACCTATAAATTGTAGATACATGTGTCCCTAGTTTCTAAACTTAATGTAAAATGTCTTTATTGTCTTACACATATGTAATTGAATGGGTACTTAATGAAATACAATGTGTGGTTGTGCTTATAATGTTGAATATTCATTGCTTGGTATGTAATAACGCTTATTGAACTAACTATATAGGTTGTGGTTGTTTGAATAGATCAAAGTCAAATAATGATTGTGAAACATATTCAAACTTAATCATATGAAGTTCTCATGCATTGGCCCATGCTAATGGACCATACGCATGAACAACTTCATGCTAATGAACCAGTCGTATGAATGAACCAGGAGATTGGATTAGTCGCATGATTGTAACATGAGATTGACTCAGTCGCACGACTGAACACTCAGTCGTGTGAATGGATCAACCGCATGACTCAATCGCACGACTTAACCATGCAAATGGTCCAGTCGCACGATTGATAAACCCTAACCTATAAATACCATTAATTCATGGAAAAACGGGACACTTTGAATATTTCAATACCTACACGTACCCTAGCCGTCCAGAGACCTCTAGCAACCTGTTCCAACTTCATAGATCGTAGTAGATTGATTGCTAATCATTCTTAACATTTATATTCAATCTTTAATTGATTCTACGTGCGTTCTCACTGATTGGATCGCCAATCAAATAGAATTCCGCACTATTTGATTTGGTACACACGTAAATCTGTTAGTATTCATCCAGTACACGATCCTAACAAGTGGTATTAGAGCTTTGGCCCTAGATTTACTTGTGATTCAATCGTTTTGATATAAAAAATGTGTTTTTACACTAAAAAACGCAATCTTTTTTGGTCAAATCGGGTTTTAGACATCTCTTGATCGTAAATTTTAGTTTTTCCGGCATACGACAATTAGGGTTAGCAAGAAATTTTTGTTTTTGCGTCCAAAACACCTTTAACCTATTATTTTTCAAAATCCAGCAGGTTCAATCGCATGATTGACTCAATCACACGATTGAGTTCATACTCATCCCCCATACGCACGATTGGACTCATTCGTACTCCTATTCGTACGACTGAGCAGTCTATTCGCATTGTTCAATTGCATTAGTTCATTCGCCCGACTGAGCCATCCGCATTAGTTCAGTCGCACGATTGAACCATCCGCATAGTTCAATCGCCCGAATAGCCCAATCGCACACCTTCATTCGCACAAATAAAACAGTTTGGTTTAAAGTTAAAGTTTGTAGCAATGGAGGACCAATACTCAACATTTACAGTAGGGAGAGACTCACGTATTCAGAACTTACTGCTACTAGAGAATGAATTGGGGAATCATAACAAACCCCCAAAGCTTATCACGTTAGATGAATACCCATAATGGAATCAACATTTCGAGATCTACTTAAATGGAGTAGATCCCAATCTATGGGAATCTATAGAGATGGGGTACAATATGCCAGTAGGAGCTGATGGTGTCAAACTTACACTAGGTGGCATGACTGATGGACAAAAAGTCAAGTACAATGCTGAAAAGAAAGTCTATGCTTTGCTTACACAGTCAATTCCGAAGGATATTTTCCATCAATTCTCGGAGTATACGCAAGTAAAGAACCTATGGGATGCATTGGAGAAAAGGTATGACGGAAATGCATCATTGAAGGCCATAATGGCTAAGGCTTTAAAGAAGGAGTTTGACAACTTCTCCTCGATGGGAAAAGAAAGCCTGGATGATGTTATCGATAGGTTCTACCACTTGATGAGTGAGATGCAGATGGGCTGCTGGGGAAATGGGTTTCATTTGTCTCCAATCTTAAACAGAATGATATGCTAACGGAGTTAGATATAAATGATTTCATTCTAAAGTTGAGAGAGGAAGAGCTGAGGATGAAGTATAGAGCACAAAAGTCTTCCTATGATCAGAATCCAGCACTGTACAACATGACTCCTCAAGTCAAAACGTCTAGAGCACCACTTCAGACAACTTTTGTGTCAAGCTCAGCTGGTCCTGCTCAAGCATCTACTTCAGGGTCAGAAACATCAGGGTCGTCGGGTACCTAATACATCGTACCTGAAGCAATGCAGCAAAACTAAAGACCGAGAATTTTGGTAATGTGACAGTTGAGGTAGCTAAAGAGCACATGGATCTCTTAGCTATGATAGTCCACTCCTATGATGGACTAATCGCTGGTAAATTTGGGAATTGCCATCTGGTTGATGAGGATTACGAGCAGGTGGATGAGACAGAGCTGGAAAGGATGGATATAATGTGGGCCTTAGCAAGTGCTGTTCGGAGAGCTAAGAAGTTTTTCAAGAAAACTGGATAGAACTTGGTTGCTACTAAGGACACTACCTTTGGTTTCGACAAGACCAAGGTGACTTGTTTCAACTGTGGCGAGAAGGGGCACTTCAAACGGGAGTGTGTGAAGCCCAAGAAGACTGGAAATAGGAATCCTTTCTCCTCCTTCAATCGTCAGGATAAACCCACTAGCAGTCCTACTTCATCAAGCAAGGATCCCAAAGCCTTGACTGCTCATGATTATGAAGGACAGGACTGGAGCTTTCGGTTTGTCTCACCGGGGGAATCCAATATCACTAGTGTGGAGGATATAGATGATGATTCTGCTAGTGAAGGAGATATTGCAGTCGAACTCGCGATGTCAAACACAGAAGAGACTGCACCAGTGGTAAATTACCTGCCTAGAGAAGGGAAAACTGCAACAACGTCCGAATCACCAGCACCAGAAACACCGGACTCTGCATTGATGGTTGATTCATCAGAACCCTCTCAAGTAAGTACTACTGACCAATTTTTCAATAATCATGCTTGTTATGATTGTAATAAATTTAGGGAAAGCATTGATTCAAAATTTGTTAGGTTATTAGATCATAATGATAGCTTAGTAAAGGACTTGCAACTGTGCACTGAAGCAAACAAAATTCTTAAACAAAATGAGCATAGTTATAAAGAGAAGATAGAACTGTTGAACAAACAACTTAGGGAAACCAAAGTTGTAGCTTTTAACCAATCAAATGACATTAAGTTCTATCTTAACTCCCTAGAGGACACTAAGAAACAAAAGGCAGTTTTAGAAGAAGAAGTTAATTCCCTAAAGCAAAAACTGCATAGTTGGACAAGTTCATCGCACATCGTCCAACACTTAGTGAGAGAGCATAACAACGGGGAGGGATTGGGTTATAAAGTGATTCCGCCATCACATGAGATCTTGATGAACACAAAAGTAAACCAATCAATGATAATCCAATCAAGGATCATGTGGTGTCCACTCCTCTTGTATGTGATCTAGATTCCACATGTAAATCAAATGAATCAGGCACTAAACAAAAGGAGGCCACTTCAAAGGCAAAAGGTAAAATGCCTTGTATTAATCTGGAAAAAGAGTTTGAAAAGGTTAGAATAAAGTCAGGTTCAATCAAAGTTAAATATGAACCCAAAAAGACCAATAATGTTAACCAATCATGTGCATCATGTCAAAGTCCAGATAATAGAAAAGGAAAGGATGTTAAAACTGTTAAAGCAATTAAATTTGTGAAACAAGACAAAACATCTAAACAAGAAAAGTCAAAACCCAAACAGAGTAAGGTCACCCGTGTGTCACATACATCTCCACAAAAATAGTTAAATCGTAAAGTCGAAAGCAGATCATGCTACAGCTATGGAGAGTATGGACACATTGTGTCTCATTATCCTTATTATCAGACACCGAGGAGGAAAGTTGAACTTTTGGAACCAAAACCTAGCTCTTTTAAGAGGAACTCAATGACACCACCTAAAAGGGATAGTGAACCTAAAGTTCAACATATTAGCCAGTCATCTATTTATCATAAATAGGCCTTACACAAAGCTGGCTTATGGAAGGAAAAATCAACCTCATTGTCTGATAATGAGAACAAGAAGACATCTGAGCTTCCCTCACCCTCGAACGGTCAATGGGTTGAGTTTATGATGTGTGATGCCTCTGGGAAACCCAAGCTAGTGAAGGCTTGGGTCCCTAACCTGAACTAATGTTTTCAATTGAATGTGCAGGGTGTTCGCTATAGTGCTGAAACCAACACGTGGATTATAGATAGCAGAGCATCCAGGCACATGACAGGGAACAGGGCTCTCTTATCAAACATCAAAAAATAAAAGGTGGCAATGTTTCATTTGCTGTAAACAAAGGAGGATATATCACAACTTAAGGGGAAGTGGGAAATCAGAAAGTGAAGTTTGACAAGGTAAATATGTTCAACAACTTTAGAATAACCTGCTTTCTGTACCCCAAATTTGTGATAAAGGTTTTAAGGTAGTATTTGACAACAAGAAGTGCTATGTCCTAAAAAAGGACTATGTCATCCTGGAGGACCAAGTCTTAATGTCTGCCTCAAGATATAAGGACCTTTATGTCTTGGATCTATCAAAGGCCTCCACAACGGATCATGAAGTTCAATGCTTCTTGTCAAAAGCTACTGAGAAGGATACCATCTCCTGGCATAAGAGAATGGGACACATTAATCCAGGGAAGATGAATCATTTGATCCAGAATGATCTAGTGAGAGGAGTTAACATCAAAAACTTCCAACTTCCAGATTTTTGTGTTGCGTGCAAGAAGGGAAAATAGACGAAGAAGTCTCATATGGAAAAGAAACTTCATTCCATCGAACTTCCTCTTGAACTTCTTCACATGGATATGTTTGGTCCAGTCAGTACAAGAAGCATCGCCGGCGACTTGTACTGCTATGTAATTACTGATGACTACTCAAGATTCTCTTGGGTAATGTTTCTGAAATCCAAATAAGAAACATTTGACTCATTCAAGGAATTAGTAACTACACTGGAGTCCTACTACAAGCTGCAAGTACGACAAGTATGCTCAGATAACGAAACTGAGTTCAAGAACTATTGGATGGAGGATTACTACAAGGAAAAGGGAATCGTGCATAAGTTAACTTCCGCCTACACTCCTCAGATGAACGGAGTTACTGAGAGAAAGAATCGGAGCTTGATAGAGACAACACGGACGATGCTAGCAGACTCAAAACTGTCTATCCAATTATGAAATGAAGCAGTTGCAGATGCGTGTTATACGCTAAATCGAATTCTGGTCATTAAATGCCATGGAAAGATGTGTTACGAGTTACTACAATGACGTAAACCTAATCTAGAGTATCTCGAGCCATTTGGCGCTCCGTCCACCCTACTGAAGAAGACTCAGGAGGGAAAATTCAGCGAGAAGGCTGATGAAGGTATCTATCTAGGATACAACATACCGAACAAGAGAGTTTACAATAATTCAACGGGTCAAGTAGAAGTGTGGTGTAACGTTGATGTTCAGAGATACACCACACCACCTGCTGGAAAAGGACCCGCCTTCTTTTTCAACTATGATGGATTCTTCAAGTCTTTCAATATATCACTCTCCACTTCCGAAGAAGAGTTGGCCACCAAGATGATGTATGATGTCTTGAACACACCTCTACCAGATTCAATATCATCTGGTTCACAAGGTCATTCATCTAACAACTCAGGGGGGGCACTTGAAGATAGTGAATCTTCCTCTGATGAAGAAGCTGTGGAGAATGATTCGAACAACCAGGAGGAACAAGTTCCTACTACCGTAAGTCCACAAGCATCTGATGTTGATGCCTCTGAGCCTTCAGAACCTCACACTCCTATTGCCTCAGATCCAGAACCTAACGTTCACAATCTTGATTTTGAGGTAGCTGTTCCAACCACTCCTGGATCATGCCTAAATATCTATCATCCTCTGGACAATGTCATTGGGGATGTCAGATCAGAGTTCAGACAAGAAATCAGCTGTACTTAGCTGATTATGCCTCACTGATGGAAAAAGGATACCTTCACAATGGTGCATATCATTGCTTTGTGTCTCAGTCTGAGCCAAAGTAAGTTAGTGAAGCCCTGAATGATGATGCATGGGTTAGTGCCATGCAAGAAGAACTTCTTTAGTTCAAGAAGTTAGGTGTATGGACTCTGGTGGATAGACCTAAAGGTTCTAAGTTCATTGGCACCAAATGGGTCTTGAAATGCAAGAAATATGATCAAGGAGTGATCATCAGAAACAAGGCTCGACTTGTTGTTCAAGGATTTCGACAAGTCGAGGGCATAGACTACAATGAAGTGTTTGCACCTATGGCAAGAATGGAAGCCATCCGTATCTTCCTTGCCTATACTTCGTATATGGAGATTAAAGTTTATCAATTGGAGTGCATTCCTTCATGGTGAATCCGAGAGACAGTGTAAGTCAGTCAACCTGAACCATTTGAGGATCCATATCATCGAGACAGAGTTTACAAACTCGACAAGGCTTTATATGGGCTTCGTCAAGCTCCCAGAGGTTGGTATGAGAAACTCTCGACTCACCTTGTGAAACACGACTTTCGTAGAGGTGTTATTGACTGCATATTGTTCATCAAAGAAAAGGATGGCGATTTACTGCTTGTCCAAATCTATGTCGATGACATAATCTTCGGGTCCAAGAACGAAGATCTATGTAAAGAGTTTGAAGCAGTAATGAAGGCTGAGTTTGAAATGAGTGCCATGAGAGAGATGATGTTCTTTCTTGGGTTACAGGTGGATCAAACACCAAAAGGGATTTTCCTACATCAAACCAAGTATGTAGGAGATATTCTCAGTCGGTGTGACATGGAGAATGCTTCCGCAGCTGGGACTCCACTTGCTACAAACCATGATGTAGCACCTGACGAGATTGGTAATCTGGTCGATGCCACCATGTACCGAGGAATGATTGGATCTCTCATGTACCTCATTGCCACAAGAATTGATATCATGTACGCGACATGTTATGTTCAAGATATTAGGCAAAGCCAAAAGTTAACCATCTGATAGGGGTCAAAAGGATCTTCTGTTATCTAAAGGGTACTCCAACACTTGGGTTGTGGTATCCTCATGACGATGACTTCGAGCTAACAGCGTATAGTGACTCGGATTACGGTGGATGCAAGATGAACAACAAGTCTACATCAGCGGGATGTCAATTCTTTAGGAGGAGATTAGTGACCTGGCAGTGTAAGAAGTAGACCTCGGTTGCTTTGTCAACCTGTGAAGCGGAATACGTTGCTGCTGCAAGTTGCTGTTGCAAGTTGCTGTTCAAATCATATGGATTCAACAGCAAATGCGGGACTACGGTTGACTTTCTCTTCTACTCCTATTTTTGTTGATAACTCTACTGCAATTGCAGTAACTAAAAATTTGGTCCAACATCCTAAGACCAAACACATCGGCATAAAATATCACTTTTTACGTGTTTGTTTTGAAAAGAATTTAATCGATGTCGTTAAAATAAATACTGATTTTCAACGCGCTGACCTCTATACAAAGGCTTTTGATAAACCACGTTTTCTATATTTGTTAGAGGTCAACAACGTTAAAAAGAAAAGCGATGTAATTCCTGAAGATAACCATGTGTAGTCCGATGCGTATAGTCCATGTTTCTTTTAATTTTTATTTTCTTTATTTATTTGTTTAATTTTACGTAGTTTAATTAAATTGGTGTTATTTCGTCACCTATTAAAATCCTAAAAAGCGTAAATCGGTTACGGTTTTAGAATTTTAGCGGGAGAATAGGTTTAGTTAGTAACATTATTAAAAAAACGAGGGAGGAGGAGAGGCTAGCTAATAGAAACTAGATCGTATTTGTGATACCGATTCAATGACTTTGGAAAATGATAGTACAAAGGAACAAACCAATTGGGACTTTAAAAGTTTAAATTGAATAAGATGCGAAATTCAAAGTATAAGTATGTGTAGTCTGAGCAATATAAAAGGAAAAATGATAGTAAAACTAGCTACTACTAAGGTAACACAAAGAAAGTAGACCTAGAGGTTGCTAGACCACATATGATATGTCGGTAGATTCAACACAATAGATGATTAGACCTTGTTGGTGATCTCAAGAACAAACTAAGTTGTTCAACAAGCTGTGGGTTATCATTTTATCCTTAGTTAACACAATCAAAAAAATTCCAATAAGGGGTGACGATCAGAATAAACGCCACAAATGTGAGTGTAAGACCAAAATATGAGCAAAAGCACTTGAAAAAATGCAAAAGCAATCAAACTAATAACCTATGTTGTTGGTGAGATCTGTGCAAAAAGATTAAACTTGCTCAAATAAGAAGATAGGTTATGTGTCTCTCTGCTGTGCGGTAGCACTGACCTGAGGATAAGCATAATCTATATATTCTAGAATTCATTATTGTTTGCCGCCTCTCTGTTGTGCGGTGGCACTGACTTGAGGCTTGGCTTCCCTTTGATAGTTCTCAGAATAGTTTTTTTGAAAACTACCCTGAGACCGCTCAAAAATCTCCTGAGGAATGTTGATTACCATATAAGTATGGGATCCACAAATGCTTGTTGAAATAATCAAACCTTAAACTATCACCAATCTGTGTCAAAAGTCTGTGTATGGATTTAAGAGGACCAGTATACTGACAATCATCGTGGCTACAATTTTTGAAAGTCCAAATCAATGTGGGGATCTAATAGTACTAGTATGATTTTTTAAACTTGCTAACGAATCTAGATGAAAAACAAGAATCGAGCATCAAAAGGTGTTGATAATCTGTCCCAAATGATTTGACTTACCTGTATGATTCCAAACTGAATTGGGAATTGAAGCTGCCTTTTCACGAACCGAATCCATTAGATTTCTATCTTAGGATTTACACCTCAAATAAAACCTCAAAAACAATTTTAGTTTTGTATTTTAGTTTTAAGTCTTTTATATTGTTTAAATTTCATCAATTCAGTTTGTTAGATATCGAACTACGCCATGGAATTCAATAGGAGCTTTAATCACCTAAAAGGGTCACGTCTGAGGTGACCACACGTGTTTTCAAATGTAAAATCAGTCATGTTTGAGGTGACAAATTGTCTAAAAGGATCACGTCTGAGGTGATCAAAAGTTTTCCAAGTTAAAATGATCATGTCTGAGATGATTGAATGCTCATAACGTTTAATCAAAAGTTAAAAGGGATTAAGTGTGGAATGGTCGTAAAGTCAAAATCATGAGTATGATCCAATCGCACGACTGGACCATGAGTATGGACCAATCGTACGAATGGACCATACTTATGCACTAGACAGCCGAATAGCACATGAGTATGAACCATTCACCCGAATGGCATATCAGATTGAGCCAGTCGACCGAATAGAGCTGTGCGAATGAGTCAGTCGCTCGACTGAAATCCAGTCTGCCGACTGAATGTGATCTACTGAACCAATCGCACGACTGAGGTCCAATCGCCCGAATGAATAGAGAAAATGGGTCCAGTCTGCCGATTGAAACTAGATTCAGTATAAATAGGGCCATAGTCGATCGCATAAACTCATCACCCCCTAATCGCCCTAAAATCGCACAATGTACCGTTACTCTGCCGAAATTTTCACTGACCGATTTTCACTTCTAATTTCGACATTTTGACGAGTTCTACTTGCTATACAGGTACAATGTGGTATTGTGTAACCGAAGTTTATTGATTTGAGCCCTAATTTGTGATTCTCGACCTTTACAAGAATTGACACTGAAAATGGACAAATAACCTAACTAAACTATGCAAAATATTAAAATCAAGGTTATTAGGTTATTAGTATAATGATTGCGAGTCTAAGGAACCAATACACGACGTCTAATTTCAAGATTTGGTTCAAATTCGAATTTCAGTTGAACGAACAGTGGGTTATGCGACTGGACACTAGGATGAACTCCAATCGCGTGATTGAGCTGGTCGAATGACTCAATCGGCCGAATGGATAATACGAATGAGCTCAGTCGGCCGACTGAACCAATCGCAGGCTCAGTCACCCGATTGAACTCAGTCGCTTGCTCAGTCACCCGATTGAACCCAGTCGCATGCCAGGTCAACCGACTAAATACAGTCGTATGGTTCAATCACATGATTGAACCAGACTGAATTCAACCAAGCTAATGAGAATTGTTTTTTGAAATGTGGTTATCTAACGTCTATGTATCTTGTATTACAGATCTATGGCTGACTGGTGGTCCATCAACCCCAAGCACAACATATGCGCTCATTTAGATGCCACTACTCGGAATGGTGCCGAGTTTGTGGGGATTATCGCATTCCTTAAGAGATCCAGGATCTATAGGGCTATATCCACACCGTGCACTCCCTATAGGTCTATTCACCCTCTGACACTGAAAGGGTGCTTCTCAAGGATGAAGTACGCTAGGGATATTAATATAGGTGTGCTTAACAAGAGCAACCTGTGTCCCCAGTACAAGTACTTAGCACATGTCATCCTTAAGTGTTGGCTTCGAGAAGGGGTGGGTTTGATGATCTTTCAGACCAGATTCAAAATGCCTACGTGGCACTGGTTCTGAACCACCCTTTCAGCTTCTCGAGCATGATATTCTCTTATCTGATAGAGAATCTGGAGGCTAAGGGTAAAGACGGTTTTTGCATGTACCCTAGGTTTCTCCAAATGATCACTGATGAGAAGCTACCCTCTCTGCCTAAGGAGAACCACGATGTTGTGGCATTGGAGATTATGGATGATACGACCTTGGGCCGCATGAAGGTCTATAGGGGGGAGCAAGTCAAGCCCCCTGTGAAGAGACTCTTCGGGCATCTGGCAAAGGTTGATTATGTGGCCCAGGAAGGCGAAAGTGACGCCATGAGGAGAGTGACTCAGATGTTGAGCAAATCGCTCTTCCATCTGACGACTCCGATGATGACGGTGACACTGGCGGAGACTTTGGGCCCACTCCTACTAGGGGCCCCACTACTCATGTTACTTCTCCACCTCCTACTGATGCCACTATAGCCAGCTTTCACTAGGACTTTTGTCAACCAGATGAAGAGGTAGAGAGTGATGAAGAGCCTCTCACGAGGACTGTGGGCAGCCGGGTGGTTGCCACAGAGAGAGGTTTGAGGGTGGTTGGTGGACGCCCAGGGGAGTCCGGGGATGCTGCTGCTGAGTCAGATCCCACATATACCCCGGACCCACCCACCAGCCAAGGGGGAACCTCTGTGCCTAGAGGGTCAAAGAAGAAGAGGATGGCACAACCCCACAGCAAGAAGGGGAAGCGGCTAAAGTTTACATTGGCCTCTTCTACCACCATAGCCACTACCTCAACCACAACCTCCACCACTACCACCACCATTGCCACCATTCCACCCACCACCACTACCACCTCAGACACCACTACCACACCCCTCCACCAGTTACCCACTTTCCATCCACCTCCACTACAACTCATCCACAGCCACCCACATCTATACCACCCCCAATCTTCTCTACATCCACTACCACCACCACCACTCACAGAGCAGGGACCTCATCACAGGTCCCACCTGTTTTTGGATCCTCTTACCCATCTGTCGGGTTGGAGGAGCAGCTAGCTAACCTTAATCGGTTAGTGCTGAAGCTGCTAGCGATGGATGAACAGAGAGCCTCTCAGCTTAATCAGCTGATGGAGCTCAATGTCTCCAAGCCCAGAGGATCGAGGCTCAGAGCCAACAGATTGATGAGCTGCATGAGCCACATGCCTCATCCATTCAGAGGATTAAGGCATAGAGCCAAGAGATCATAGAGCTGAGAGAGATGCATACATCCTCAGTACAGAGGATACAGGATTTATAGGCCCTGAACAAGAAGCTTATGCTGAGACTGAAGGGATCCAAAGATGAGCCTCTAAAGATCCAAGAAGGTGATGGAGATGATGATGAAAGTGATGATGATGATGATGATGATGATCATGGTGTTGATACTGAGGAAGGAGACGATGTTGGTGATGATGATGATGAAGAAGGAGATGCAACTGCATCTATATTAGCTAGGTCAAGAGAGGCGCACAAAGAGAAATCAAGACCAAGGAGCCCCATCATCTTCTGCCAATCTTACTGACGCACCAATTATTCAAGGGAAAAGTAATGTTTAGATATTTATGTACTTGAAAATCATTTGTAATTGAAATTTGGATTAATGTTATGTAATTAATGTTTACATTTATTATTGATGTTTACTGCTTTGATTATTGACTAATGGTTGATATGTTACATGTTTTAAATCAAGCAGGTCCAATTTTCAAGGAGATGAATATGATGTTGCTCCCCTCCAATAGATCAAGACTCAACTCATAATGATTCTTGATCTGCAGGGGATAGTCAGGAGATCGGTGAATTACACTCCTGAAGAAAGAGATATAATTCATGATCTCACCGACGAGCAACTCGTTGAAATGTTCCAACTAAATCCCGACGAGATTGTGAAGGATGCTCCTACAGTCCAAAGGGAAAGTGACGATGAGCTTCATGATGTTGATGAGATCGAGATTGAAGATGTCACGCCCAACATTATCCAGAGTACACTGATAATGAGGGAAATGTAGTCCCTAATCTGGGTGACTCCCTTGTTAGTGAAACTTTTGAAACTCTAGATAAAATGGAACAAGATTCTGAAAAGAAAGAAGACAAGGCCCAAGCCTCAGAAGTTGATGTAAATATCAAAAAGGTTGAATGTGCTGCATGCTTTGGAGAAATAAGAGCCTAATGCAGTGCTCCAATGTCAACTGTCTACACCAAGCTTTACAAAGTGATGAAACATCACAAGGTGTCGGGAAAAATCATAGCGTGGGCATATTAGAATATCTCAACGTTTATGCAGTTGAACGTGAGAAGGGGATTGAATACTTTAGGTTCCCACACGATCTGAAGACTCTTCCAGGTTTTGAGCTTAACCAGTTAGCAAAATTGAAATTGCTATATGTTGTCCTCACAAGATGTTAGGCTAGTTTGAAGTAGCTCTAAAGAGAGAGTACCATACCAGATGGGTCAACTTCAAACCTCAACAACCAACGAGGTATATCAGACGATCTGAGGTTGATGCCATAACTGGAAAACCAAAAATAGTGCTGAAGTGGAATCCTCCGCACACAATGTCTAAGATCCCTCTACGGAATATGCCACAGGACTTCACTCCACTCTTCAAGTGGTGGTACTATGATTGGAGAACAAGAGAGTCAGTCTTAGTGTTGAACAAGAATGGTAGTATGGAAACTATTAGGGTGTTTGATCCCATGTGGCTTACTAACTTGTCATCTGATGATGTTTATACATTATACAAGTGGCCATTGTTCTATGACTCACAAGATATTATATAAGCTCTACAATTTTAGAATGTGATACGACTCTGGTTTGCTTTTGAAATACATGCAGGAGTCACAAGAGAAGAGAAGTACAAGAAGTATAAGGAGCTTATGAAAGATGTAAGACATTAGATAAAACTAGGTCCAAGGGGGAGTTTGTAGATACATGTGTTCCTAGTTTCTGAACTTAATGTAAAATGTCTTTATTGTCTTATACATATGTAATTGAATGGGTACTTAATGAAATACAATGTGTGGTTGTGCTTATAATGTGGAATATTTCATTGCTTGGTATGTAATAATGCTTATTAAACTAACTATATAGGTTGTGGTTTTTTGAATAGATCAAAGTCAAATAATGATTGTGAAACATATTCAAACTTAATCATATGAATTTCTTATGCGATTGGCCCATGCTAATGGAACATACGCATGAACAACTTCATGCTAATGAACCAGTCGTACGAATGAACCAGGAGACTTGATCAGTCACACGATTGTAACATGAGATTGACTCAGTCACACGACTGAACACTCAGTCGTGCTAATGGATCAACCGCATGACTCAATCGCACGACTGAACCATGCAAATGGTCCAGTCGCATGATTGATAATCCCTAACCTATAAATACCACTTAATTCTTGGAAAAACGGGACACTTTGAATATTTTAATACCTACACGTACCCTAGCCGTCTAGAGACCTCTAGCAACTTGTTCCAACTTCATAGATCGTAGTAGATCTATTGCTAATTGTTCTTAATGTTTAGATTCAATCTTTAATTATTCTACGTGCGTTCTCACTGATTGGATCGCCAATCAAATAGGATTACGCACTATTTGATTCGGTACACACGTAAATCTGTTAGTATTTGTCGAGTACATGATCCTAACATAAATACCACTTTATTCGTGGAAAAATAGAAAAATTTGGAGAACTAGAAACACTTATGAACCCTAGCCATCTAGAATGTCCAAGGAAGCCTGTCCAAGTTCATAGATCATTCCTGATCGATCTCTATTCGTTCATAACATTTAGTTTCAATCGTATATCGATCGGGTAATTGTTCTCACTGATTGGATTGCCAATCAAATAGGATTCGGCACTATTTGATTGGGTATAAACGCAGAATCTGTTAGTATTCTATACGTACACGGTCCTGACAATACATATACTGATGCAATATAAATAAGATTACAACCAAACCTGCTTATAACATAAGTGATTCATAACTGTCACAAATATAAATCACAAAATCAAATAATATAGCATCATAACACTCATCCTGTTGGTGTAGAAAATAAATTCCTAAGTAGCGCTACTTATATCACCCAACGATTCCTCATCCGAATTAATAGTTGCAACATAATGATGGTATTTCTAAAAAGTCTTATATAAATGCATCAGCCTCATAACAATATGTTTTTTCCCCCAAAAAACTTTTAATTACCAAAAATAGGGCTATGAGTCTCACCTTTTACTCCGGTGGATTTCGTACAAAAACATTGTAAATAATTAATATGTCTTTAACATTTTCAACATCTCAAATTATATAAATTAATACAGAGGCTATATATCATGAAATTTCTACAGTCAATGTATCCAAAATTCAAATAAAATATGTCAAAATTTCAAATATCAATTATTTTCAGTTTATTTTCTAGAAGGTTTATAATATTTAAATACACTAACAGAAATACTTACGCGTTTCCATAATTCAGAAAAATTTATCAGGATTTACTTATAAATATGTACATTGTCCCATAGTTTCCTGAGGTGCTAAATCATCACAAAACCATTTTAATAATTTTTAACATTCTAACAAAATTTGGCAAAAATAGCAGAACACATCCAAAACTTCATAATTTCACATGATCTGTTCTAATATATTTATAGTAATTTGTATAAAATTTTTGGAATTTATCTCGTAGTGTAAGTGTTTTACCTGATTTTTGATTTACAGATTCTTCCAAAATTTGTATTTTTAGCATAACTTCGAGTTAGATCCTGAAAATTAATATATAGGTCCTACAATATGTAAGATTAATTCTATAATTTTCCCAGCCCTTCACCAAATTCATTTCTTTCAATTGGTATTTTCTCTCATTTACTCAAATAATTCTATAAATTATTTTACCTATAGTAATGGTATCAAATTTTGCAGAACATTATTTCCTAATATTCTAAACATGTTTATAATGTTTGTTCCTACAATCACAGTCATTTATATAATAAACTGAATTTAACAAGTTTGCACATAATTTTCAACCCTTATTGGTAATCCCTTTATATAATTCCTTAGTTAACAATATTTATTTATTTATTTCAGATTTATAAAACCTTTCTTACTACCTTTTGATAAGATTGACATGTTTCTAGACTTTTGTAAAGAACTTGAATGTTAAATTAAAAGGGTTGGTTATATGCGTTTGTTTAAACACATATATATCTTTGTAATCTTAACTAGTTATGGTTTAGAGGTTGAGACCTTGATTTTGATAGAAGGAGAGGGTGAGGGATAGCTGATGGTAGCTTCTTTCTTTGATGAACCAACTTGAGTGGTTGTTTTGAGCTCCAAGATCTTGAGCTTCCTTCAAACCGGTGTAAGAGATGTGGAACATTCAAGGTCACGTTTGGTATGTGTTTGATAGGGAGAACCAAGAGAATAGAGGATGTGGTGTGTGAGATGAGAGGTGAGGGAGTGGTGATGGTTTGTAGCGATGACCGAGAGTAGAGAGTGATGGTATGCGGTTGAAGATGTTAAAGTGGTGGTATGGTGGTGACCGAGAGTTTTGAGAGAGAGTTGAGATGGTGGTTTGGATGGTGTGTGGTTTGTGAAGTGGCCGATGGGAGGTTTTATGGAGGTCTCGGCGAAGGCCAGAAATGGAAATAATCATTGCATCTTCTCTAGACTAGTAAGTAAGCTAGTTGTAGGGTTTTTACGTGTCAATCTCTTGGAGTATTTGGTGCTAGGTGGCGGTCAAGGGGAATGGTTGAGTGTCTTGGCGGATTAAGGTGTTAATCACCAAGCTTAGGGTTTTATACGGGTGATTTATTACTCTAATGAAACGAGACTTAAGTTTGGGTTAGGGTTTTGGTGTTTAGGATTTACTTAGTTTTATTTTGATGTCAAGTTCTTTTGATATATTATGGTGTTGTGGTTGAGTTGTACCAAAATTTCTTTGATGTATGTTTGTGTTGATGTACTTTGATCATATAAATGTTTGATATCAAGAAGTTGGGTAATTGAATATATGCACACGTAAATTTCATGCATGCATGCAAGCATGCATACGTACAACATATATATACATATATATATATACATATATATGTATATACAATATATGTACATATATATGTATATACATAAACACATATAATTTATAAGGGGTTAATCAAATGATGAGTAATATGTATGAAATTTGTATTTATTTGTTAACTTGTCTAACCTTAATTTTTAAGGTTGTCACACACAAAAATCTTTTTCATCATGCGAGAAAGTAGTTTAAGGCATCATAATATATCGTAAACCTCATAAAATATCATAAGTAGGCATATTCCTATCACTGAACCCATCAAGCACTAGCTTAACTATTCATCCTACTTTTCGTACAATAATCATACATCTTACGACTAACATCTCGAAAGTCATATAGTTAAGCATTTAACATCATGAAAATATGCATAACACCCCAAAACCCATTGAAAACTTTGTAAATGAGGGGCTAGAACTTACCAGGTCTCCATAAATAACTTCACCAAAATTATGCTTATGATACACATTTTGCATATGAGTTAGCATACAGAAAAGTCATTTTCTACATAGTTTCTCTGCTAGTTTCGCTGATAGTTTCTCTACCGGTTTCACTAACAGTTTCTCTACCAGTTTCACTCATAGTTTGACTGACAGTTTCACTGCTAGTTTGGTGTGGCAATTTCGCCCAACTTTCGTTGGAATACATGGCTGTGAAACTATAGTACTATAGTTTCCATGGATGAAGCCATAGTTTTGTAGGAAGAACTAACAGCTTCTCCGGACAAACTAACAGCTTCTCTGGACGAACTAACAGTTTCTCTGGACGAACTCATAGTTTCTTTGGACGAACTCACAGTTTCTCTAGACGAACTCACAGTTTCTCTAGACGCATAAATATGACGATCCGGTCCGCTTTTAACTCAAAACTTCAACTTTTGACATCCAAATCCTTAATTTTTCATCCATGAACTTATATATAAGCTTTTTACATGATTTCATGCATAAAAACATGACTATTTTTATAATTCTTTACCACTTTTCAAAACCCTAAACCCTAGAATCCAGGTATTATCTAAAGAGACGTTTGGTTGATGATTCTTACCAGGATTCTTGCTATTTTCTTGTTGTTTAATGCCCAAAAATGTAGATCTTCAATCCTTTGATCTATAAATGTAGATTTTCACTTTTTTCCACTTTCTCTCTCTACACCCTCCCTCTAGAAGGTTGGTTGTTTGAGTTACAAATAAGGAAGAATATGGCTTGATTTATGTTTATATACCGGGTGTTCACGAGACCTTAAACTCATCTAACACATAACCCGTAAGGTTAATGCAGGATCGTTAGAAGGGTTGATGCACTTTACAACACAACAACACAATTTGAGGAGAGTTTTTTAGAACACTTAATAGGGGTTATGCACTAAAGTAAGGATACTAAGAACACAAGTAAATGAGAGACAAAACAAGATAGCAAACAACACAAGTATATGGTTTTCAAGAATGTTGTATATTGCTTCTCAAGTTTTATTACAAAATGTTACAAAGGCATCATGGAAAGCTACAAGTACTTGAGATACATATATTGTATCCTATAGCTGGCCATACTTTGATAGCCAGCCGGATACATAAGACTAGACAACAAAATCAAATGTAGAGTCAAAAGGCAGGTTGCGTTTTGACTTGATACTATGACATGCCATAGCTAACATCCTAATATATTACAAAAAGGATTAAGTACATAAAGTAAAAAGCTCAGACTCAAGACCTCAATATACAGTTTTCCAAAAGCATGGACCTTTTCACCAACTTGTGAAAGTTGGTAGGTCAAATAGTGTAAGGCGCCGTTCCCGGGACGCTTACAGCTGGTAAATCATTGCACATAAAACATATATTTTCATCGTATTACATAAAAACGTTGAAGAGGAAACATTTAAACAAAACATTCCATTTCAATATAATAGCTTTTGCAAAATAATACATCGTTAACCAATTACAAAACCAAGTTGCATTACATCACAAAAGCATTATAAATGGATGCCATCCCAAAAGAGATGAGTAGCCATCTTGTGCCATCCTCAGCAATCATTACCTGCCAACTGGAAACACATAAAAGTCAGCGTTGCTGAGTGAGTTCTAGTTCTATAATAAAACATACTTTTCCTTTATTAAAACTGTACTTTACATTCATTCGACCACGCAACATACGTACACATAGATAGTATCATGATTATCTCATTATTCGTTCTTTCTTTCACTTTTCATATCTTCCGTACCAATACCATGTGCTACACCCTAAACTATATGGCTACTGGGCCGAAGTCTATAAATATACAGCTATACATGGTGCCGCAGTATCGGGGTAAGAGGTAGAGGTTCTAATGGTCGATCACAAAGAAAGACCCCGATGTGCATCCTCCCGGGGTAGCGAACCCGCACACCATTGAGCTAACACCTTTTAATGGCGTGTCCCTTCCACACAATTGCTTGCAAGCCTTTCATTTCTTTTATCATTTATCAATGCATGCATTCTTCCTTCATGTTCTTCTTTCATTATCTTTCACTTTACGTTACATAATACTTTCATTTCATTTATTAACATTCAACGCAAAGCCACGAGAAAGATAAACATACGTCATAACAGGGAACATAACATACACAATCATCATCATCATACAGGGCAACATCATACATACATAACATACATCATGCATAAACATGCAACACCATCATCATGCCTAGCATAACCTCTAAGACCTCAAAAGTCATCTTACATGAACTTACGGGAACCTCCCACGTCACAACTTACATCTGCACTTTCCCCCGAAAGTCAGAACATAAACTACGTTTTCCCCGAGTGCACAAGCCCTACTTGGGCATATGGACACCCTTCAGTCGCATGGCCTTCCAGGTGACTGAACATTATGCGAAGGGACCAATGTGGATGAACACCTATGCGAATGAACACCCATGTGAATGGACCTAATGCGGATGAACACAATGCGAATGAGTTCCATGTGAATGGAACTAATACGGATGGACCTAATGTGGATGAACACTCAGTCGCATGACTCCCCATGTGATTGATCTTCAGTCGCACGACTGGCAGGCGTATGGGCTCCAGTCACATGACTCACATGTGATTGAGCCTCAATCGCATGACTTGCATGTGTGTGGATTTCAGTCGCACGACTGGCATGCCATTCAGTCGCATAGCCCTAACTGCGCAAAATATAGCTCACTCCCGAACCAATCTACCATTTTCGACCTCTAAGCTTATCCAAACCCATTCTAAGCCCAAATCAACCATCCTAAACCTTAGGAATGCATACCACAACACCATTCAAGCACACACAAGCCTGGAAACAAACTCCGAACACATCACACACAAACACATACAAATGGGTCAAACACACACACATACAAAAACAGGTTTTTAGATGTGTTCCAGCCCCAAAATCGACCAAAAACGTTTAAAAGAGGGGTCCTAGAACTCACACAATCAACACCGAGAAGTAGAGCTACGTTTGGACCCGCTACACAACAATTTTCGAGCTCGAACCCACTCGAATCAAGCCTTTTTCTTCTTTTCTCCCTTTTCTCTCTTCTTTCTCTTTATGTTGCAGAATTTTGGAGATGTGGGGAGGGTGTGGGTTGGCCTCCCCTCTTATTCTCCTTCTCTTCCGAACTTTCTCGCGTTTTGGCAAGTTTGATCCCTCGACTTTGGACTTTATTTCTTTTCTTCTTTCATTGGCTTCAAAGAAAAATATCCGGGCGTTACAAGTCCACCCCCCTTAAATAGGTTTCTTCCCCGAAACCTGTTATTCCTTGAAAAAACATGGGTAATGTTGCCTTCTTTCTCCTTACTCTCCCACGTTGACTCGGATCCTTTCATGTGCTTCCACTGTACACACACAAGAGGAACCACTTTATTTGTTAGCCTCTTTTCCTTTCAATCGATGATTGCCACTTGTTGCTCCACATAATTGAGCCGTTTGTCTACTTCGATATCCTCCAGTGGAACAATCATATCTTCATCTGCCAAGCCTTTCCTCATGTGAGATACATGGAATGTCGAGTGAATTCCACTTAACTCATCTGGCAATTCTAATCTATAGGGCACCTCTCCTACTCGAACAAGGATTCAGAAAGGGCCTATGTATCTCGGGCTCAACTTGCCCCTCTTTCGGAAACCAATCATACCCTTCCAAGGTGAGACCTTCAACATCACCCAGTCACCCACCTGGAACTCAATCGGTTTGCATCGTTTATCAGCATACGACTTCTGTCTATCTTTGGTTGCCTTCATGAAGGCCTTGATCTTTTTAAGCTTCTCAATCGTAGCCTCAATCACCTCGATGTTCCCTAGTTCTTTTTGACCAATATCACCCCAACAGACGGGCGTTCTGCATCTCCTACCGTATAGCATCTCATAAGGTGGCATACCAATGCTAGCATGATAATGTTGTTGTATGAGAATTCAGCTAACGGTAAGTGGTCATCCCAACTTCCCCCAAAATCGATAACACATGCCCGAAGCATGTCCTCCAATGTCTGAATGGTCCTCTCTGACTGACCATCAGTCTAGGGATGATAAGCAGTGCTAATATGTAACCTTGTCCCCATGGCCTCGTGGAATTTCTTCCAGAATTTAGAGGTGAACCGGGTGTCACGATCAGACACAATAGACACCGGCACATCATGACAAGCTACAATTTCCTTGATATTTGATCAGCCAACCTCTCAAATGAATATGTCTCGCAGATCGGTAGGAAGTGAGCATTCTTCATCAAGCGGTCAATAATCACTCATATAGCATCATACCCTTTCGGAGTACGCGGCAGCTTTGTAATGAAATCCATGGTGATGTGCTCCCACTTCCATTCCGGTATATCCAAAGGTTGGATCTTCCCATACAGATTTTGATGCTTGGCCTTCACCTGTAGACAAGTAAGGCATTTACTCACATACTCCACTACGTCCCGTTTCATACCCGGCCACCAATAATCCTTCTTCATGTCTTGATACATCTTTGTGGAACCTGGATGAATGGAGTATCGAGTCTTGTGAGCTTCATCCAATATCTTCACCCGTAGATCCCTAAAACGAGGAATCCACACCTGTGCAAATCAGGTTTTAACACCAAGTGTGTTTTCACCCAATTTCCCGGCCAGACCTTTCATTCTTTTCGAGTTAAGACGATCTTCCTTCAATGCCTCATCTTGAAACTCTTTAGTTTGCTTCATCACATCAGAGGTCATGATTAGCTAATACGCCTTCACCCGAATCGGCTCTTGCCTCTCCTTTCGGTTAAGGGCATCAGCCACCACCTTTGCTTTGCCCAGATGGTAATGGATCTTGTAGTCATAGTCCTTTATAAGCTCCAACCATCATCTCTTCCTCATGTTCAGATCTTTCTGCTCAAAGAAGTACTTGAAGCTCTTATGGTAAGTGAAAATGGTGCACTTTGTCCCGTAAAGATAGTGCCTCCAAATCTTTAGTCCAAAGACCATGGCTGCTAGCTCCAAGTCATGAGTAGGGTAGTTGACCTCATGAACCTTCAACTGTCGGGATGCATAGGGTATAACTTTTCCTCTTTGTATTAACACACACCCCAACCGCAAGTAGGAAGCATCAGAATAAACCACCAGATCTTCCTCTTCCATCGGGTAATGACAGAACAGGAGCTTGAGTCAACCTTGCCTTCAATTCTTCGAACGCCTTCTCTTGAGCTAGACCCCATACAAACTTCACATCCTTCTGGGTCAACTTGGTTAGTGGAGAAACAATCTTAGAGAAGTCTTGGATAAATCTTCTATAGTAGCCCGCCAAACCCAAGAAGCTACAAATCTTGGAGGGCATCTTTGGAGACTTCCATTGCATTACTGCCTCCACCTTTGTCGGGTCCACCATAATCCCGTCAGGATTCACCACATAACCCAAGAATTGAACCTCGCACAACCAGAATGTGCACTTGGAGAACTTAGCGTACAACTTCTCCTTTCTCAACGTCTCCAAAACCTCCCGAATGTGACCGACATGCTCAATCTCGCTCGTCGAATAAATCAGGATATCATTAATAAACACAATCACTGATTTATCCAACATCGGCCGACACACCCGATTCATCAGATCCATAAAAGCAACTGGCGTATTGGTCAAACCAAAAGACATGACAAGAAACTCGTAGTGACCATAACGTGTGCGGAAAGCTATTTTAGGGATATCCTGCTCCTTCACCTTCAACTGATGGTAGCCCGATCGAAGATCTATCCTTGAAAACCAACTAGCAGCTTGAAGCTAATTGAACAAATCATCGATTCTCGGTAAGGGGTATCAGTTCTTCACCGTCAGCTTGTTCAACTCACGGTAGTCAATACACATCCTCATACTACCATCTTTCTTCTTTACGAATAAGACCAGAGCACCCCAAGGAGAGATACTCGGTCGAATGAACCCCTTATCAAGCAGCTCTTGCAACTGCTCCATCAATTCTTTCATCTCCGTCGGAGCCAACCAATATGGTGCCTTGGCAACAGGTTAGGCACCCGGTGTTAGATCAATCTAAAACTCGATCTCTCTGTCAGGTGGCACTCCTTGTAAGTCTTCTGGGAACACCGTCCGGAAAGTCACACACAATCGGTACATCGGATAGTTGTGGTATCCACATCCTTTACATAAGCCAAGTAGGCGCTACATCCACGCCTCATAACTTTCCCACCACCATCATTGAGATTACTTTCGGATTGTCGTGATCCGATCCCCATAAACAGTTACCGAACTCCTGTTAGGCGCTGCCAAATGAATCATCTTCTTGCGACACACAATGTTCGCCTTGAAGTCCGCCAACCAATCAATCCCATGAACCAAATTGAAACCACCTAAGGTCATCACGAACAGTCTAACAAGAAACTTATGACCTTCTATCTCCACATCACAGTTCTCTATCATCTCAAAAATCCTGATAGACTTACCTATGGCAGTTTCAATATCAAAGGGTGCATCAACACGTCTACTACTAATAGGAAGCTTAGCACATAAATCAGCAGAAATAAAACTTTTACTGGCACCCGAATCAAATAACACAGAAGCTAAGTTTGGTTCACTAGAAACGTATCGGACACAACGTCAGGGTCCGTCCTAGCCTCCTCCTATGTCATAGTGAATGCCCTGGCGCTCGCCCTCGGTCCTTCACTTCCTTTCTTCTTTACCCCAGAACCCTCAGCCCTCGGCTTCTTACAGTCTTTACTCATATGACCACTCTCCCCATAGTTGAAACATCTACCCGCACGGTAATCCTTTGCGATGTGCCCCGTCTTCCCACATTTGAAGCACACGTTCAATCCCAACCTACATTCTCCCGCATGCTCCCTTCCACACTTGCCCACCTCCTTGACCCTGCACTCGATGTGGTCACACGGCGGTCATCCACCCATGCCTTTTTGTTACCCGTCGAGGCATCACCCTGACCAAACCTTTTCCCGTTCCAGTTCCGATCGCCACCACCCTACTTGCTCACTTCGGTCACCACCATCTCCTTTTCATCATATAATCTCCCAACCAAATCGACTGCCAACCTAAACGTGCCTGGCCGGGCCGTGATCATATGCCTACGAATATCCACCGGCAAGCCCTGAATGTACCTCTTGATCTTTCGAGACATAGGCGTCACCTAATCCAGCACTAGCCATGCCATTTCATTGAATTTGGTGGTGTACTGCTGGTGTGTCATGGTTCCCGCCTCCAGCTGTAGGAACTCTCTCTTGATCTTATCCATCTCCCTATAAGGGCAGAACTCCTCAATCACCATTTTCTTTAAGTCCTCCCACCTCATCCTTCCTATCACCCGGCTACCCTCAGCTTGGACAATATTGTCCCACCAACACAGAGCTGAGTCTACAAACGAGTGGATAGCAAACTTCACCTTCTGGTCGTCCAGGCACTCGCTGATATCAAGAACAACCTCCATTTCCGTCACCCACCTGCATCTCATAAATGCCCCGTAATTATAGCCTCGTGCCACCTCCGGCGCAGGCTCTTCATCCTCCTCTTCTTCTTCATCGACAGACAAAACCGTCTTAGTCTCGGGCTGTCTTCTTTTGCCCGTAGGTCTACTTCTTTTTTCCCCTCCCCTTCCCGTATCGCCTTGATAACTTCGGTCACTACAGCCGGTAAGATCGTCTGCATGACCTCATGGACTTCTTCAACCACTTCCTCTTTCACCGAGGCCCTTAGGTTTGCACTCTCATCACCACCCTCCGGAAGAAGGGTCTCGGGTTCTTCAGGAACCACCTTTTCAACTCTAGGTCATCCCCTCTTGGGTCGCAGTTTAGCACCACGACCTCCACCCCGTGAAGCTTTTGAAGGTCTACCACTAGCCATTCACACACACACTGAAAGATTCAAACACTAACACGGTCATTCAAGGGAACAACTCAGTTTATGTCAGGTATGGTAAGTCCCTAATTATAGTGGCCAGTTGCAATTAGCCACTTTACTCTTCACACCCTAAGCATTACCTATCCTGACTACATAAGTATTTAAATCTACAAACAACACATAAACCACACAACATGCGCACATAATACCAGTTAACACTACGAAAATACTTGATGGCATGCAACTACTCAGATTGGCATCCCTTCCCTTTCCCGTCCCACTTTCAGTTTAAGTTTAGGTTTATTTTGAAAATTTACCCATTTCGCTTAAACATTGGCTCTGATACCAACTTGTAAGGCCCCGTTCCCGGGACGCTTACAGCTGGTAAATCATTACACATAAAACATGTATTTTCATCGTATTACATAAAAACGTTGCAGGGAAACATTTAAAAAAACATTCCATTTCAATATAATAGCTTTTGCAAAATAATACATCGTTAACCAATTACTAAACCTAAGTTGCATTACATCACAAAAGCATTATAAATGGATGCCATCCCAAAAGAGCTGAGTAGCCATCTCATGCCATCCTCAGCAATCATTACCTGCCAACTGGAAACACATAAAAGTCAGCGTTGCTGAGTGAGTTCTAGTTTTATAATAAAACATACTTTTCTTTCGTTAAAATTGTACTTTACATTCATGCGATCACGCAACATACGTACACATAAATAATATCATTATTATAGTCATTATTCGTTCTTTCTTTCACTTTTCATATCTTTCATACTAATACCATGTGCTACACCCCAAACTATATGGCTACTGGGCCGAAGTCTATAAATAGACAGCTATACATGGTGCCGCAGTACCGGGGTAAGCGGTAGAGGTTCTATACAAATGGTCAATCACAAAGAAAGACCCCGATGTGCATCCTCCCGGGGTAGTGAACCCACACACCGTTGGGCCAACACCTTTTAATGGTGTGTCCCTTCCATACAATTGCTTGCAAGCCTTTCATTTCTTTTATCATTCATTAATGCATGCATTCTTCCTTCATGTTCTTCTTTCATTATCTTTCACTTTACCTTACATAATACTTTCATTTCATTCATTAACATTCAACGCAAAGCCATGAGAAAGATAAACATACGTCATCACAAGGAACATAATGTTAGGGACCGTGTACGGACGGAGTACTAACTAATTTACATGTATACCAACTCAAATAGTGCGGAATCCTGTTTGATTGGCGATCCAATCAGTGAGAATGCGTGTATAATCAATCCAAGAATGTAACTAAACGTCAAGAACGATAGTAGGATGATTTATAGCGATCTATGAACTTGGAACAGGTGTTGTTGAGTCTCTGGATGGCTAGGGTACGAGTAGGATTCGAATTATTGAAAGTGTTATGTTTTTTTTCACAAATTAAGTGGTATTTATAGGTTAGGGTTAGTCAATTGTACGACTGGACAATTAGCAAGGTTCAGTCATGCGACTAAAGCATGTGACTGAGTCAATCACACGACTCAAGGTTCAGTCGTGCGACTGAGTCATCCGTATGTCTCAGTCGTGCGACTAATCCAGTCTCATGGTTCAGTCGTGTGACTGGTCCATTAGCATGAACTATTCATGCGTATGAACCATTAGCATGAAAACTTCATACGACTAAGTTTGAATATGTTTCTCAATCATTAGTTGAATAAGATCTATTCAAACCACCTCAAACCTATATAGTTGGTTCAATATGCGTTAATAAATAGTAAACATTAAAACATACACTGAAACATTATGATAGGATCAATTGAGCTAATCTGTGATGATGTATGAGCACAATTCAAAGAAAACACAAAGTAATCGAATTCAAGCAAGATATCAACAAAATTCACAGTTTCATTAATATCAAGCAAAGACAATTACAAAGTAATAAGTAGTAGTTCGTTCTTTCTCACACTTACTACTAACTACCAGTCTAAGCTATTTATAATGAAACACAAAGGAACTAACAATTACAAAAATAGTCCCTATACTATTACAAACATCAAAAAGACATATAAAGACAACATGTTAATCTATCTAGAGTCCTAACAATACTCCCCCTAAGATTTACATGGTCTTCGGTCTTCAAAATCTTCAATCTTTTCTTCTTTCTTTATCTCCTGCAGCTTTATCTTCAGCTTCAATTTTCTATCTTCATTCTTTTTCACTCAAAGAAGTCTTCTGGTTCTTCTTTTATCTTGAACATTGACTTATTTTGGTACATCTCTTGTTCTTCCAAAGCATTTACAATAGTAGAATTGAATTTGCTGGCAAGAATGCCTTGTTCTGGTTTAGCTTCATTTGTCTTTATCTCCATCTTGTTCATTCTTTCCAACGTGTCTTTTGATAAGAAAGTGATATCAATATTTGCATATAACTCAATAGGATTTGGACTTTCCTTTGAGTATACTTCTAAGACACCTTTCCTTGAGATTCTCATAAATTCAATATCTTTGATATCTTTCTTCACAATGTTTTCATAAGCAAGAGCTTTTCTCAATGATATTCATTCCATGGCTACACTCATCACATTGATTATGGAAATGAAATATTTATTGTCTTGCTCTGCAACATTTGGAGATACTTTCTCAAACATTTGTATAGACAAAAATGAAATATAACTTGGATGTAACAGTTTGAGTTTGAAAGCATCAAAAAGAGTAATCATGTCTTCATCCCACTGTTCAAGATTTCGAACCAATTTAAGCTCAAACGTCTCAGTGTTATAAAACCACCTGAGAATTGGTTTTGATTTCTGGTTACCTTCAATCACTTTCAAACCAGGAGTTGTTACTTTTTCAAAATACTTATCATAAAATTCAATCATGAAATGTTCATCTTCAGATTGTACTCCCTTGAGCTTTTTGTTTTTCTTTAGAGTAGCAAAGTACTCTTTATCTTCTTGATCGCATCTAGTTTGAAGAAAATTACCTGATCGATCCATACCTTTTCTCAGTAATTCTACCATCATTTTACCACGTTTGGAATCTGTTGAATTAATCAGAGGTAATCTATTCAACTCCTTCAAATCTTGCACAAGAAGTCTAATGATGCTAGAGTAAAAGTGATATACATCACAGATTGCATTTACTCTTTTTATGAAGAAAGCATCAAAGATCTCATCGTACTTCCATGCAATTATTTTTACATGATTTGTAAACTTCGGAGCAATCATAGCATTCAACAATTCAGCAACTGATTGTCCTTTCTGCAATACATTCCTCACTAAATCACCTGTGGATCTAGCATTATAAAAAATCTGAATTTGCTCAGATGAAGCTTTGTAAGCTTGCTTTTTTGTACTTGAAAACATTTTAATCAACTCCTTTTTACTGTCATAAGCATCCTGACTTTCTTGCCATTTGTTTGATTTCTTGAGGTTTTAGCACTCTTGTTCTTTTTGTGATCTCCAAATATTGAGGATTGTCTGTATCAAGAATAATCAACTTCTTTGTTTGTTTTTCAGTCTCTTGGAAGCTTCTGACAAGATTTTGTAATGATACAGATTGTAGTCTTTTCAATTTTCTCCACGGATAGTTTCTAGCTTGCAACCATGATCTTAAAGTTGGAATACTCATACTATCCGGATCAGGATGGTGAAGCTCTAAGCTTGGTAATTCTTCTACATTAATACTTTCTTTTTCTCTGATCCATTCACCATGCTCTATCACAATTTCATTTGGATCAATTGGTGTGACTGACTCTGTTGCAATACACATCTCATATTCATCATTAATCTAACAAACTCTCAGTCCATCCAAAAATACTTTATTATACTTCATCCTCACAAGATAGTTATATCTTTCTTCAAAATCTTGTGGTACTTCTTCTTGATCTTGAAATTGTTCTTTTGAAGAGAAATTGGCTACAAACTGTGGTTCATCAAAATCTTCATCATTCAATACTTCATCATACCAATCATCATTGTACATTTCTTCAATATCTACTAAAGCCTTAATTTGTTCATGAGTGGTTTGCTCTTCAACATTTTCTTCAATTCTTTGAGCTTTTGAAACTGACTCAGATAAACTTGCATCATCAATCTCATAATTTTTTTCTTCTTCCTTTATCCATTTCAGGATTTTCTTCAACAATGTTCCTTTCAGAACTGATCATTGGTTCAGGTGATATAGGCTTTTGAACTTCTTTTGTCTTTAGCAATTCTTCTTTCAATTTTTCATTTTCCTCTGACAATTTCTTGAAGTTTTCTTCAAGAATATCATAATCTTTTATGATGACTTCAAAGTTTTTGATCACATCTTCTTTATCTTTAGCATAAGCCACAATCTTTGTATCTTTCAACAAACTTTCTTCTTTTAACTTTGAAGTTTCATTCTCTAACTTTTGAATTTCCTTCTCAAGATATATGTTCATTTCTTTTAGCCTTTCATTTTTAGCATTTAAATATTCAATTTCTTTTTCTTTAACCACATTCTCTTCTTTCAAAATTTCTAACTCATCAACATCCATCATCTCTTTTGTTTGTACAGACACATTTTGTGTAGTACTCAAGAAATTTCTTCTACTTCTTCATTTTCTTCTGCTTGAAACACAGGTTCATATAACACATCATTCATAAAATCAAAATCAAAGGTTTGATTTTGTGAACCTTCTTCATGAGCAATGGTAACAGGTTCATCTTCTTGAACATCATGAACAGAATCATCATGTATATCAACATCAGTAGCTTCTTCAACTATGTTCTGTGTTTCATTTACATTCTCATCTTCATTCCTAACTTCAATGGATTCTTGATGTGCTTCAGCTGCACCATCATTATCATCATCATCATTATTATCATTATCTTCATCTTCTGATGAGCTTTTAGAATATTCATCTTCATTTTCTTCATTATCATCATCAATCATATCATCAACAACATCCTCAATGAGATTATTAGGATCTATTGGTTCATCTTCAGATAAATGAAAATGTTATTGATTTATGTCAACTTCATCATTTGATACATTCCTTATATAATCAAACACAGGAATGTTTTGAGCACCAGTGATCATTGTCAGTCTTTTATACACAGATTCTGACATGTGCTCCAATTGTAATTTATCACGTTCAACTCCTTCAAGATAGAAGTTTGGATTCTCTTCATTTATGAGCATTTGGAGAAATCTAGGATACATTAAGTATTTATTTCTCCTTCCTCTTTCAAGATTGAAAATGAAACCATTCAATATCCATTTAGCCGTATTGAATCTTTTATTTGTGGCTAAGGCAATTATCGGAGATGCAATGTCTATAGGGAATGAGTCCCAACCAGCACTTCATTTAGACATGCAGTGTTGAAAGATATAACATAATAATTTCCAATGCTTATACACTCTTGCTCGGAAAAATTGTTTCTTTAGAAAATGATCTAGATGACCCGTTTGTAGCAAAACTTCTCTACATTCATTAAAAGTGTACTCAGATAACTCTTCTAGGTCATTTTGTCCAAGCTTTAGAGCTACTCTGATTGATTGTCCTGATACTTCAAGCATTCTATTAGATGTGATGAAAGCTCTTACCACTTTGTTTACTTCTTCATTTCTTTCAACTTCAGCAGTTCTCCAGAATTTCTTGATCAATCTTTCATTTATCATTGGTCTTGCACACATAGCATAGACATATTTTGATCTTAAGAGAATTCTGATCATTTCTTCATATCCAACTGCTTCTCTGTTTTGTTCATATAGAATGCAACAACATTATGTTTTGGTTCAAACTTTAAATTTGCCATCTGAAAAAAATATTATTAGAACATTGAAATTTGATGAGTTTGCAATTGGAACATTAAATTCAATTTTTTTATTTTTTTTCTATTTATGATTTTTACCTTTTACTTATGAATTTAATTTTGTGAAATTCTTGAATTTATTTATTTTGAATTCATGATTTTATCGGTCCATTTTAAATTCTAAGACTTTCTACTTTTTATTTAAAAAAATATTATTTTTATTTTTATTTTTATTAAAAAAAATTCAAGATGTCTGTTGATCTTCTTCTTCTTCCTTCGAAGAACCCAGCTGTGAATTTTCTTATCAACATCATTCTTGAGTTTAGTCCACAAACAATATATCAAATTACTCGAAATTTGATATACATCAACAATCCAGAATCAATTGTATATATTGTTAAGATTTGATTAGTTGAACTTTGAATGTCATAGTGTTCGAACGCTCGAATAGCAGTCAAACGCCTATGTCAATCATCTTGTTTTTAACCAAAATCTACTGATTTGAATCACAAACTTATGTTTATAACTCAAATAATATCTATCAATCAACACAGGTTTGCTTCAAACAACGAAATCAGAAGGTTCGATGATGACCAGAGTCGATAGTTCAGAGGGTTTTGGTTTTTTTCAGAGAATTTTGAGTGTGAATGAGAAAACAAGTGTAAGTGTTCAATTTATATTAAGTGAAATTTTAGATGCATTAGCAATGTTTGTGCGTATGAAACCCTAAAATCACAAAATAATGAGACACATGAACACTGTTTGGTCGTATGGACTTAGACGCATGAGAACTGTTCAGCCGCATGAGCACTGTACAGACGCATAAGCACTGTTTAGGAGCTTTTGCACTGTTCAACCGCATTTGCACTGTTCAGCATATGAAGTTCCTGAAACGTCCAACACTTGTGACTTTCAACACTGTGTAACACTATGTAGATGCATGAGACATTCAAAACGTCTAACACTTGTATAAAATCAAACTCATAATCACTGTTTAGGCGTATGGGATTGATGAAACGCCCAAACACTTGGTTAAACTCTATGGACTTATTGCAACTGTTTAGGTGCATGAGAATATGAAAAACGCCCAAACACTTTGTTAAACTCTATGGACTTATTGCAACTGTTTAGGTGCATGGGAATATGAAAAACGCCCAAACACTTGTATAAATTCCTGAAAGTTCACCATGCTCCTATTTAGACGTATGAAGACTATTTAAGCGCATGAGTTGACTTTGAGTTGACTTTCATGAGTCTTACACTTGTGTTTTTCACACTTCTTCACCTGCACACTGTTTAAACATGTTAGTAATGTTTCATACTAATATTTAAACATTTTAAGCGTAAATTTGAATTTTCCAAATTTTTCATTTTAGTCCTTCAAATTTGAATTTTTTACATTTTGCACACTCAAATTTAATTTTCAACAATTTCAATTTTTCACTTGATGTTTAACTTTTTGAATATTTTTTTCTTTCTTTTCTTTCCCTTCATTTTAGTCTCAAAACATAATCAAATCTCTATTTCTCAACTTTGAGAGAAGCATTTCCACTTGCAATTTTATATAGTTCATATTATCATTTTCAAAAGTTTCATGATCACACTCACATATACTTTGAACAGATAGCATCATCCTTTCAATTCAACTTTCTTTGATTTAGATTTTCTGAGAAAAAACTCTTTTATTTATTACTCCCCCTAAACTTTTAAGTTGAAATAACTTATAAGTTTCCTAAGGTAGCATAATAAGGTCACACAACTCATTGTGACATTGCCTTCGAACACAGAAAACAAGCATAAAATCAAAATGAAAGCAGAATTAAAATCTAATATCAACAAGAATTAATGTTTGCAGTGAGATCATATCAATAAAGATCAGCACATTAAAATAAAAATTTTTGTGGATAGTCATGGACAATGAATAAATCCCGATCAAGTGTGTTCCAGTCAGTGATATCACAGCAAAGGAGACACAAGATCTAAGGACAGACAATGAGTGTTTTTGACATAATATCAGCTCACTTACTTTTTCAATTGTTGGACTGATTAGGTTATATGTAAAGAGCTCAACTATCATCAAGACATGCAAGCAAGAACACATACTCAACTTATTACCTGAGCATATGTGTAATCAGAGCTCATGTTACTTAAATGAATAGAGAATGATCATGGATAACCATTTGATCAGCTCTAACTATCCATTTGAATAGATTGTGCACATTGGCATCTTTTGCATCAAAGAGAATATCCAAGTCTGTAATGACTTACAACAAAGGATATCTCAGCACTTCAGGTCTATGATGACTCATAACAAAGAAGTGAAATGATGCTTGTAATAGATCTCATGATTAATTACATCACCATTAGGTGAGAGGATCACTTATGATGATCATTTGATTTAAAGGGTTCACATATGATTAATAAGACCAATTGATTCTCCTAAATACTCAAACTGTCCTGGTAGGAAGGCTTTAGTAACAGATCTGCCAACTATTTTTCTGTTGCAATTTGAATCAAAATGATTAGCCCTTTTACAGAGTTATCTCTAAGAAAATAATATCGAATTTTGATATGTTTTGTTTTGGAATGTTGAACAGGATTAGCTGTAATGAACATAGCTGCAGTGTTATCAATGTAAATAGGTGTTTTAAGAAAATTGAACCCATAATCCGTAGTTGATTTTGCAACCAGAGGATTTGAGAACATCCTGCTGATGCAGCAATGTACTCAGCTTCTGCAGTTGAAACAGAGAAATTTGTTTGTTTCTTACATTGCCTTGAGACTAATCGGGGATCGAGAAATTAACATCCACCTGAAGTAGATTTTCTATCTTGACAACAACCACCATAATCACTATCTGTATATCCATATAATTCAAAGTTACCCTCGTAAGGATACCAAAGCCCTAAAGCTGGGTTACCTTTGAGACATCCGAATATTCTTTTGACAGCAATTAAATGTGATTCTTTCGGGTCTGATTGATACATGGCACAAACACAACAACATACATAATGTATGGTCTAGGTGTAGTAAGATACATCAAAGAACCAATCATTGATCTGTATAACGTTTGGTCAATAGATTTTCCTTTTGAATCAGGTTCAATCTTGGTGTTAACATCTGCTGGAGTTTGTATGGACTGACAGTCTTGCAACTTAAATTTCTTCAAGAGTTTGTCAACAAACTTCTCTTGATTGATGAAAATTCCATCGTCAGTTTGCTTGACTTGAAGTCCAAGAAAGAAATTAATCTCTCCATAGAACTCATTTGAAACTGAGATTTCATGATTTCTTCAAATTCATTGCACAATTTTGAACTGGTAGAACCAAATATGATATCATCAACATACAGTTGTACACATAAGAGATCATCATTATCCTTCTTTATGAACAAAGTTGGATCAATTTTCCCTCTAGTGTATCCATGTTGGATTAAGTGTTATGATAATGTCTCATACCAAATTCTAGGGGCTTGATGAAGTCCATACAAAGCTTTACTCAGCTTATACACTCGATGTGGAAATTTTGCATCCTCAAAACCCGGAGGTTGCTTTACAAACACATCATCAGTGATAGGACCATTTATAAAAATGCACCCTTTACGTCCATTTGATACACCTTAAATTTCATGAATGAAGCATAAGCCAGGAAAAATCAAATGGATTCATGTCTTGCAACTGGTGCAAACACCTCATCATAATCTATCCCTTCTTCCTGTGTGTATCCTTGTGTAACAAGTCTCGCCTTGTTCTTTATTACTACACCACGATCATTAGTCTTATTTGTAAACAACCATTTTGTGCCTATAGCATTTTCTCCTTTAGGTAAACCCATTAAATTCCACACTTCTTGTTTGCAGAATTGAAGTAATTCTTCTTGCATAGCTTTTATCCAACCATTGTCCTTTAATGCTTCGGTAACATTTTTAGGAACAATTTGAGAAAGAAAACAAGAGTATAAGCACAAGTTTTCTTGTTTTAATTTACTCCTTGTTGTTCTCTCATTCAATGGACAAATAATCTGAGAAATTGGATGATTCTTGTGAATACGAGATGTTGGAATCTCATCACATTGAATATTAACATCCAGATTTGTTTGGTTTAAGTTGGAGAGCTGATGTAACAAATTAGAGGAATGTGGATTGAATTTGGAAGTTGAGTTGGTGAGTTAATAAAGTAATCTAAGTTACCAGTATCAACTACATCACTAGAGATGGATGATGTGCCAGACTCAGGTTGCACAAACTCATTACCATCATTAGGAAATGGTTGTGATCCTTCCTGATCAAATGAGACTGAATGATTTGAAGCTAAATTAGCATGATGATTATCATTGAATCGTATTGATGAATACTTGACAAATGATAATGTTAGGACCTGGTATTTGAATGAAATACCTGGAGATTAGCATGTAAACCAGATCAAATAGTGTGGAATCCTATTTGATTGGCGATCCAATTAGTGAGAACACACGAAGAATCAATCAAGAATTGAAACTAACGTTAGAAATCGATTGGGAATCGATCTAATGTGTTCTATGAACTTGGAGAATGAATTGGGAGGCTTCTGGACGGCTAGCGTACGTCTGGAATCGTAATTAATCAAAAGCACTTATTTTTCACGAATTGGGTTGTATTTATAGGTTGGTATTATTCAATCGTACGACTGAAACATTAGTATGGTTCAGTCGTGCGATTGAGCCAATCTTATGTGTCAGTCATACGACTAATCCAGTCTCCCGGTTCAGTCGTGCGACTGAGTCATTCGTATGAAGTTATTCATGCTTATGGTTCATTCGCATGGGCCATTCGCATGAGAACTTCATTAAGTTAAGTTTGAATGTATTAATTAATAAACATTATGTGTAACCATTCTAACAACCACAAACCTAATTAACCAATTTAATATCAACTCATTAATGAAATATTAGTCATTACAAATCACAAACAACCAATATCATTTCATTAATCATATCAAATTACACCAGAATCAGATAAACAAGATCTATTACATTTCATATCATGATCTAGGGACATACATGTATCAATAGATAAAAATGGGTAGTCTAAGCTAGAATCATCTGGGTCGTCAGAATCTGAATCCTCACTGAAAGATCCAAGATCTCCTCTAGAATTCTTCTTACCTGTAGAATCAAAACAATTTGATTGGTTAAACAAGTTAGATTGAAGAGAGTTTGATAATGAATCTAAATCTAATAACCATGCAGGACCATTTGAAACTAAAGGAAAAGAATTTTCTAGAAATTTAACGTTGAATGTTTCAAGAATTATATTTGTCCTGGAGTTGTACACTCGATAGGCTTTTGAAACAGATGAGTATCCAACGAAAAATCCATTATCAGATTTTGCATCAAATTTTCCTAACTGATCATTTGAATTAAGAATCATAACAGGACAACCAAATGATTTTAGAAAATTTCTGTTCGGTTCCTGCCAAACATTAACTCATAAGAAGTTTTCATTTTATCTTTCACAATTAAGGATTTGTTCTAAACAAAACACGCAGTTGATATAGCTTGATCCCAAAAAGTTATAGGAATCTTTGCATTAGCTAACATAGAACGAGCAGCTTCAATCAGTGTTCTAATTTTCCTTTTAGTAACTCCATTTTGTTGAGGAGTTCTGGGAGCACTGAACTGATAAGCTATCCCTTTCTGAGCACAAAACATTTCAATGTTAGCATTTTTGAATTCCGTTCCATTATCAGTTCTTATTATTTTCACTTTATATTCTAATTGATTTTCAACTTTAATGATAAATTCTTTTAGTAATTCAGCCGTTTTAGATTTAGCATACAAAAAGAAAACCCATGAAAATCTTGTATAGTCATCAATGTAACTAAACAATATGATTTTCATCCGATACTCTTATCATTTGTTGGTCCAAAAAGGTCCATATGTAACAATTGAAGAGTTTTGGAAGTTGAGTTTATGATTTTGGTCTTATAAGACGCTCTATGTTGTTTTCCTATAAACATGCTGAGCAGTGATTACTCGTTGCAAACTTCTTAGATGGATGTCCAATAACATGATTTCCTGATACAAGCTTGTTCATATTCTTGAAATTTGAATGTCCGAGACGTCTATGCCAAAGATGGCTTTCATCATTTGATGCTTTAGCAATTATGCAAGTTGTTTCGGTTGAAGGATCAACTTGAGACATATCCAGCTTGTATACATCTCTATCCCTTCAGCTGTAACAATTACCCAATCTTTGCTTATCTGAAAACCTAGCTTCAAAACATAACAGAATGAATTATCAAAAAGAACAGAATGTGATTTATCATAAATTTGGGATACACTTAAAAGATTAAAGTTCAACTGTGAGCAAAAGTTGACTTTGTCAAAGCTTATTATCCCATTTGGTACTATTCATTCTCTGTTATTTTCCACCAGCATCACCACCAAAGGCGACATGTGTTCCATCTTTTAACTTAAAATCTTGTAATAAGGCAGGATTGCCTGTCATATGCTGGCTACACCCACTATCCACATACCATGTATTGAGTGGTCTTCTTGGGCATACCTGCACAACAAGAAAATTAAGTTGATATATCCACCCCAACCGAGATGGTCTTGGGTTTTCCAAATTTATCAACAATGGTAAATTGTTTGTAATGAAGATTATTCAAATCAGGTTTATTCTTGATGAATTTACCAATCTTGTTTGGAAATTGTTTGAGTTATTTTTGAAACCATTCATACCATTTGATTGATCACTGTTTGACATGTATTGATGGCTAACCTTGTTATTAGTCATTCTTATAGATCTTGGTATGAATTGTTCTTGCACATTTTTAGATCTCACATAATTGTTCTTTTGAAAAGATCTCAAACCTAAGAAGGTTGATTAGTTAATCTTTAAAATTCATCAGTTTGATTTCTCATAAATTGAGGATTAACATAACCTTTGCTCAAGTTTGAGTTTGCAAATCCTCTTTTAGGTGATCTCTTTCTAAAGTAACAATTTGCAGTATTATGAGTCTTCTCATCACAATAAGTACAGTATTTGTTAAAATAACAATCTGCTGTAGAAATATTTCTCATGTCACATATATGACAGTACTTGTTAAAATAGCACTCAGCAGTATTGTGATTTTTCATATCACAAATTTCACTATACTTTTGTGGAGTTTTAAACAACTGTTTGTTAACTTTTGACATTGACATTTTGTTTGATTCATTTTTATATTTTGGTGTCAAATAGTTAAACTGTTGTTTTTCATGTGTCACATTTTGATGTTGTGTCATATTGTTTTTCATCTGTTTAACATGAACTTCCTTCTCGAATTTCTGATGAACAAATCTTTTTGCTACAGCGGAAGTCTTAGAATCTGAACTTGATTTCAGATTAGAGTGAGATTTGTTCATAGAATTCACCTTGTTGTTTTGAAGTGAATTCATATTTAACAAACCTGCTAACACAAATTTTATCGGTTTAAGTTTTGTTGTCTGATTTGTTGCTTTGATCAACTTTTCTTAACTTTTGTTTTGTTCAGATTTGATTTTTGATGATTTCTTTCTTCTCCGTTGATTCTTTGATTTAGAAGAACTTGGTTTACTTTTAGATTGAACATCATTAGAAGAAGATTCCTTTTTAGATTGAACTTGTTTTAGATTAATAGTGTTTGAATCTTCTGATGTTCCTACCTGTTGTTTATCTTTGCTTTGAACTTTCACTTCTTCTAAAACAGAATTAATTTGATCAGAAGTGTTTTGTTTTGTTTGTTTAGGTTCATATGATTTTATCTTGATTGGATGACCATTTTTAATCTTTTCTTGATCATTTTTAACAAACACTTTTACATTTTCCTTTTCTTCTTCAGAATTCTTGTTTTTGACCTGAAAAGCTTTAAGTTTAGCTTTGTTCTCAGGAGAATGATCATGTGTATTGAAGTTTCTCTGGTAAAGTGTTTGTGATAGATTCAGGCATAGGTTCATAAGTGAAGCCTAATCCTGCTTTTTGTTTATCTTTTCTCTCACTTACTAGTTTTTCTACAATCATTTTTTAACTTTTAACTTTAGCAAGATCCATTTGAGTAGTAGCATATGCTATCTTCTCCTGTTCAAGAATTTTGGTCATCTCTTCCAATTGTTTAGAAACAATTTCTAATTCTTTTAGAGTTTTGTTCCATGAAGTTTGAAGAGAGATAGTCTTTTGGTCTGATGTTTTATGATCAGATTTTATTTGTTATGCATTGATTCTTCTTGTTTGAGTTTCTCACAGATATTATATGAATATGTTCTATAGTATTCAACATGTTCATAACATGATTTTGTGCATATTTTTTCTCTCACTTTAGATGGTATTTCAGGAAATTTTGGAGATGAGGTTTCAGATTTTGAAGATGAAGTGTCAACCTTTGGTTGATCAGACTGTACCATTAGAGCTACTTCATCTGTATCCTTCTTAGGATCTGATTTGTCACTCCAATCATAGTCATCTTCTTCATTCTCACCTTCCACCTTTGGATCATTGTTTTCTGACTAGTCTTCTTCTTGAATTTCTGCAACAAGAGATAAACTAGATGTTAAATCATTAGTAAATTGTTCAGCATATGCACTCCAATCATAACCATCTTTAATATTGACTACTAGAGCTTTCTTGGTTTCATCAGATGATTTTTTTTCATCTTTAAGCTCAGGCATAGGAAGACTTTGATAAGACTTCTGAAAAGTCTTTTGAGCTGGTTGAAACCTTTGATAACTGCTAATTGTGATTTAAAACATGTTTCTGATGATGAAACACATCTGAAATCCACAAATTTTCATTTGAATTGTCTATAAATCACAGATTCAGTGAGCTTTTTGAGTTTCAAAGTTCAATAAACTTCAAAATTACTCAAATAACAGCTACCAACAGCTCTGATACTAATTGATAGGATCAATTGAGCTAATCTATGATGATGTATGAGCACAATTCAAAGAAAACACAAACAAAGTAATCGAATTCAAGCAAGATATCAACAAAATTCACAGTTTGATTAATATCACATTTTACACTTTGAAATAGACGTGCCTATCCAAACGGTTCGCAAACTAAAAATGTAGATTAAATGCAAATCGAAACGGTTTGGAAGCAGTACTATTTGAAACCAGTTTGAAGTAATAAGCAGTAGTTCGTTCTCTCTCACGCTTACTACTAACTAACAGTCTAAGTTATTTATAATGAAACACAAAGGAACTAACAATTACAAAAATAGTCCCTATACTATTACAAATATCAAAAAGACACATAAAGAGAACATGTTAATCTTTCTAGAGTCCTAACACATTAAACATTAAGATCAAAAACCACATATTATGTTTCATTCAACTCATTGTTTTCATTATGTTTAGGACATGATAGACATATTACGTTAAGATCGTAAACTAGGTACATATGTATCAACAAACTCCCCCTTGGACCGAGCTTCCTTCATTGTCTGGCATCCTTCATTAGCTTGTCAAACTTCTTATGCCTCTCCTCGACTGTGACTCCAGCATGTATTTCAAACGCAAAACAGGGTCTTATCACGTTCTGAAACTCGAGGGCCTGTACCATATCCTGCGTATCAAAGAATAATGGCCATCTGTATAAGTATAAACATCACTAGCTGACAGGTTGGTTAGCCACATTGGGTCAAATACCTGGATGGTCTCCATTTGGTTCTCTTTCTGCAAAACTATGACCGCTTCTCCTATTCTCCAATCATAATACCACCAATTGAAGTGGCAAGTGAAGTCCTATGGCATTGCCCTCATGGGAATCTTTGACGTAGTGCGCGGAGGACTCCACTTTAGCACCACTTTGGGTTTCCCAGTCCTTGGGTCCACCTCCAACCTTCGAATATACCTCGTAGGTTGTTGAGGCTTGAAGTTAACCCATCGAGTGTGGTATTCTTTCTTCAACGCAGCTTCAAACCAGCCTGACATCTTCCTAGGGTCAACGTACAGCAGGTTCATGTGTGCCAGCTGGTTGAGCTCAAAACCAGGGAGAGTCTTCAGATCAGTGGGAATCTAAAGTACTCAATTCCCTTCTCCCTGTTCACTACATATACATTAAGATCCTCAAAATAAGCCCATGCTATAATCCTGCCAGACACCTTTAGATGCTTCTTTACTTTGTAGAGCTTGGTGTAGGCACTCGGCTTTGGCGTTGTGCGTTGTGCACGGATCTCCGCAAAAGAAGCAACCCATTCAGCCTTTTTGATCTCAACATCAGTGTCCGAGGCTTGGGCTTGGCTTTCTGATTTCTCGGCCTCCTTCTTCGGCGTATACAGTTTAGAATACATATCACTGTCGAGAGTATCCCCAAAATTAGGAACCATATTTCCCTCTCGATCAGTATATTCTGGATAGTGTTGTGTTGTGACATCTTCAATCTCTATCTCATCCACGTCGTTTAGCTCATCGTCACTAGCAACATCGACAGTAGGGGCATCCTTAACCAGTTCATCCAAGTTTAACGAGAACATCTCTACGATTTGCTCATCAGTGAGGTCATGAATAATTTCTCCTTCTTCGGGAGTATAGCTTACTGACCTCCTGACAATCCCTTGCAGATCAAGTATCATAGTGAATTGAGACTTGATCTACTGCAGGGGAGCAACATTATATTCATCCTGCTGAGATGGTTGATCTGCTTGATTTAGAACATGTAACACATCATTCATTAGTAAATAATCAAGACAGTTAAATAATCAAATATATACATAAACATTTAGTACATGAGTTTAATACATGATTCAATTACACAAAAGTTCAAAATACATAAACATCTAATCATTACTTTGCTCTTGAATCATGGGCTCATCAGCTGGCGGGGCCGAAGACGTGACTCCTTGATCTTGACCCTTCTTAGATCTTCTCTCTCTGGCTTGGGTGCCAGTAGATGCAGCAGCATCATCACCCTCCTCATCATCTCTGCTCTCATCCTCTCTCGTATCATCATCTCCCCCATCATCATCAATATCATCCTTATCATCGTCATCATCATCGCCATCGTCATCCCCTTCTCTAATCTTTAGAGGCTCATCCTTGGATCCCTTGAGCCTCAACATGAGCTTCTTGTTCTTTGCCTCCAAGTCCTGTATCCTCTGTATAGAGAATGTCTGCATCTCACGTAGCTCTATGATCTCCTGACCCTCAGCCTCAATCCTCTGTACAGTCGAAGTCTGTATCTCATGCAACTCCGCAATCTCTTGGGTCTGAGCCTCAATCCTCTGGGCTTGGGAGACATTGAGCTCCATCAACTGATTAAGCTGAGTCGCTCTCTGCTTATCTGTCGCCAGCAGCTTCAGTACTAACTGGTTTAGGTTAGCCAGCTGCTCCTCTAACCTAACAGAGGGGAAAGAGGATCCAAAAGTAAGTGGGACCTGTTGTAAGGTCCCGACTCCGTGAGTGGTGGTGGTGGTAGTGGATGTAGAGTAGATAGGTGGTGGGATATGTATGGATGGTGAAGGGGTGGCTGTAGTAGTGACAGGTGGAGGTGTGGTAGTCATGGTAGGTGGAGTGGTAGTAGTGGTGCTGGGTGGAATGGTGGTAATGATGGTTGTGGTAGAGGTAGTGGTGGTAGTAGCTGTGATGGAGGTGGAGGTAAATGTGGTAGTGACTGATGGTGTACTAGTGGTGGGATAGCAGTCGTGGCTGAGGTGGTGGTTGTGGCTGTAGCAGAGGTGAAGGCGAACTTCAGTCTCTTCCCCTGTGTTGCCATAGGCGCTATTCTCTTCTTCCGTGTGCCTTTAGGCAACGTGCTCCCGCTTGGCTGCAGGGCGGGTCCGGGGTATATGATGGATCTGTATCAGCAGCAACAGCATCCCCAGACTGCCCGTGGCATCCACCAACCGCCTTATAGCTCTCTCTGTGGCTATGACATGGCTCCCCATCGTTCGCACCAAAGACTCTTCCTCTGACTTCTCCTCCTCCATCTAAAAGTCAGGGTGTATAGGAGCTGGTGCGGGTCCACCTTGACCATCTCCTCCCTGATCAGAATCATGATCATCTCAATAGGAGTCATCGGAGGGTGGAGCAATCTGTTCTACATCTGAATCACTCTCCTCGTGGCGCCACTTTCGCCTAGCTGGCGCCACATAGTCTTCTCTTGCTTAGTGCCCAAACAGTATCTTTACAAGGGGCTTTACCTGCTTGCCCCTATAAACCTTCATTCTCCCGAGAGTAGTATCATCCATGATCTCAAGAGATACAGCATCATGGCTCTCCTTAGGCAAAGTCAGAAGCTTCTCGTTAATGATCATCTGCAGAAAACTCGGGTACATGCTGAAGCCGTCTTTGCCTTTCGCCTCTATATTCTCGATCAAGTATGGGAATATCATGTTGAAGAAGCTGAAGGGGTGATTCAGCATAAGTGCCGCGTAGGCATTCTGGATTTGGTCCGATAAGTCATCAAATCGACCCCTTCTTGAAGCAATGCACTTTAGTATAACATGAGCTAGGTACTCGAACTGAGGACACAGGTTGCTTTTATTGAGCACACATGCATTGATGTCCCCAGAGTACCTCATTTGAAGAAAGCATCCCCTTACAGTAAGAGGATGTAGTCTGGTGGGATAAGCAGCATCATCTCCCAAATCAAGAACCCGTCTCAGATCAGCTGTTGTGACCTTGATCTCCTGGCCAAATATGGTGCTACGTATACTGTAGGGCTCAGTCGATCGGTCAACAGAAGCACCTTCCTAGAAGGCCTGCTGTATCAACCTATAGGGTGTGCACGGTGTAAATATTGCTCGATAAATCCTCGATCTCTTTGGGAAAGCAATAATGCCAGCAAACGCAGCAGCATTCCGAGTTGTGGCGTCCAAGTGAACACAGATATTGTGCTTGGTGTTGATGGTCCACCGATCTGCCATAAATCTATAACACAAGACACATACATATTAGATCACCACATAATAGAAACCAATTCACTCTAAACTGTTTGAGATTAGTCTGGTTCAATCGTGTGATTGAACCATACGACTGAGTTCAATCGGTTGACTTATCATGCGATTGAGTTCAATCGGGCGACTGATTCAGCGACTGAGTTCAGTCAGGTGACTAAGCCAGTGACTGAGTTCAGTCGGGTGACTGGGCCTGCGACTGGGTTCAGTCGGGCGACCGAGCTCATATGCCTATTTAATCAGGCGACTGAGCTCATGCACCTTGTTTAATCAGCCGTTGATTCATTCGCCCAACTCAGTCATGCAATTGAAGTTCATCAGGGTGACCATTCGCATGACAGACTGTCTATTCGATTGAAATTCAAATTTTGAGCAAATCTTAATATTAGACATCGTGGTTTGGCTCATTAGACTCGCAATCACCATACTTAGCACCTAATAACCTTGATTTCAACATTTTACTTAGTTTTATTAGTTTATTAATCCAACTAAGTCTCGGTTCTATGTTAGGGCCAAATTCAGTCATTTAGGGCACAAAAAAATTCCATTTGAGTAGATTGCATCGCATTGTACTTGTATAAACACTATCGATCGTCAGAATATAGCAATTTGAAGTCAAGCAAGGTGAAAGGAAAATCGGGCAGAGTAACGGCACTATCGGGTGATTTTAGGGCGAATGAGGATTATGAGCATACACGACCGACTTTAGCCCTATTATACAGAGTCTGGTTTCAATCGGGCGATTGGATCCATTCGCTCTTTTCATTCGCGCGATTGGATCTCAGTCGTGCGATTGGTTCAATCGATCACATTCAGTCGGCCAACTGGGTTTCAGTCGGGCGACTGACTCATTCGGTCAACCCCATTCAGGAAACTGGCTCATTCTTGTAAGCCAGTCATGTGTATGGTTCATACTCATGCTCCATTCGGTTGACTGGTTCATAAGTATGTTCCAATCGTACGACTGGTCCATACTCATGGTCTAGTCGTGCGAATGGATCATACTCATGATTTTGACTTTATGACCATTTGACACTTAATTCCTTTTAAGTTTTGATTAAATAATTTAAGCATTCGATCATCTCAGACATGACCATTTTAACTTAGGCAACTTTTGATCACCTTAGACGTGATCCTTATAAAACTATTTAAAAACCCGTTTGGTCACCTCAGATGTGACCCTTTTAAGTGAGTAGATCCCAGATAGAATTCCAGTATGTAGTCTGACTTTTAACAACTAAACTAACAAACTTAAACAAATTTAAACTACTAGAACTAAAGGACAGAATTTAAAACATATTTTTGTGATTTTGTGTGAGGTGGAAATCTTAAGATAAAAATATAACATATTTATTTCTTTAACAAGCAGCTTTAAATTGTTTTCACATAGGTAGAACGATTCATTATGGAATCATACAAGTAAGTCAAATCATCCGGGACGTGTTACCAAAATCTTTTGATGCTAGATTCTTGTTTACATCGAGTGTCATTAGCAAATTTAGGAAATCATACTAGTACTACAAGATGCACACATTGACTTGGACTTTCAAGACTTGCAGCCACGATGATTGTCAGTATACTTGTCCACTTAAATCCATATACAGAATTTTGACACAGATTGGTGATACATTAGGTTAAATTATTTCAATAAGCATTTGTGGATCCCACGCTTATATGGTAATCAACATTCCTTAGGAGATTTTTGAGCGGTCTACGGGTATTTTGACAAGAAGAAACTATTCTTAGAGCTTTCAAAGAGAAGCCAAGCCTCAGGTCAGTGCCACCGCACATCAGAGAGGCGGCAAACAACAATGAATTCTAGAATATCTAGGTTATGCTTATCCTCAGGTTAGTGCCACCGCATAGCAGATTGGCACACAACCTATCTTCTGTTTGAGCAATTTTATTCTTTTTGCATAGATCGCACCAACAACATAGGTTATTAGTTTGATTGCTTTTTGCATTGTTATCATGTGCTTTAGTCATATTTTGGTCATCCGCACAAATTTTTGGCGTTTATTTTATGCTCGTCACCCCTTAATGGAACTCCGTTGATTGTGTTAACCAGGGATAAGATGATAACCCACAGCTTGTTAAACAACTTAGTTTGATCTTGAGATCACCAACGAGGTCTACTTATCTATTGTGTTGAATCTACCTACACATCATCTAATGGTCTAGCAACCTCTAGGTCTACTTTCTCCGTGTTACCTTAGTAATAACTAGTTTTACTATCATTTTTCCCTTTATTTTTGCTTAGACTTCTCAGAATTATACTTTGAATTTCGCATCTAATTCAATTTAAATCTTTTTAAAGTCCCAAATTCTTTGTTACCGTGTACTATCATTTTCCATAATCGTTGAATCAATATCTCAAATACGATCTCATTCTTTTAACTTGCCTGTTCTCCTCCCTCTCCCTTTTTTTTAATACTAACTTAACCTATTCTCCCCCTAAAATTCTAAAACCGTAAAAGATTTTCATTTGTAGGATTTTAATAGGTGAAGAAATTAAACCACTAAAGTTAGTATTAAAAAAAAGGAGAGGGAGGAGAACAGGCAAGTTAAAAGAAATGAGATCGTATTTGAGATATTGATTCAACGATTATGGAAAATGATAGTACATGGTAACAAAGAATTTGGGACTTTAAAAAGATTTAAATTGAATTAGATGCGAAATTCAAAGTATAAGTCTGAGAAGTCTAAGCAATAATAAAGGGAAAAATGATAGTAAAACTAGCTATTACTAAGGTAACACGGAGAAAGTAGACCTAGAGGTTGCTAGACCATTAGATGACGTGTCAGTAGATTCAATACAATAGATAAGTAGATCTCGTTGGTGATCTCAGGATCAAACTAAGTTAATTAAATAAAATAAAATAAAATAAAATAAAATAAAATAAAAGTAAAATGGACTCGACGCATCAGACTAAACATGTTCATCTTCTGGAATAACATCACTTTTCGTTTTAATGTCGTTGACCTCTAACAGATATAGAAAACATGGTTTATCAAAGGTTTTTGTGTAGAGGTCAGCACGTTGAAAATCCGTATTTATTTTAACCATATCGATTAAATGTTTTTCAAAGCAATCACGTATAAATTGATATTTAATTCCGATGTGTTTGGTTTTAGGATGTTGGATCGGATTTTTAGTTACGGCTATTGTAGCAGAATTATCAACAAATATAGGAGTATTAGAGAATTGCAAACCGTAGTCCCGCATTTGCTATTGAATCCATATGATTTGTGAACAGCAACTTACAGCAGCAACATATTCGGCTTCACAGGATGACAGAGCAACCGATATCTGCTTCTTATACTACCAGGTCACTAGTCTCCTTCCAAAGAATTGACATCCTGCTGATGTGGATTTGTAGTTCATTTTACAGCCGCCATAATCCGAGTCACTGTACGCGGTAAGCTCAAAGTCATCATCATGAGGATACCACAACCCTAGTGTTGATGTACCCTTCAAATAACGAAATATCCTTTTAACCCATATAGGATGGTTAACTTTTGGTTTTGCCTAATATCTTGAACAAAGACACGTCGCATACATGATATCAGGTCTGAGGCAGTGAGGTACATGAGGGATATGATCATTCCTCGGTACATGGTGGCATCAACCAAATCACCATTCTCGTCGGGTGCTACATCATGGTTTGTAGCAAGTGGAGTCTCAGCTGCGGAAGCATTCTCCATGTCAAACCGACTGAGAATATCCCCTACATACTTGGTCTAATGTAGAAATATCCCCTTTGGTGTTGGATCCACCTGTAACCTATGAAAGAACTTCATCTCTCCATGGCACTCATTTCAAATTCTACCTTCATTACTATTTCAAATTCTTTACATAAGTATTCATTCGTAGAACCGAAGATTATGTCATCAACATAAATCTAAACAAGCAGTAGATCACTATCCTTTTCTTTGATGAACAGTGTACAGCCAATTACACCTCTGCGAAAGCCGTGTTTCACAAGGTGCGTTGAGACTTTTTCATACCATGCTCTCGGGGCTTGGTGAAGCCCGTAGAGAGCTTTATCCAGTTTGTATACTCTGTCCTGGATCCTTGACACCCTCGGGTTGGCTGACTTACACTATTTCTCGGATTTCACCATGAATGAATGCACTTTTAACATCGAGCTAATAGACTTTAATCTTCATATACGATGCATAGACTAGGAAGATACGAATGGCTTCCATTCTTGCCACGGTTGCAAACACTTCGTTATAATCAATTCCCTCGACTTGTCAAAATCCTTGAACTACAAGTCGAGCCTTGTCTTGATTATGACCCCTTGGTCATCTTCTTGCATTTCAAAAGCCATTTGGTGCCAATTACCTTAGCACCTTTAGGTCTATCCACCAGTGTCCCTACACCTAACTTCTTAAACTAAAGAAGTTCTTCTTGCATGGAACTCACCCATGCCTCATCGTTTAGGGCTTCACTCACATATTTTGGCTCAAACTGAGACACAAAACAATGGTATGTAACATCATGAAGATATCCCTTTTCCATTACCGATGCATAATCAGCTGAATATAGCTGATTTCTCGTCTGAAATCCTAATCTGACATCCTCAATGACATTGTCCAGAGGATGATAGACATTGAGGCGTGATCCAGGAGTGGTGGGAACAACTACCTTGGAATCAAGATTATGAACGTTTTGTTCCGTATCTGAGGTAGTAGGAGTGTGAGGTTCCGAAGACTCAGAGGCATCAATGTCAAATGCTTGTGTACTTGTAGAAGTAGGAACCTGTTCCTCCTGATCGTTCTGATCATTCTCCACGGCTTCACCGTCAGAGGAGGAGTCACTTACCTCGAGTGCTCCCCCTGATGGACTAGGCAACTCCCTTTGTGAACCAGATGTTGTAGAGTCTTGTGTTGGTGTGTTTAAGACAACACACATCATTTTGGTTGCTAACTCATCATCAGAATTGAGAGAGGAATGTTGAAGGACTTGAAGAACCCATCATAGTCGAAAAAGAATGCGGGTCCTTTTCCAGCAGGAGGAGTGGTGTATCTTTGAATGTCGACGTTACACCACACCTCTAATGACCCGTTGAGTTGTTGTAAACTCTCTTATTCGGTATGTTGTATCCAGAAAGATTCCCTCTTCAGCCTTCTCGCTAAACTTGCCTTCCTGAGTTTTCTTCAACAATGTAGATGGTGCTCCAAACGGTTCGAGGTACTCCAGATTAGGTTTACGTTGTTGTAGCAACTCGTAACATGTTTTTCCATGTCGTTTAACCACTAAGACTCAATTCAAATGTAACATGCATTTGCCGCTACCTCGTTCCAGATTGGATAGGCAGTTTCGAGTCTGCTAGCATCATCCTGGCAATCTCTATCAAGCTTCTGTTCTTCCTTTCAGCAACCCCATTCATCTGTGGAGTGTAGGCAGATGTGAACTGATGCACAATTCCCTTTTCTTTGCAGAATGCCTCCATCCATTGATTCTTGAACTCTGTTCCATTGTCTGAGCGTACTTGTCTTACCTTCAGCTTGTAAAGAGACTCTAACGTAGCTACTACTCTTTGAATGACTCAGATTTAGATTTTAGAAACATTACCCAAGAGAATCTTAAGTGGTCATCTATAACTACATCGCAGTACAGGTCGCCGGTGATACTCCTCGTAGTAACTAGACCAAACAGATCCATGTAAGAAGCTCAATAGGCAGTTCTATGGAATGAACTTTCTTTGCCTTATGAGACTTCTTAGTCTGTTTTCCTTTCTTGCAAGCAACACAAAAATATGGTAGTTCGAAGTTTTTGACATTTACTCCTCGCACTAGACCATTTTGGATCAAGTGATTCATCTTTCGTGGATTGATGTGCCCCATTCTCCTATACCAAGAGATAGAATCCTTCTCAGTAGATTTTGACAAGAAGCACTAAACTTGATGATCCGTTGTGGAGGCCTTTCATAGATCTAAGACAAAAAGGTCATTATATCTTGAGGCTGACATTAAGACTTGGTCCTCCGGGATCACATAGTCCTTTTTCAGGACATAGCACTTCTTATTGTCTAATACTACCTTAAATCCCTTGTCACATATTTGGGAGATAGAAAACAAATTATTTTGAAGTTGTTGAACATAGTTTACCTTGTCAAACTTCACTTTCTGATTCCTCACTTCCCCTTGAGCTGTGATATAGCCTCCTTTGTTTCCAGCAAATGAAACATGGCCTCTTTTTATTTGTTTGACGTTTGACAGGAGTGTCTGGTTCCCAATCATGTGCCTAGATTCTCTGCTATCTATAATCCAAGTGTTTGTTTCAGCACTATAGCGAACACCCTGCACATTCAATTGAAAACATTAGTTAAGGTGAGGGACCCAAGTCTTAACCGGCTTGGGTGTCCCAGAGACATCACACATTATAAATTCTACCCATTTTTCATTTGAGGGTGAGGGAAGATCATTCATCTTCTTGTTCTTATTACTAGACATTGAAATAGACTTTTCTTTCCACAAGCCAGCTTTGTGTAAGGCCTGTTTATGGTAAACAGACGACTAGCTAATGGGTTGAACTTTAGGTTCACTCACCCTTTTTGGTGGAGTCATGGATCTCCTTTTTGAAGAGCTAGGTTTAGTGTTATAAAGTTCAATTTTCTGCCTTGGCTGATAATAAGGACAAGTAGACGCGATGTGTCCATACTTTCCACAATTGTAGCATGATCTACTTTTGACATGATGGAGTACCTGTTTCTGTGGAGAAGTGTGTGACACATGTGTGACTTTATTCAATTTAGGTTCAGACACTTCTTGTTTTGATGTTTTAACTTGTTTAACAGAATTAATTATTTGAACCTTGTTAACATCTTTACCTTTTTGTTTACCTAGACATGGACATGATGCACGTGTTTGGTTAACATATATGGTCTTTTTAGGTTCAGACTTAGATGTGGTTGAACCTGACTTTATATTAACCTTTTCAAATCGTTCATCCAGATTCACCATAGGCATTTTACCTTTTGATTTAGAAGTGGCCTCCTTTGTTTAGTGACAGACTCATTTGGTTTACATGTGGAGTCTGGATCACTTACAAGAGGAGTGGACACCACATGATCCTTGATTGGGTTGTTATTTATTGGTTTACTTTTTGTATTCAACAAAGTCTCATGTGGTGGGGTACCACTTTGTAACCCAAATCATCCTGTTGTTGCGTTTTCTGACTAAGTGTTGGACAATATGACAAGAACTGGTCCAACTGTGTAGTTTTTGTTTTAATGAATTTACTTCTACTTCCAAGACTGCTTGTTGTTTCTTTGTTTGTTCTAGGGAGTTTAGATAGAACTTAATGTCATTAGCTTGGTTAAAAGCTACAACTTTAGGTTCCCTAAGTTGTTTATTTAAAAGTTCTATCTTTTCTTTACAATTGTGCTCATTTAGTTTTAAAATACAATTTGCTTCAGTGCATAGCTGCAAGTCCTTTATTAAGCTATCATTATGATCTAATACCTAGCAGATTTCAAATCAATGCTTTCCCTAAATTTATTACATTCAACACAAGCATGATTATTAAATAATTGATCTGTAGTACTTACCTGAGAGGGTGCGGTTGAATCAGTCATCAAAGCAGAGTCCGACTTTTCTGGTTTTGGTGATTCTGATTTGTGGAACGTGTCCCTTCTTCATGAAGGTGATCAACCAAAGTTGCAATTTCATCATTATTTGACATCGCGAGTTCCACTGCAATATCACCTTCGCTTGCTGAGTCGTCATCTAAATCCTCAACACTAGCGATGTTGGATTCTCCCGGAGACACAAACCGAAAGCTCCAATCTTGTCCTTCGTCATCCTGAGCGGTCAAGCCTTAGGATCCTTTCTTGACGAAGTAGGACTACTTGTGGGTTTATCTTGATGGTTGAAAGATGATAATGGATTCCTATTTCCTGTCTTATTGGGCTTCACACATTCACGTTTGAAGTGCCCCTTTTCCCCACAGTTGAAGCAGGTAACTTTGGTCTTGTCAAATCCAAAAGTTGTGTCCTTAGTGGCAATCGAGTTCTGTCCGGTCTTCTTGTCAAACTTCTTAGCTCTCCGGACAGCACTTGCTAAGGCCCACATGATGTCCATTCTCTCCAGCTTTGTCTCGTCTACCTGCTCGTAGTCCTCATCTGCCAGATGGCAGTTTCCAATTTTCCTAGCAACTAGTCCATCATAGTAGTGAACGACAGCTGCTAAGAGATCCATATCTTTCTTTGCAACCTCTACTGTCACATTCCAAGATTCTCGATCTTCAGTTTTATAGCATTGGCTTCAGGTGCTATGTATTGGGTACAAGACACCCTGACGTGTCAGATCCTGAAGTAGTAGCTTGAGATGGACCAGCTGAACTCGACACAAATGCCATTTGAAGTGGTGCTCCAGACGTTTTGTCTTGGGGAGTTGAGTTGTATAGTGATGGATTCTGATCATATGAAGACTTTTGGGCCCTGTACTTCATCCTCAACTCTTCCTCTCTCAGTTTTAGATGAAATCATTGATATCTAACTTTGCCAACATATCATTCTGTCTGAGGTTGGATACAAAGGAAACCCACTTCTCTAGCAACCCATCTCCAAAGTTCGACAACTTCTCTTTCATGGACGTTGTAACTCCATAAGTGTGCAGCTCACTCATCAAGTGGTAGAACCGATCGATGACATCATCCAAGCTCTCCTTGCCCATTGACGAGAAGCTTTTGAACTCCTTCTTCAACGCTTTAGCCTTTAGAGCTTTTAATGACGCATTCCCGTCATACCGTTTTTCCAATGCATCCCACAGCTTCTTAGCTTGCTTGTTCTCAGAAACTTGATGGAAGATGTCCTTAGGAATTGACTGAGTTAGCAATGCATATACTTTCTTCTCAGAATTGTACTTTACCTTTCGGCCACCAGTCATGTCACCTAGGGTAAGTTTGACTCCATCTGCACCTACAGGCATGTTATACCATGTCTCTATCGACTCCCACATATTGGGATCTACTCCATTTAAGTAGATTTCGAATCTTTTCTTCCATTGAGGGTAATCATCTAACGTTATGAGCTTAGGGGGTTTATTATGATTTCCCACTTCATTTTCCAGAAGCAATAGATTCTGGATCCTTGAATCCCTTCCTGCGGTGAATGCTGAATATTGATCCTCCATTACTAATGACTTTGAACTTTAAAACAAATTTTTGTACTTATGCGACTGAAGGAATGAGATTGAACACTTCGTGCGATTGAACAATGCGGTTGGCTTAGACGTGCGAATGAGCAAATGCAGATGGCTCAATCGTGCGAATGGGAAGGTGCGGATGAACAATTCGAATGGGCAGTTCAGTCGGACGAATGGATGAACGACGGAGTCCAATCGTGCGTATAAGGGATGCGGATGGATTCAGTCGTGCGATTGAGTCAATCGTGTGACTGAAGCTGCTGAATTTTGAGAATTCGAAGGTTTAAGGTAATTTGACGCAAAAACACGACTTTCTCACTAACCCAAATTGTCTTATGCTGGAAAACGTTAACGTTTTGACCTGGAGACGCCAAAAACACTTTTTGACACAAAAAGATTGCGTTTTTTACTAAAAACACCATTTTTATATCAAAATCGATCGAGTCACACGTAAATCAAGAGGCAGGCTCTGATACCACTTGTTCGGGACCGTGTACGGATAGAGTACTAACTGATTTACGTGTATACCAACTCAAATAGTGCATAATCCTATTTGATTGGCGATCCAATCAGTGAGAACGCGTGTAAAATCAATCCAAGAATGTAACTAAACGTCAAGAACGATAGTAGGACGACTTACAGCGATCTATGAACTTGGAACAGGTTTTCTTGGGTCTTTGGACGGCTAGGGTACGAGTAGGAGTCGAATTATTGAAAGTGTTACGTTTTTTCATGAATTAAGTGGTATTTATAGGTTAGGGTTAGTCAATCGTATGACTGGACAATTAGCATGGTTCAGTCGTGCGACTAAAGCATGCGACTGAGTCAATCACATGACTAAAGGTTCAGTCATGCAACTGAGTCATCCGTATGTCTCAGTTGTGCGACTGATCCAGTCTCCTGGTTCAGTCATGCGACTCGTCCATTAGCATGAACTATTCATGCGTATGAACCATTAGCATGGTCCATTCTCATGAAAACTTCATACGACTAAGTTTGAAGACGTTTCTCAATCATTACTTGACTAAGATCTATTCAAACCACCTCAAACCTATATAGTTGGTTCAATATGCGTTATAAATAATAAACATTAAAACATGCACTAAAACATTAAACATTAAGATCAACAACCACATATTATGTTTCATTCAACTCACTCGTTTCATTATGTTTAGGACATGACAGACATATTACATTAAGATCATAGTCATCTTCATCATACAGGGCAACATCATAAATACATAACATACATCATGCATAAACATGCAACACCATCATCATGCCCAGCATAACCTCTAAGACCTCAAAAGTCATCTTACATGAACTTACGGGAACCTCCCACGTCACAACTTACATCTGCACTTTCCCGAAAGTCAGAACATAAACTACGTTTTCCCCGAGTGCACAAGCCCTACTTGGGTGTATGGACACCCTTCAGTCGCATGGCCTTCCAGGCGACTGAACATCATGCGAATGGACAATGTGGATGAACACCTATGCGAATTAACACCCATGCGGATGGACCTAATACGGATGAACCCAATGCGGATGAGTTCCATGCGAATGGAGCTAATACGGATGGACCTAATGTAGATGAACTCTCAGTCGCATGACTCCCCATGCGATTGACCTTCAGTCGCACGACTAGAAAACGTATGGGCTCCAATCGCACGACTCACATGCGATTAGGCCGCAATCGCAGGACTGGCATGTGTGTGGACTTCAGTCGCACGATTGGCATGCCATTCGGTCGCATTGCCCTAACTTCGCAGAATACAGCTCACTCCTGAACCCAATCTGCCATTTTCGACCTCTAAGCTCATCCAAACCCATTCTAAGCCCAAATCAACCATCCTAAACCTTAGCAATGCATACCACAACACCATTCAAGCACACATAAGCCCGGAAACAAACTCCAAACGCATCATACGCAAACACATACAAATGGGTCAAACACACACACATACAAAAATGGGTTTTCAGATGTGTTCTAGCCCTAAAATCATCCAAAAACGTAGGGTCCTAGAACTCACACAATCAACACTGAGAAGTAGAGCTTCGTTTGGACCCGCTACACGATCATTTTCGAGCTCGAACCCACTCGAATCAAGCCTTTTTCTTCTATTCTCCCTTTTCTCTCTTCTTTCTATGTTGCAAAATTTTGGAGATGTGGGGAGGGTGTAGGCTGCCCTCCCATCTTATTCTCATTCTCTCCGAACTTTCTCACCTTGTGGCAAGTTTGGTCCTTCGACTTTGGACTTTATTTCTTTTCTTCTTTCGTTGGCTTCAAAGAAAAATATCCGGGCATTACAAACAGAGTTAGCCCAAAAGGTGGTCTAGCTGTATGGAAAAGTACATCAGATAATAACATGTACATAAAAGTCTTCGGAAGAAATCTGTCTTCATAAACTGGCTTCGGAAGACTTTGTCTTTGAAGCTTCGGAAGACTTCATATTTGGCTTCGGAAGATATTGGTCTTGGCTTCGGAAGATTTTACACTTAGAATATTTCTTGTGTGAGATGTAAAACTTCCAAAGTATTTCTACTTTAGTACTTTGGTGCATGTAGGCAGAGAGACTTTGGATGCTTTGAATATTTTGACTGCATCAGACTTATTGGAATCCTTACAGTTTATTTGTCCATAGTCCATTCCTCTCTTATTTATATTAATAAACCCCAACTAAGCCCATTATTATTAATCGACTCGTTTCAAATTTTCGGGGCGTTACAGATCTACTTATCAATCATTGATGATTTTTCAAGGGGAGTATGTGTATATGAACTAAGATAAAGGATGACGTCATTGAAAGTTTTAAAAGTGAAAAAATTGGTTGAAACACAAACTGAAAGGAAGGTAAATATATTAAGGACTAATAATGTCTTGAGTTTTATAATGGTCAAATTATTAAGTTTTGCAAGGATAATAGGATAACAAGGCATTTCTGTCTACGTAGACCTAACAGAATGGGTTGGTGGAAAAAAGGAATAGGTCTTTATTTGATAAATTAAGGTGTTTATTGTCAAGTTTAGGATTACCAAAACAGTTATTGTGTGAAACAAAGATGATGGCAGCTTTTTTGATTAATAGGTCATTATCAACATTAATAGAGAAGAAGATGCCTATAGAGTTATGGTCTGATAAGAAGGAGGACTATGCTTTTTATAAAGGTGATTGGGATTTTGTTCATATTTGCCAAGGAAAACTTAAACTAAGAACTTTAAGAATATATTGTAAGGCCCCATTCCCGGAGACCTCACAGTTGGTCAACCACAGCATTTAATACATTATATATTATAAATATACAAACTCAAGCAACGGAATTATTATAACAAAAGCCATTCATTTCTTTTTAAAACACTATTGTTGTGCAATACACTATTGTTTGACTGATTACAAAGGAATTATTTAACTGCATTACAAAACAACAGCGATATGAAATACGAATGGATGTCAGTCTTTCCTGCCAAGTAGCTCCACCCTCGTGCCATCCTTAGCAATAATTACCTGCCAACTGAAAATGTATAAAAGTCAGCGTTGCTAAGTGAGTTCTAGTTTTAAAAGTAATAAAATACTTTCAGTATGTTGTATATGAAAAATACTCTTTCTGTGAAATACAACTCTTTACTTTATATGCGAGCACGCATTAACTATATGAACACACACTGTCCGTTCTCTTTACTATATGCCTTGTTTACTCTGTATTCTTTTATCCTTATCTTTCACTATCTGTATGGACCAATGAGCAATACCCTAAACTGTATGTGCGGTGAACCTGGTGATGGGCCATTTATATCCCTCAAAAGGGTTCTGTTTACTGTATACAAGGCCGACCCAATCACCTAGGGTACGCTGCAAAGGTCCTGCCAATCTCAATTGACTGGCCCTGTGTGCATAATAAGGTAGCTAACCCACATCACGGTTGAGCAAACGACAACATGGTCGTGTACCTCCTATAAGCTTGTAAGACTTGTTAACATTTATTAATGTTCCTCTTCTCTTCTTTATTGCTCGTCCTATTTATTATTACAATATACTTACGTTATGATAATAAACATACCACATTAAGTAACACACTATAAGTAATAATAATAGCAATAATAATAAGGAACAATCATAAGGCAATCATAAAACAATCGTAATCATGTGTAGAGATTAATGAAGAGGCTGACGCAACCTAAACATCCAAATGTCTATCCTGCATGTTGCACAAGTGCATTAAGAAGAATGCTTAGGATGTTTTACACATGCAAAAGAAAATACTCTAAGTGTGAAATCTTCCGAAGCCATGACCAATATCTTCCGAAGCCAAATATGAAGTCTTCCGAAGCCTCAGAGACAAAGTCTTCTGAAGCTTCAACTCATGAAGACAGATTTCTTCTGAAAACTTTTAACACATGCTTTATCTGATGTACTTTTCCATAAAGCTGGACCCCTTTTCGCTGCACCTTTGTAGGGTCACCAACTTACATGAGTTGGTGAAAAGGTCCATGCTTTTGGTAACTGTACATTGAGGTCTTGAGTCTGTAACTTTCTACTTCATGTACTTTATCCTTTTTGGTAATAGATAAGGATGTGAGCTATGGCATGTCATAGTCACTAGTCAAAAGGCAATGTGCCTTTTGACTCTACAATCGATTTTTTTGGTGTCTAGTCAATTGTATCCAGCTGGCTTTCAAAGTATAGCCGGTTGTAGGATGTAGTATAAGTATCTCATGTTTATCTATTTTTGAATCATGCTTTGTAACACTTGTAATAGAACATAGAGAAAGCAATATATTGTATTCTTGAAAACCATATACTTGTGTTCTTTATGTTCTGTCTCTTAGATTACTTGTGTTCTTAGTGTCTTACCTTGGTTAATCCAGTTTACTACTTGATTAAGTTTAATTAATCTCCTCTTTGTGTTTGTGTTGTAACTGACCCCCTTCAACGATCCTGCATTTGGTATCAGAGCATTTCAGGCTCTTGATATAAGATCTCACCATCTTAAGATCCCTCACATACACAAAAACTAAAGTTTTCAAATGGCAGCCATCTCCAAGACTGATATGGAAACTGGAACCATGAACAAGTCCCCACTGATCACTCATGATGAGTTTGACACCTGGTGTTTAAGAATAGAAGGTTTCATCAGGTCTCTTGATTCAAGAATGTGGGAGTCTATTGTGAATGGACCTTTCATATGTAGCACCCCTTCTGCTACTGGTGCTGATATGATCCTCAAAGATGTGGCTAACTACTCTGATGAAGATAGGAAGAGAGTAGAGATTGACAGAAAAGCCATGACAGCCCTTCAAACTGCCCTTCCAAACTCTGTGTACAGAGGTTTCAAGAAGTGCAAAACAGCCAAGCAGCTATGGGATGCACTAAAACTAATGTATGGGGGTTCCTCTGAAGCCAAGGAGAACAAGAAGGATATCCTGAAGCAGCAGTGTGAAAATTTCACCTTCAAAATAGGTGAAAACATGACTCAGTAGTACTTCAGGTATGTTGAGATTGTGGATCCCTAGTGGATGAAGGAGTTTCTCTTGAGAACAGAGACATTGTAAGGAAGTTCATGTCCTCACTTCCTAGGCAATGGACACACTATTGTGTGGTGATCAAGAGAACTGAAAATCACAAAACTCTTACTCTGACAAAGATATGGGATTCTTAGTGGCTACCAGATGGAGATGAACATGCAAGGTTCATCTGGTAACTCTAACAATCAAATGGGTTCAACCCTACATGTAGTTGAACGGGACAGCATAGAACCCAAACATCATCTCATATGCTACCCTGACAACTCACCAAAGGGTCCTTTCATCACCTTCCCAGAGACACCAAGAGAGAACTACACTCAAGGAAGCCCATTCCACGAGACAAGCTCTTCTCAAGCTTTTGTGTCTTCTGATGAAAGTTGTGGCAACTCTCTTTTCACTCTTGAAGACCTGGACTGTATTCATCCAGATGATCTGGAATACATGGAAATAGTCCAGCAGATGGCTCTTCTCACTCACAGAGCCAAGAAGTTCTACAAGAGGACTAGAAGAAAGTTTCAAAGCAATACAACCAGTGGAAAGTTTGGCCTGGATAAAGGCAAAGTCAAGTGTTACAACTGTAGCTTGATGGGCCATTTTTCCAGAGAGTGTAAGGCACCTAAAACAAATGGTGGCCAAACACAGTCTAGACCAAACTACACTGACAAAGCTCTCTTGAATGAGAATTCAAAGCAGCAGGCTACTGTTGCTGTTGAAGAAGGAGGCTTTGACTGGAGCTTTCAGGAGGAAGGTGCTTCTCCTAACCAAGCATTGATGGCAAATCATGATGAAGCCAAGGTATTGGAACATCTCTGTACTCCTGAATGCGTTGCTAAATTTAATAGATATAGGACCTATAACCTGAGATGAGATCTGACCTTGAGTCCTTAACATTTTAAAATCTGATGTTAGAAAGTTTGAAAATGATTATAAACTGAAGATAGAGGACCTTGAGAAAACCATTTCAGTTCTAAAACATGAACATACAGATTTTAGGACTCAAATTAAAGATCTCATAATCTAGTTAACTGAGTGCCGGCTGAGCTTGTGATCAGCAAAGCCAGAGCAGAAAAGAATGTTCTTGAAGAAGATACCTTCAAGTACATGATATCCTCATCCTTGCACAACAAGGTGTGATATCAAAACAGGCAGAGACTGGGATCCAATGAGATAGCTCCTCCACACACAATCTTGTCTGTAAGATCTCCTAGGTGTGGAACTTGTGAAGATGAGCTTCCTCTCATAGATCCTATGAGTGAAGAGGATGAAGAAGAGATAGTGAAGAATTCCTCTGAGAAGAATGAAGAGGAGGATTCCAAGAAGGGCCACTATCCTTTTGAGGAGAAGAAGAAGACTGTCATGACCAAGTCCATGAGAAAGAACTTGAACAGAAAGAGCAAAAGAAAGGCAAGGAAGGCTCAAGAGATCAAGGCTACTTTTGACTCTAAGCAGAAACAAGTTTTCATCTCTGCAGGGTTTAAAGTTGTAGGGACTAAATACATCAACCAAAACTCTTTTCCTAAGAGTTCTAGTTCTTCTTCAACTCATCTCTGTAACAAGAAGAAGACTGATCTGCTGCGTACCACTACTGCATAACCTGGACCATCAAACTCCAAGCACAGTTCTCAGCCCCAGAGGACTATCTCAGCATCTGCAAAGATGAAGGTGGAGAAGGGACGTGACCAAAGACAGTCTTATTCTCGGCAAAAGACTCTTGTGAAGAAGAAAATAAGGTGTGTCATGTGTGAAAGTACCTCTCACATTGCTAAGGATTGTCCATACAATCCTAAAGGTACTGTCCATATGACCTGTACAAAGACTTCAAAGAGTTCTAAGAAGATTCAAGCTTCGGAAGGAAAACATGTTTCCTTCGGAAGCTCCAAGTCTAAGAAGAAGGGAACTGGAAAATTACCATCGGAAGAAAAGTTGGTCTCGAAAGAAATGAGTTCTTCCGAAGCACTGAAGTCTGCTGCAGTGTTTGCAGAATCTTCTGAAGGTTCAGTCATCAAAACTTCTGAAGTCCCAAAAGCTTCTGAAGTTTTGAAGGTCAAGTCCAGGACTCCAAAGGTGGTGTGGATGTCTAAGAAAGACCAAGTGACTGAGAATTCTCTATCAACAACAGCTCAATATCCTCTTAGTACAACCATTGGATCTAATACTATTGAATTACCTTCTGTTAATGAGCCCAAGACAAGCAAGGCTTGGGTTTCAAAATGTAACTAACCATTTTCTTTGTGCAGGGACAGCTAAAGACAAACAAAAATGTCTGGATCATTGATAGTGGATGTTCCAGGCACACGATAGGCAATAGGTCACTACTCTATAACTTTGAAAGAATTGATGGAGGACCAGTTGCCTTTGAAGGAGATGAAGGTGGTTACATTTCTGGAAGGGGCAAGGTCATAAATGGTAAGCTCAGCATTGATAAGGTAAACTTTGTTAAGGAGCTAGGGTACAATCTTCTGATTGTATCTCAATTTTGTGATCTCTCAAGCCTGGTGTGGTTATTCTCATGAGCATATCCTGGTTAGAGCCCCCAGGAAAGGGAACATGTACAAGATGGATCTACAAGAAACATCTCCCTCTGGAGAAGTTTTATGCTTTCTGTCTAAATCTAATAGTGATGAGTCTTTCCTATGGCATAAAAGAATGTGCCATGTAAACTTTAAGAACATGAACATATTAACTAAAAATGATTTGGTAACTGGAAGACCAAAGAAAGAGTTTACAAGTGCTGACAATTGTGTTGCATGCCTGAAAGGGAAGCAACATAAGGTATCTCACAAGCCTAAGGAAAGGAACTCCATCACTACACCCCTACACTTGTTACATATGGATCTTTTTGGCCCCACCAGTGTAATGAGTTTAGGAAGGACCTCTTACTATTTAGTGATCACAGATGACTTTACAAGATGCACCTGGGTTTTGTTCCTTAGAACTAAGGATGAGATTCCTAAGATTTTGAAGAATTACATCTTAAATATTGAGAATCAATCTGTTGACAAGGTCAAAATCATAAGATGTGATCAAGGAACTAAATTTAAGAACCAAATCCTTGATACATTCTATGATAAAAAGGGTATTACAAGACAATACAGTGCTCCCAGGACTCCTCAGCAGAATGGTGTTGCTGAGAGGAGAAACAAGACACTGATTGAAGCTGCAAGAAGCATGCTGTCTGACTCTAAGCTGCCCATCACCTTTTGGGCAGAGGCAGTCAACACTGCCTGCTATGTGTAGAATAGAGTTTTAGTAGTTAAGATTCATGGCAAGACTCCTTATGAACTTTGGCACAAAAGGAAACCTTTCATTGGTTTTCTAGGTCATTTGGTTGTCCTTGCACCATCTTGAATACCAAAGATCAAATTGCCAAGTTTGATGAGAAATCAGATGATGGACACTTTATTGGATACTCTTCTCAAGCTAAGGCTTATAGAGTATACAATCTCAGAACTAGAATTGTTGAGGAGACAGCCAATGTGACTTTTAATGAACACACACCCTGTGTTGCTGGTTCTGGTCCAGATTGGTTATTTGATCTTTATTTAGTTACCAACTGTTTTAACAAATCTTGTGAGAATGTTTCAGGATCTGCAAAAAAATTAAATACAGGTGATCCTGATCCAAGATTTGAGCTAAGAAGACCTTCAAGTCATACATCTTCAGCTCTAGTTGGAACTACTTCTGGAAATGAGGTTTTTGTTAGCACTACAATGACAAACTCAGCTGATACATCTGGGGTGCCTTCAAATTCCAGCTCAGAGGCTCCACAACTAGATAAGAACACCTCAATTGTAGAAGACAACAATGGTGGTGGTGATAGTGACCAAGAATTTCTTGATGCTACTAACCACACCATAGATGAGAACATCAATGATGTCACACACTGCTTGGATCAAGTCTCTCTTGAAAAGTGTGCTGATATGGTGGGAGAAACATCTATGCCAGATCTAAATTTCTCTAATTTAGATCTCTCTTAGCAACTTGCTGTGATCCCTTAGCTTAGGATCCACAAGTCTCACCCCACCACAAACATCATTGGAGATGTTGTCTCAGGGGTAAGAACAAGAAGACAAACCCATGAAGAAAATGTTTGTCTTCACTCTTGTTTCTTATCCCAGATACACCCAAAGAAAGTTGATGAGGCTCTAAAAGATGGAAGTTGGGTTGAAGCTATGCAACAAGAGCTGCTTCAATTCAAAAGGCAAAAAGTTTGGAGCCTTTGTCCTCTTACTTGTGGGAAGACTACCCTTGGAACCAAATGGGTGTTTAGGAACAAGAAAGATGATAGAGGCATCATCATCAAGAACAAAGCTATACTGGTTGTTCAAGGATACACACAAGAAGAGGGGATTGACCACACTGATGTCTTTGCTCCAGTAGCAAGATTAGAAGCTGTGAGGATATTCCTGGCATTTGCTGCATCCAAGAACTTCAAGGTCTTTTAGCTTGATGTGAAGTGTGCCTTTTTGAATGGAGTGATTGATAAAAAGGTTTATGTCAAACAGCCACCTGGTTTTTATAGACCCTGATCATCCTGATTATGTCTGCAAGCTTGACAAAGCTCTCTATGGGCTGCATCAGGCACCCAGGAAATGGTATGAGACACTGTCTGAGTATCTTTGTAAACATGGATACAGGAGAGGTACTATAGATGGAACTCTCTTCATCAAAGGACGGGGAAATGACATTTTCCTAGTTCAAATGTATGTGGATGACATCATCTTTGGTTTAACTAATCCAAAGCTCTGCAAAGACTTTGAGAAGCTAATGAAAGACAGATTTGAAATGAGTGCCATGGGGGAACTCAATTTCTTTCTAGGAATTCAAGTGAAGCAACTTGAAGATGGCATCTTCATAAGTCAGTCAAAGTATGTTCAGGACATTCTCAAGAGATTCAATATGACTGATTGTAAGATTGCTAAGACACCCATAGCTAGAAACCACTCCCTTGGACCTCATCTTGAGGGGGAGTGTGTAGATGAGCACTTATACAGGGCTATGATTGGGTCTCTTATGTATCTTACTGCTAGCAGGCCTGATATCATGTTTGCTACATGCATCTGTGCAAGATATCAAGCAAACCTAAGATGTCTCACCTCATCACTGTCAAGAGGATTCTAAGATACCTCAAAGGTGCTTCAACACTTGGTTATGGTACCCTAAGAATCCTGACTTCAATATGTATGCTTATACAATAGTAATTATGGTGGTTGCAACATGACTGCAAAGTCTACATCTGGGGGATGTTAGTTCCTTGGTGGAAGGGTTGTCTCATGGCAATGCAAGAAACAATCCTGTGTCTCTACATCAACTACTGAAGCTAAATACATTGCTGCTGCAAGCTGTTGTGCCCAAGTACTTTGGATTCAATATCAGATGCTGGACTATGCATTAAACTTCAAGGAGACTCCCATTCACATAAACAACAACAGTGCTATCTCAATCACAGAGAACCCTGTGCAGCACTCAAGGACAAAGCACATCAATATCATGTATCATTTAATAAGAGATAACTATGAAAAAGGATTAATTAAACTAGTCAAAGTTCACACAGATGAACAATACACTGATCTGTTCATAAAGGCTTTTGATGAACAAAGATTTAAATATCTAATATCAGCTATTGGGATGATCAACTTTGAGTAAGCTTTTCTTAAAACTAATTCTCATTATTTCTTAAAATATGTGTGTCCTAAGTTGTCTAGTTCATCACTTTCATAAGCTCATGTTTTCTTTCGATGAAATTTTCTTTTTGAAGATTTTCCTTAGATTTTTGAAAATTTTGGTTACTTCGGAAGTTATGCTTTTAACTTCGGAAGCAAATCATGCCTTCAAAATAAATAACTGTATGAAAAATTTTACCTTCGGAAGAGTTCTCAGATCTATCTTCCGAAACTTAAATACTTGTATCAGACAATTGCTTATTTTCAAGGACCATTTACTTCCGAAACAAAATTAACTCTCGGAAGCTTTGTTGTCTTATATACAAAGCACTCAAGTTTTAATTTCTCTTCCAAAGCAAATTTCTCAAAACTCTCAGGAAATTCTTCCGAAGATTATTTTAGCTTCGGAAGCTTTTTAATTAAAACTTCCAAAGATAATAAACCTTCGGAAGCTTTTTGACTTCCAAGAAAACTACTTTTTGAGCAAAAGTAAACTACTTTTTCAGAGGTGGGACCGACATTCGGATTTCAAAGTGTATCCTCTTTCATTAAACTTTATCTAAAATCCCTCTCACATATTAACCCAATGGTTTCCCCCTCTTTCTATCAACTATTCTTCCCCCAAACCTAAAAAGCCAAATTTCTCTTTGAAATTTCTTTCTTCCTTCTTTCTTCATCTTTAAGCTACCTCACAATGGCCAACCTTGCTCATAGAAATGACCCCAACTTTACCATGCAGCTACACAGGCAACATAATCAGGTTGCTCTGATAAGCTCTGAGAAAGATCCTCATTTCTCAAAGGTTTGTCAATTCTTATCTTTGTCTAACTACTTCTCCTCCCTAACCATTGATCCTCCACTCTATGAGGATCAACTGCTAGAATTTTGGAAAACCTACCAAGAGGTTGTTATGGATGGGAAGAAGGCACTGTCTGCCACAGTGCAGGGGAGAACAGTCTTCTTCACTCCAGCCGTCATCAACATGCATCTTCAGCTGGATGATGAAGAAGGTGAGGTGTTCTTCCCAAAGGAAGCTGTCAATCATTTCTTTGAGCAGATGGGATATGAGGGAGATTTCTCTGTAAAGACCTTTAGGAAAAGGAAGGTCTTATCCCAATGGAGATTCCTGCTCCATTTGGTCATCCACAGCTTATCAAACAAGCATGGTGGATGGGACTAGATTACTAAGGATCTCTCCTTCATAATCCATGGAATGGTTCAGGGGTTCAAATTCAGGTATTTTTAGTTTGTTTATACCAATTTACTTGCTAATTTAGACTCCTTAGAGTATTACATGTTTCCTAGATATGTCCAGTACATTCTTAACTATGAACTGGGCTCATAGTTAAGGGAAACAGGTAACATTCTTAAATTGGGACAGATGAAGCCTGGCATCTTTAAAATACTGAGAAAGCTCACTATTGGCTTCTCTAGGGTAGAAACAGCCCTTGTCCCAAAAATATTAGGGCTCATTGCTCAAGGTGACAACCTAGCAGCACAAGCTAGTGTTGAGCCCACACCTGCTACCTCCCAACCACCCACACAGCCTCAAATCACCATCACTTACGAAAGAAAATCCAAATGAACCCCTGCTCAGGCTATTTAGTCTATGAGGGCCCGCATATACTCACCCATACAGGAAGAAGTGGACACTGGAGCTCCCACTTTTCCTGAGGAGCAACCACTCCCATCTCTTCAAGAATCAGTGCTGAGGTTCCTCATGCTCAGCCTGATGAGCTCATTAGCCCAACTGCCTTAAGCCATCACTCTGAGTATTAACACTCAAGTGATCAACCTTCAGGGGACAGTTACCATCCCCAGCCTATAGATCTCAACCAACCAATTCCTAACCTTGACTTCTATACTGATGAAGATCTAGGTTTCAGTGAGTATAATGAGTCCCTCCTCTTTACTCCTACTCAGAGAGATGAATGCTCCTGAGTCTCCTATATCTATCCCACATCAGTCACCTACAACTAAGGTGGACACTTCTGAACCTATTCAGGATGTCCATATGGATGAGGCTCCCACTTCTAAAAGTGATTACATCATTAAGACCTCAACCATGGCAACTCAGCCCACTGAAATCTCAACTGAGATTGCCAGTGAGTAGAGGAAAACCAGCAGCCAAGAACCTGAAGCTGGTGGTGAGAGAGAGGACTTTGGTCCAATCATCTCATCCCTTAATGAGTCTTCTGATGAAGATGAGTGGAATCTGAGACTAAAGGTGCACAAACTGACTAACACATGCACCTATTTAGTCTCATAGGTCAGTCACCTTGAATCTCAGGTGACTACCTTACATAACAGGATCAATGATCACCAACTTGAGATTTCATATCTTAAGAAATAACTAGCTGGGAGACCCTTAAGAAGAGCACAACCAGGAACACAAGAACCTATGGATGTGATTGACCTATCTTCCAGCTCACCTATGCAAGTGGGTAATGCTACCAAAAAGGGGGAGAAAGTTATTACAGCCACAGAACCTAGGAGTTCTTCAGAGAGAGTGGACATTGAGGACTCACCATCCTCACTTGCAATTGTGCATTCTCAGTAACCTTCTCAAGTTCACATTGATGTGGACTACATAGACTCCTTCATACAAAGTCTGTTTGAGGATGGGATACCAAGGGCTATGTCATCTTCACCATCTTCCAATCATATCATTGGGTGGAGGTATGACAACATCAGGAAAGACCTAATCATCATAAGAGTTCAAGGATAGCAAGAAGTCTTCAATTTTCAGACTTTGAACTACTATGAAGGTTTGGATTTAGTCAATATGCCACTTGTCAACCTAAGCAAATCAAGACAAGCTGACAGACTGGCTCAAAGAATCCAAGACAGGATCACTGTAGAGTTCAGCTTAAGAAGGAGACTTAGGCAATCAGGCAATGCCATCGGTTAACTGGATGTTGAGGCAGACCCTAAGATTAGTTTCATAGGGAAACCTTGACTGAAGGCCCAGTGGCAGAACCTGAGACCCTTGTCTCATCATTATCAACTGCTGCAGAGATCCACACTCCTATTGAGACACCTACTGGTGAAGGTGCTTCTCAACCTCTCTCTAGCCAGAGCTTAGAAGCTGCAACAAACAATGAAGGCCAAAGTCTCTCCACCCTGAGTCACAAAGGTCTGTGAGTGACAAAGGGAAAAGAAAAATGACATCTGAGGAGATTAAGGAGGACGAGAGAGAGAGGAAAAAGAGGCTGATGGGAGAAAGTTCCTCTACTAAGCCTTCAAGACTCATGGAGTCTGCCATCAGGGCTGCCCTCAGACCAAATACTCAGAATGATGAGTTAAGGTCAGTTAGGATAAATTACCTGCAGACAAGGAACTATGACATAGATAGTGTTATCTCTCTCCCCTTAAGAGTTGAATGAACTGGTTGATCTGGAATGGTCAAAGGAGAAGAAGGAAGCAGAAGATGCAGAGCTTCTAGTACAAGTCAAAGAAGAGAGAAGAAAAAGACTGTACAAGGATATGCCTATCCTCTCCCCAGTTCAGGAAAGTCCTGCACAAGAAGAAGTGGTTCAACACGAACCTCAGGTAGACAAAGAAGAAGAGAGGATCAAGATGATCAACTACCTGAGTGCCACAGGCTTCTATCAGGCAGATGCACTCATTCCCTTGTCCTATGACTATGTTGAATTTGAGTACTTAAAACAGCTTGAACTTGAGATAATCAAGGACAGAAAGACAACTAAGAAGAAGCTAAGGGAAGAAGCTGCAAAATCAAGAGTTGTCATCCAAAAAGCATGAAGAAGTTTATTGATATGCAGAGGAGGATGAGCTTCTTAAAGCTATATGGATTCTCTAGAAGGAGACTTGGCCCCATGTCTCTATCCACTATGGATGAGCATATTAGGGTGATTAAGCAGAAGATCAAAAGTGGAGAGCTTATTGACTTACACTCCACTCCAAGTCAAGCCCCACCTGAAGTGGAGGTTAAGGTTGAACAACCAGAGACAACACAACCTGGACCTCCTGCTGAAACTCAACAAGCTTCATCTTCTGATCCACAGCAGGGTCAACCTCCCTCTCCTTCTGAGCCTGAGAGAGAGAAAGTCCTAACTGAGAAAGACAGTGAAGATTAATCTAGTACTGCAGGCCAGTCTTCTCAGTTAAAACCTATAAAAAGAAAGAAGAGGATGGCTTCTAAACCAAAGCCAAAGAAGAAGAAGACTGCACCCCCTTCTAAACCCCAGGATGAGTCAGAACATCTTGAGGTTGTGCAGCCAGAGGATGCTACATCAACTCCAATTCAAACAGCTCCTCTAGCATCAGGAAGACCCATCTTGTCTTGTACATACACCACAAATCCAGAAAGATGGCATGTCATTAGAGATCAAGGCACTGAAGACATTTACACATGGCAAAATATGTTTCAGTTGCCTCTACATGACCTCTTTGATATGAGAAGACACTTTGATAGCTTGAAGGATCCTCATCACCTTATGAAAAAAGGATTGGTGATCATCCTAATGAGGACTGTTGACATCTGAAGTCTACTAAGTATTTTGGTAGCATTAGCCTAGAGGGAGTTTGTAGAGATTAATGAAGAGGCTGATGCAACCTAAACATCCAAATGTCTATCCTGCATGCTACACAAGTGCATTGAAGAAGAATGCTTAAGTAGTTTTACACATGCAACAGAAAATACTCTAAGTGTGAAATCTTCCGTAGCCAAGACCAATATCTTCCGAAGCCAAATATGAAGTCTTCTGAAGTCTTAGAGACAAAGTCTTCCGAAGCTTCAACTCATGAAGACAGATTTCTTTCGAAGACTTTTAACACATGCTTTATCTAATGTATTTTTCCATAAAGCTGGACACCTTTCCACTGCACCTCTGTAAGGTCACCAACTTACATGAGTTAGTGAAAAGGTCCATGCTTTTGGTAACTGTACATTGAGATCTTGAGTGTGTAACTTTCTACTTTGTGTACTTTATCCTTTTTGTAATAGATAAGGATGTGAGCTATGGCATGTCATAGTCACTAGTCAAAAGGCAATCTGCCTTTTGACTCTACAATTGATTTTGTTTGTGTCTAGTCAATTGTATCTAGTTGGCTTTCAAAGTATAGCCGGCTGTAGGATGTAGTATAAGTATCTCATGTTTTTGTATCTTTGAATCATGCTTTGTAACAATTGTAATAGAACATAGAGAAAGCAATATATTGCATTCTTGAAAACCATATACTTTTGTTCTTTGTGTTCTGTCTCTTACATTACTTGTGTTCTTAGTGTCTTACCTTGGTTAATCCAGTTTACTACTTGATTAAGTTTAGTTAATCTCCTCTTTGTGTTTGTGTTGTAACTAAACCCCTTCAATAATCCTGCATCATGCATGAAACCATCATTAATAAACCCTAGTCAAACCTCGGTCAAAACCCTAAGAGCACAAACTCCCAAGAATTCTGTAATAAATTCTAAGTGTTGGGCGCTTAGACACTATTTGGGCGCATGGGCCCTGTTTAGGCGCTTCATCACTATACAGGCGCATCAACCAACACTTAGTTGTTTTAACACTTAGGCGCATGAACCATTTAGGCGCATGGACACTATTCGGGCGTATGGTCCATTCGGTCACATGGACACTTAGACACATGGGTTTATTCGGGCGTATGGAAACTTAGGCGCATGGGAATATTTAGACGCATGGGTACTATTGGGGCGCATGGCCCTACACTTAGTCGTCTGACTAATATTTCTAGGCGTATGGACTACTATTCAGGTGCATGGGTTACACTTAAATTCTTCTAAGGCATTCCCAGGCGCATGAGCCTTATCTAGGCGGATGAACCTTTTGTACAACATGTTTTTAGTATGTTTTCGAACCCAATCATCAAACCTATCTATTCTAAGCTTACCAAGGCTATTCTAAACATGAACAACCTATAAGCATCCAAGAATCATCATCCAACATGCATATTACATACGGGTATACATACATAAACATTTGAAAATCGTTTTAATACATTTTCAGCCCCAAGAGAGTTTAAAACAAGTAAAACCCGGGGTCTAGAACTCACCTGGTGTAACGTGGGTGTTTCTTCCTTCTAACCCACTTGCAAATGAGTTCAAACACCTAAAAACACACCAAAACACACACACACGGACACACACACACAAGCATATAAGCACATAAGCATGTAACCGAGACAAAAACCCAACATGAACACTTAAAACTCCGAATTCTTACCTTGTATTCAATTCTCTTCTTCTTCTTCTTCAACCGAGAGTGTTTCTGCTCTCTCTCTCTCTCTCTAATCCGAAGTGAAAAAGGTGATGGGAAGTGAGGGTGGGCGGCCATGCCCACCTTTACACCAACTTTTGTACTTTTATCCTCATTTACATTTTTAACCCCTCCACTTAGGCTTATTGATATTTCCTTCTTTTATTCTTCATTTATTATTCTTCTTTTAAAAGAATAACTGGGTGTTACATATATTTGTTGGGTATTCAACTGGGGTAAATGAGTATAGGCTTTGAAAGCTTGCTAATAATATCCCTAGGATAATAATCAACAAGGATGTGGTGTTTAGAGAAGATATGGTTTATAAGATTCAATTAAAGAAGACTGTAAAAGATTAATATGATCAAGAAGTTAAAATTAAGGTGGAGTTGCCTCATGTGTGTTCTATTAGTAGTAGGACATCTGAGCTTGAAGCTAATGGTTCAAGTAGAGTTAATGATTTCTATTGCTAGATACTTAAGTTTAGAATTAACGAAGATACTTAAGCATATGTGTTCATTGTAGCTGAAAATGAATGTGTATTTAAACCCTTGAGATATTATATGGTTGTTGCTTTAGATGATAAAGAGAAATTGATGACAACTATGGTTGAGAATTAAATTCTTTGCATAAGAATATACCTGGGTATTAGTATACCAACCTAACTATTAGAAGTTAGTTGATTACAAGTGGATTTACAAACTATTAAAGGAAATAAAGGTGAAGCTCCTAGGTTAAAATCAAGGTTTTGTAGTTAATCACACTTCAATTACAATTGTTTTAGCATTAATAACAAAGTATGACTTTGAGTTTGAGTAGTTAGATGTAACCACTATTTTTTACATGAGAGATTTGATAAGGACATATATATGAAACAACCATTTGGGGTTGAGGGGGAGGGTCAAAAAGACCCAAGATAATAGTATAAAAGATTTGATGGTTATATAGTTTTAAATGATTATTGTTGAAGCAATTATGATAGTTATGTGTAGTACAAAGCAGAATAACAAGATAATTTGTCTACTTATTATTATATGTAAATGATATGTTAGTGGCTTTTAAGAATATGTTACAATTTACAAACACTAAATCCTTATTAATGAAGGCATTTGACATGAAAAGGTTACGGAAAGCTAAGAAATATTAAGCCCGAAAAAAAATAAAAATAAAAACTTTTGAGTTGCTTAAGCTGACCTAAAACTATTATATAGATTAAGTGTTAAATAATTTATTATGGATGAATGTAAAGCTGTTCTATTGGGAAACAACGTAATTGTCCAACCAGGATTCTTCGACAAATCAAGAATTCCTTATCCTACAACTAATCAAGAAGTGAAGAGAATGTCAAGAATTCCTAATGCTAGTGCTGTTAGTAGCCTTATCTATTGATGGTCCACACAAGACCTGTGATAGGTTTAGTTGTAAGTGTTATAAGCATGTATTTGAGTACTCATGGTAAGTAGCATTGGTAAAAGGTTATGTTGATCTTGAGGTAATCTAATAGTATAAGAGGCACATGGCTTATATTAGGAAAATATGACGAGCAAGAACCAATTATGCAGGGGTATGTTGACTCAGACTTTGTAAAATATATGGACAAAGGAAGGTTGATAAAAAGATACGTGAAAAGTTCTTGGTAAAACGATTAGTTGGAAAGCATCACTATAACATTGTGTAGCTTTTCTACAACAAAATCAAAATTCATTACATTAACTAAGCCTGTGAAGGAGTCAATGTGGTTGAAAGGGTTTAGTTTTTAATTGAAAATTAAAATTACTAATACAATTGTACAATGTGATAATATGGGTTCAATTCAATCATCAAAGTATAAAGTGTTTAGTGAAAGATCAAAACACATAAATTTCATCTTGCATTTTAGTAAAGATGTGATAAACTCTAATTTTGAATATGTTGACACTATAGGCTATGCAGCTGATATGTTGACTAATTCTCTGATATGTTGACTAACTCTCTTTCTGGTTAACTGATTAGTATTAAGTCCCTCACGTTGCGGTGGGGTGTGTAAAACCGTGCCAAGTAACATTAATGTTATATCACCGGTAACGACCACCAATACGAGAAAAGTTCATTTAAAAAAGAAATAGGAGCGAAAAAATATAAAACCGAATGGAAAGTAGATGTAAAAATGTTGAATCACACACGTGAAATGTAAAATCTTAAAACTAAATTGATCTAAAACCCGGATGTTGTGCCAGAACTGTTAAAAAAGAAAAAATAAGCATAAACATTGAACCACATGCACATATTTGTGTTAACTTGTAAAATTTGTAAAACGAAAAATTATAAGATATGAAAAGTATATGGAACAAAGTTGAAAGTGAAAAAATATAGAGATTAAATTATAAAAGTTGTAAAAAGTATTAGGGTTAAAAGTAAAATTTAAAAATAAAAACCATAAGTACAACCCATTAAGCATAAGATACAACATTTGATGCATAAAAATTTAGTAGTTAGTATTATATATTAGTGGCTATTAAGTTGGGATGACTTTGGCTTGGAACACTATGGTGGATATTGTGCATTTTGGTATAAAAGTTGGATATTGTGGAGTTTGGTATAAAAGTTAAAACACTTTGTGTTATTAAAGTCAAATTCAAGATAGAAGTTCGGGTGGATAATTAATGTTAAACTTTGAATAATTGTTTGTGTAAAACTAAAAGTTAGTTTGTTAATTTTCTAAAAACAATGATTTGGTTAAAAGCAATTTGGGGAGTAAGATTTAATTGTAGAGAGAGATATTAAATCACATTGTTTGTTATTAGGAATGGATTGCTAACCGGTTATCTTACTGGTTGATTGGTCGGATCAGATTTATGAATCGTATAACTTTATAAACACACACACACCCAGGATGGTTCCTGAGAAAACCAATAGTTATATGAAAACCAAAGAAAACGACAGAAACCCATAACATAATTAATATTATTTTGTTATTTTAATTGTTAGAAGGTTATTTACGTTTTTGTAACATGTATATTGAATATAAGTTCGAGAATGAAGTGTCTTACGTATGTGTAACACTATTTCGAATAAAAAATAGTTACATATATGTACCCTATATGTGACGTATATGTGTAACCATGCTACGATATTTCATTTGATCCATACCTTTATTTATATATACACATACACAAATATAAAGGATAGTGATAAAAATAGTATAAATTATATGTCATGTTTTATTGGTTTTCTCTAGTTTTCATATAACATTGTTGTTTTTTTAGGATCCTTTGAAAACTATGTTATAAATAAAAACCATGAAAATCAAGGGTTACATATAATTAAGTATATGTTACAAAGTATACAACTAAGAGTTACGTATATGTATGGGTTATATACGTATGTGTTACCAAGTGTACTAAGAGTTACCTACATATAACTCATACAAGTTACGTATACGTAAGTTGTTTCGTCATCATTGTCATTCCTTGGAGTTTAAACTAAATAATATATAATGACCTTAAAAAATAAGATTGAATTTTACTTAAATATACTTTAAATAATTAAAAAGTTAAATCAACTATAATTATGTGGTTGGTTAGTGATGGTTTTTACGATTTTTAATTATAAACATGGTTTTCACTTGATCCCTCTCCTATATTATTGTCACACCCTGACCGACGCCAAAATAATCGGGCAGACGAATGTGAAATGATTGTTCATAGCACATGGACTAAATAAGTTGAAATAATATAAATATTATTTTCATTGAACATTACAAGACAATTAAATCATTACAATACAAATAAGATATAAACAACAACATAAGATTTGCAATTAAACTAAATCCAAGTCCTATATGAGCACAAAGAGATCCTCAAGTATCAAACTTGAAACATATTAAAAATAAAGGGTCAACTTTGAATGTTGGTGAGTTTTCATGGATTAAACATACATATATATAAAATATTTACATGTAGCAATAATGGTTATGAATTTAGCAAGTTTATAGAATACATATAGCTACAATCAAACTTGATGGATTACAAGATTACAAATTTACAAGATTAAGAGATTAGCTTAGTGTACTTGGATTAACCAAGTAGGCTTGTCAGGCCCATAGATCTATGATGTCGCTAGGCTAGCAATAGTTAATGATTGTTAACATATAATGTATCTCATGTAACACTCATAATAATACCAATAACTATGATAACAAGTAAACATGAATTGGATGTTTATTTACAAGTATCAAGATGTTTACAAGTGTAAGTTCATAAGGTTAACATGTTTTACCCCAAAAGGTGTGAAATAAAATAAAAAGAGGGCATGGAGAACTCACATGAGAAACTCACAATAATAGTGATGGTTGTAGAGTACATAAGAAAGCTTAGATGTCAAGAGTCAAAGGTGATGTCCTAAATGATAAAAAAACAATAACATAAGGTAGGAATTCATTACAAGAAGTTAGGACACTTAGGAATGCCAATAAGTGAAAGGTAGATTGAAGAACGATTATTGTACCAATTTTAGATTTTGGACAGAATGTTTGTTATGTGTTTAAACAAGTTTTTAAAATAGAAAACAGTTTCATAAAATTACAAAAAATTACATTTGACTAGTTCAAAGTCTCCCACACAACGTTTGTTCAGAAACATTTCTATGAAAAGATCCGTAAACAGGTCAAAACATCAAAACAAGACAAAAGGTGTTGAAATGCACACTTATCTTGTGAAGGTTATTGTTGAGTCGTCCGATTCAGTTTGAAGATGTATAAACTGACATTGAAAAGGAAATTCAATGAACTTAATATTGGAGTCTGAGTTTACTCAATTTAGTTTCTATGATCAAGTTATGGTCGGTTGAAGTCAGATTATATTCTGCCAAAATTGTAGTAAGGCACTTATGTGCATTTTTAAAATCGTTAAAGCATGAAACGGGTTAGAACAAATTTATTATGTTGATATATGATATATTAGACTTCATTTGAGTTATATAAAAATTTTCCAAGACTTAGGTATAGCCATCACTTAGGGGAAATAATCTTGTGGAATAACTGAATGCAGCGGCATAACCGTCCATATGCAAACGAGATTCTTTGTTTACGTTAGCTTGATGTAAGAATGTTAGTGATTGTTAGAAGGTTAGTGAATGTTAGAAATTTAATGATAAAATGATAATTAATCAAATTAAAAGAGATTTAGTAGACGAAATAATAAAAGTAAGAACATAAAGTTATGAGATTAATTGGATGTTAGGAGGATTAAACAATATATAAATGCATAATATAAAAAGCAATATAAGTTTACCTTAGTATTTGAAACTTCTTGAAATTACTTTTAAAAGAAAATTCTTAAAATTACTTGTAAAATAAAATTCTTGAAATTAATCAAAACCAAAGAATGAAAGAAAGGTTGTTAGTGAGATTTTTAGACAATAAGTAAATGAAAAATAAGGCCTAAGCCTTGCTTTTATAGTTGAGGTTAGAAAGAGGTTATGAATGGTATTAATGGTGAGTTACAAGTCTTTTAAAAGGGGGCTATGATTTTAAAATCAATATAAGATTAAATGAAATAAATAGATAAAAGAAGAATTACAATTTAAACTTTTAATTTATTAAAACCTTAATTTTAATTTAATCAACTTATTTTCTTATAAAATTTTTATAACTTTTATAAAACTTGTAACTTTATAATTTGATTATTTATTTTCAATAATTAAAATTCATAATTACTAATAAAACTTTATAAGTATATTAATATTCATTTTATAACTTTATAACTTTTAATAAGTCTTTTTCATTTATTTATTTATTGTAAAATGATTTATAAATTTTATAATTTTGTGAAAAAGAATTATTTATAAAACAATGAATTATTATAAGTTGTTTAAATGATAAATTAAACAAATCAATTCACAATATTATTTAAACTACATGTCTAATCCATATAATTCATTAATGTAAAAAATAAGTTAAATAAAGAAATTCATATCGTACGAAAGTTCAATTTTAGTTCAGGTTCGGATTAATAACTTGAAAATAGCGGATGTTACAATTATATATATATATATATATGTGTGTGTGTGTGTGTGTGTGTGTGTGTATGTATGTATATATATATGTATATATATATATGTATATGTATATATGTGTGTGTGTATATATATATATATATATATATATGTATATGTATATATGTATATAGTTCAATCTAAGTATTTTATATGTATATTTTATATTTACATATCCAAGTTAACAATAATTATATATCCAACACTCCAATTTATTATCAGATCTACCCGTTAATATAAGGCCCTGTTCCCGGAAACCTTACAGTTGGGTCAATCACAGCAGTTAAAACATTAAACATTATAATTATACAAACTTAAGCAGCGGAAGTAATTTATCAAAAACCATTCATTTCATTTAAAACACTGTTGTTGAGCAATACATCATCGTTTAACTTATTACAAAAGAATTGTTTTACTGCATTATGGATGTCAGTCTTTCCCTGCCGAGTAGCTTCACCCTCGTGCCATCCTCAACAATAATTACCTGCCAACTGAAAATGTATAAAAGTCAGCATTGCTGAGTGAGTTCTAGTTTTAAAGGTAATAAACTAATTTCTGTATGTTGTATATGAAAATACTCTTTCTATGAAATACAACTCTTTACTGTGTATGCGAGCACGCATTAACTATATGAATAGATACTGCTCGTTCTCTTTACTATATGCCTTGTATGTTCTGTATTCTTTTATCATTATTTTTCACTTTCTGTATGGACCAATGAGCAATACCCTAAACTGTATGCGCGATGAAAACCGGTGATGGGCCATCTATATTCCTCAAGAGGGTTATGTTTACTGTATACAAGGCCGACCCAACACCTAGGGTATGCTACATAGTTCCTGCCAATCTCCAAGACTGGCCCTGTGTGTATAATAGGGTAGCTAACCCGCAGCACAGTTGAGCTAACGACAACATGGTCGTGTACCTCCTGTAAGCTTGCAAGACTTGTTAACATTTTATTAATGTTCCTCTTCTTTTCTTTATTGCTCTTTCTCTTTATTATTACAACATACTTTACGTTACGATAATAAACATACCACGTAAAGTCACACACTATAAGTAATAATAATAATAATAATAGCAATAATAATAAGGAACAATCATAAGGCAATCATAATCATGCATGAAACCCATCATTAGTAAGCCCTAGCCAAACCTCGGTCAAAACCCTAAAAGCACAAACTCCCAAGATATCTGTAATGAATTCTAAGTGTTGGGCGCTTAGACACTATTTGGGCGCATGAGCCCTGTTTGGGCGTTTCATTACTATATAGGCGCATCAGTCAACACAACTGTTTTAACTCTTAGGAGCATGAACAATTCAGGCGCATGGGCACTATTCGGGAGTATGAACACTTAGGCGCATGGGTTATTCGGACGCATGGACACTTAGGTGCATGGGCCACTTGGGCGCATGGGCACTATTAGGGTGCATGACCCTACACTTAGTCGTCCGACTAGTATTTCTAGGCGCATGGACCACTGTTCAGGCGCATGGGCTATACTTAAACATTTTAAGGCAATTTCAGCGCATGGGCTATACTTAAATTCTTCTAAGGCATTTTCAGGCGCATGGACTACTGTTCAGGCGCATGGGCTTTACTTAGATTCTTCTAAGGCATTCCCAGGCGCATGAGCCTTATCTAGGCACATGAACCTTCTGTTCAACATATTTCTAGTATGTTTTCAAACCCAATCATGAAACTCATCTGTTCCAAGCTTAACATGGCTATTCTAAATATAAACAACCTATAAGCATTCAAGAACCAACATCCAACATGCATAATATATACGGGTATACATACATAAACATTTGAAAATTGTTTTAAATACATTTTCAGCCCCAAAGATGTTTAAAACTAGATGTTAAAACAAGTAGAAACCGGGGTCTAGAAACTCACCTGATGCAACTTGGGTGTTTCTTCTTTTCTAAACCTTTTGCAACTGAGTTCAAACACCTAAAACACAACAAAACGCACACACACGGACACACACACAAGCACATAAGCACATAAGCATATAACCGAGATAAAACCCGTCATAAATACTTAAAAACCACGAATTCTTACCTTGAATTTGATTTCTTCTGTTCTTCTTCTTCAAAACCCGAAGTTCTGCTCTCTTCTCTCTCTAATTCGATTGAAAATGGTGATGTGAAGTGATGGTGGGCGGCCATGCCCACCTTTACACCAACTTTTTGTGTACTTTGTCCTTTTTATATTTTTAACCCCTCAACTTGGGTTTCTTGACATTTTCTTTCTTTATTCTTCAACTCTTATCTTTTTTAAAATAACCGGGTGTTACAGTTAAACCCCTTAAAATCCATAACAATTAAATTTTTTTTGAATATTAGGTTTGATTCGAACCGGACTGTTCTTGGAGAAGAAAATAAGTTGGGGTGGATCAATCTAGTGGCCCAACCGAATCCCGATCCGACTAGTCAGACCGGTCATCCGACCCGAGTCTAACAACATTGGTATTTCCTTGTATTAATAATTTTGGTTAGTTATGAGATTGACATATAATTATTTAATAACCATTTTGGATTTCATATTTCCTTTTGATCTTGATTTCTTGAGTTTGTGTTATCATTGATTCATATTTTCTTTAAAACGACCCAATGTCATTTTAATTGTTTGACGACCCATATATACAAAACTAGTAAGTTCCAACCCGCGCTTCGCAGTGAGCCGAAACTTAATAGAACAGTCCACAGCCTGCCTACTTAAAAAAACAGTGAGCATAGAAATAGGAGGCACAAATTCGATCTATTCTTTACATGGCTTTCCATTTTTTTGCTTCTTAACTGCTTTCGTTTGATGTCAGTCCACTGTTCAAGTCTCAAACTGCTAGCCTTTCCACCGAATCAACTCTTCTTTTCTTACTCGACACTGCCTAAACAAATCAAGGAGACAACACCCCCCATCATTGGATGACACACAACTTTAGAGTGTAAGACATTACCATAAGACACATCGAATTGAAGTCGTAGGTATGTTCATAAAGCTTTAGAGTGCAAGACATTACTATAATTATAAGACGCATCAAATTGTAGTAGGTATGTTTATTAATCTCATAGAAAGAACATCATATTAAAATAAGTAGACTAATCTGAAGCTTCTCATCTAAGCTAAAAAACACAGTAAGATTTTAGAAGCTACAAAGTGACTCTTTGTAGATTACTAACTACATATTAGCAATTTTAGTTGTCAAACCTTGAATCGAAGAAATAATTAATAAAACATAATTAATTAATCATGAATGCATGTGATTCCAATTTGCAACTTATAAACAACAAGATGGAGTATAAGGGTTAAAAATAAGTATTAATATCTTATGGAAAGGATTAAAGTCATACAGCTTGATCTGTTCGATTCTTTTAATGTGTTTCAGTTTTTCGATCCAAATCAAACCATCTGCCCAATCGTATAAAAAACCTTTAGAACTAAAACTCATTTACTGCCAATGGAAAACCATCGCCACGTCAAATCTATACTTATTAATAAAAAATAACTTAATTTAGTTACACGTGTTATTCTTTTAAGTCTTTATTTTTCCAATTCTCATTTAAATATATATATATCTGCTTTTTAATGTTAGTCTAGGTTTATTTGACTAAAAGTTAACTTCTAATACAAGACATATTTAGGGGAAATTTAGAAATTTAACCTTAAAATTAGAGCACATTTTTTTTTGGAAATTAAATCATACCCGATATTTCTTCTCTCATCAAATAATTTAAAAAAATTGCATAAATCCTCTATGATACTTTTCATATATGAAATCAATTCCTTTATTGTTTGTTTCTATTAAATACTCGGTTTATATTCGAATCTTGACAAAAGTTATGAGATTTTTCCATCGAATTCTCTTTAACCTGAAGAAATTCATCTGTATCTTTTTTTGAAAATGAAATCATACCCGATTTTAAAATATTTCTCAAACATCTCAGTTTTACAATCCCCTCGATTTGTCTTTATAAAGTCTGATGATATCGCATTGGACAGATTTCATCAATGTTCTCATTTTGGCTTCGGTTTTATCAAGTTTTCTTCAACGAAAGGTATTTGCTTTTTTGTTATATTTAAGCTTTCTTCCTTTACGATTTTGATTTAACATATCAATGTCTACAATTGTGTTTTTCGATTAATATTATTTTACTTTCATTTTTTTATTTGAAGATGATCTACTTCCACAATCCATCTATGAAGAGATATTGTATACTTCTACTTTTTAAGCTTCTTTATTTCTTTTTATGTACTGCCAAATTATTATTATGTTTGATTGGAATTCGTTTGATATGTAAAATTTGTTTTGATATATCTGAAGATAATATTAAAAATCAAACTTTTATTTCACGATTGACTTTGACACCTTCAAACAAAATAATGACAATAACCAAGAGCCAATGACAATCGCTATTCAAATTGATTTTGTTTATAAACATGGATCATGGTAAGCTTTATGTTACATTATCTCGAGTTAAAATTAGACAGAGATTAAAATTATTAATATTAGATAATGATGAAAAAATCACCAACAAAACATCAAATGTTGCATACAAATAAATTTTCGAATCTTTATGAATTTGAAATATTACTTTTTATGTTCAATTTAATTTGTTTATTACTTAAAGTTCTTACTTTTAAGTTTATTTCATTTCATATTTTGTATTATTTAAACATATAAATATTAATAGAGAAAATCTAATGTTAAAAATTATACATTAAAATCGATATACAAAATATTATCAGCAATAATATAACTTACGGATTTTTTTAAACAATAACAATATTTTTAGATTGAGCTCGTGTGTTACGCGGGTCTTTAGCCTAGTTAAAGGAAAATATACATAGTATTGCACACATTACTAAATCTAGATTGTTTTCTAACCCCTTTTAACTTCATGGTTTTACAACGTAACATTTTGATACAGATAAATACATATGACATAGATGATTCTTAAATAAATCAGGCTACAAATCTGACTACTCAAAAACAACCAAATACAAAAGGAAGAGAGACTTTATAGGAAAAGCTACTGTTATAATACAATAGTTTAATGAATGTAGAAGGTTTGTAAATACATGTGTATCCAGTTTTGGAGCTTAATGTAAAATGTTTTTCATGTCTTACATATATGTAATTGAATGGGTATGAATAAGAATACAATGTGTGGTTGATACATGTAATGTTTGATATTTCATTGTTTATTGTGTGATAACGCATATTGAACTAACTATATAGGTTTGTGGTCATTTACATAATTCTTAGTAAATAATAATTGAGAAACATGTTTAAACTTAATCGTGTGAAGTTCTCATGCGAATGGACCATGCTAATGGACCATACGCATGAATACTTCATGCTAATGAACCAGTCGCACGAGTGAACCAGGAGACTGGATTAGTCGTACGATTGTGATATGAGATTGACTCACTCGCACGACTAGATCTTCAGTCGTGCGAATGGATCAACCGCATGCTTCAGTCACACGACTGAACAATGCTAATGGTTCAGTCGCACGAATGAAAAACCCTAACCTATAAATACCACCTAATTTGTGAAAAAATAGAGGAATTCGAATACCTACACACACAATCGTATCCTAGCCGTCCAGAGACTCAAAAAGACCTGTTCCAAATTAACAGATCACACAGTTGATCGTGTTCTAATCATTCATAACGTTTCATTAATCGTTAGAGTGATCATAACTACGTTCTCCCTTATTGGATCGCCAATCAAATAGGATTCCGCACTATTTGAGTTGGTATACACGCAGATCAGTTAGTACTCCGTACCTAAACGGTCCTACAAGTGGTATCAGAGCTTTGGCTCGTGATTTTGCGTGTGATTCAATCGTTTTTTGTGTAAATCTCACGTTTTTGAAGTTAAAACACCATCTTTTTTATAAAATAGTGTTTTTTCAGTGTCTCCAGGTCTAAAAGGTCACGTTTTCTGGCTTATGGCAAATTAGAGTTTGTGAAAAATCGTATATTTTGTGTCAAAGTGCCAAAACCCTCGAATTTTCAAAAACCAATAGCTTCAGTCGCACGATTGACTCAATCGCACGCCTGAACTCATTCGCACCTCCCATACGCATGATTGAACTCAGTCGTTCATCCATTCGTATGACTGAACACCCCATTCGCATTGTTCATCCACATCTGTCCAATCGTACGATTGACTCATCCGCATTTCTTCAATCGCACGATTGACTAATCCGCATTTGTTCAATCGCACGTCTGGTCCATCCGCATTGTTCAATTGCACGGTTAGCCCAATCACATCCCTTCATTCGCATCAGTGAAACAGTTTGTTCGAAAAGTCAAAGTAAATAGAAATGGAGGATCAGTACTCAACATTCACCGCAGGTAGGGATTCACGGATCCAGAATCTATTGCTTCTGGAAAATGAAGTTGGAAATCATAATATGCCCCCTAAGCTCATAACGTTAGATAATTACCCACAATGGAAGCAAAGGTTTGAGATATACTTAAATGGAGTTAATCCTAATCTGTGGGAATCAATTGAGACAGGGTATAGTATGCCGGTTGGTGCCGATGGAGTTAAACTTACCTTAGGTGGCATGACTGATAGCTAGAAGGTAAAGTACAATGCAGAGAAGAAGGTGTATGCTTTCCTGACTCAGTCAATTCCTAAGGATATATTCCATCAGTTTCTGAGAACAAGCAAGCAAAGATGCTACGGGATGCTCTGGAAAAACGGTATGATGGGAATGCATCATTAAAAGCTCTAAAGCCTAAGGCTTTAAAGAAGGAGTTCGATAACTTCTCATCAATGGGTAAGGAGAGTTTGGATGATGTTATAGACCACTTCTGCCACTTAATGAGTGAGTTGCACACTCATTGGGTTGTTACGTCCATGGAAGACAAGGTGTCAAATTTCGCAGATGGCTTGCCAGAAAAATGGGTTTCATTTGTATCAAACCTGAGACCAAATGACATGCTGGAAAAGTTGGATATCAACGATTTCATTCTGAAGCTGAGAGAGGAAGAGTTGAGGATGAAGTACAGGTCACAAAAAAGTTCATATGATCAGAACCCCTCACTGTACAATTCAACTCCTCAACCAAAAACGCTTGGAGCACCACTTCAAACAGTGTTTGTGTCGGTTCAGTTGCTCCATCCGAAACCACTACTTCAGGATCTGACACGTCAGGGTCATCTTGCACCAATACATAACACTTGAAGCCAATGCTACAAAATTGAAGACCGAGAATCTAGGTAATGTGACTATAGAGGTAGCAAAGGAGCATATGGACCTCCTAGCAGCTGTCGTTCACTCCTATGACGGTCTAGTTACAGGAAGGATAGGAAACTGCTATCTGGCAGATGAAGACTACGAGCAAGTAGACGAGATGAGCTAAAAGGATGGATATTATGTGGGCACTTGCTAGTGTTGTCCGGAGGGCGAAGAAGTTTGTTAAGAAGACAAGACAGAACTTCATAGCCACAAAGGATACAACTTTTGGTTTTGACAAAACCAAAGTTACCTGTTTTAACTGTGGAGAGAAAGGGCACTTCAAACATGAATGTGTGAAGCCCAAGAAGACAAGCATTGGTAATCTGTTCTCATCCTTCAATCGCCAAGATAAACCCACAAGTAGTACTGCATAATCAAGCAAGGATCCTAAGGCCTTGACTACTCAAGATGACGAAGGGCAAGATTGGACCTTTCGGTTGTATCTCTGAGAGAATCCAACATTGCATGTGTTGAGGGTCTGGATGACGACTCTGCAAGCGAAGGTGATATAGTAGTGGAACTCATGATGTCGAATAATGAAGAAACTGAAAATGTAGTCAATCACCTAAATGAAGAAGGTCAAAGTTCAGCATGTTTAGAATCACCAGCACCAGAAAAGTCAAACTCTGCTATGATGGCTAATTGAACCGAATCTTCTTAGGTAAGTACCAAAGACCAATTGTTTGATAGTCATGCTTGTAATGAATATAATAAACTTAAAGAATGCATAGACTCAAATTTTCTAGGTTATTAGATCATAATGATAGCTTAGTAAATGACTTACAACTATGCACAGAAGCAAACATGATTTAAAGCAAAATGAGCACAGTTACAAAGAGAAAATAGAACAGTTAAATAAACAACTAAGGGAAACCGAAGTTGTAACTTTTAACCAAGCAAATGACATAAAGTTCAATTTAAAGTCCCTAGAACAAACTAAGAAACAAAAAGCAGTTTTGGAAGTCGAACTAAATTCTTTAAAACAAAAACTACACAGTTGGACCAGTTCTTCTCACATGGTCCGGCACTTAATGAGAGAACGCAACAACGGGGAGGGTTTGGGTTACAAAGTGGTTCCACCACCACATGAGACCTTGTTGAATGCTAAATGAAAACCAATTAATGACCACCCAATCAAGGATTATGTGGTGTCCAGTCTTCTCGTAAGTGATCTAGATTCCACAAGTAGAACTATTGAATCTGTCACTAAACAAAAGGAGACCACTTTTAAAGTCGAAAGGTAAAATTCCTATTATTAACTTGGATGAACAATTTGAAAGGGTTAAGGTAAAGTCAGGTTCAAACACATCTAATTCTGAACCCAAAAAGACCAAACAAGTTAACCAAACACGAGCATCATGTTTAAGTCCAAATAAACAAAAGGGTAAAGATGTTAAAAAGGTTCAAACAATTAAATTTGTTAAAGAAGATAAAACATCTAAACAAGAAGTGACAAAACCCAAACAAACTAAAGTCACACCTGTGTCATACACATCCCCACAGAAACAGTTTCACCAACATGCCGAAAGTAGATCATGCTACAATTGTGGAAAATATGGACACATTGCTTCCTATTGTCCTTATTATCAGACACCAAGGAAGAAAGTTGAACTTAATGACACTAAACCAAGTTCATCCAAGAGGAGTTCTATGACTCCACCAAGAAGAATTAGTGAACATAAAGTTCAAACCATAAGCCAATCGTCTGTTTATCACAAACAGGCCTTACACAAAACAAGCTTATGGAAAGAAAAATCAAGTTCAATGTCTGATAATGAGCACAAGAAGAAGAATGATCTGCCCTCTTCCTCAAATGGAAAGTGGATAGAATTCATGATGTGTGATATCTCTAGGTCACCCAAGCCACTTAAGGCTTGGGTCCCTAACCTCAACTAATCATTTCCTTTTAAATATGCAGGGTGTCTGCTATAGTGCTTCTACTAATACCTGGATTGTTGATAGCGGAGCATCAAGACACATGATTGAAACCTGTCGTTTCTGTCAAATGTCAAACAAATTAAAGGAGGACACGTTTCGTTTGCTGGAAATAAAAGATGCTACATCACAGCTCAAGGAGAAGTGGGAAACTAGAAAGTAAAGTTTGATAAGGTAAACTATGTTCAACAACTTCAAAATAACTTGCTTTATGTATCCCAGATATGTGACAAAGAGTTCAAAGTTGTATTTGACAACAAGAAGTGCTATTTTTCGAAAAAGGACTATGTCATCCCGGAGGACCAAGTGTTAATGTCAGCTTCAAGATATAACGATCTGTATGTCTTGGACCTCTCAAAGGCCTCCACAATTGATCATCAAGTACAATGCTTCTTGTCAAAGGAAACAGAGAAAGACTCCATCTCTTGGCATAGGAGAATGGGACACATTAATCCACGGAAGATGAATCATTTGATCCAGAATGATCTAGTGTGTGGCGTAAATGTCAAGAACTTCCAATTACCAGATTTTTGTGTCGTATATAAGAAGGGCAAACAGTCAAAGAAGTCTCATACGGCAAAGAAAGTTCACTTAATTGATCTGCCCCTTGAGCTCCTTCACATGGATCTATTTGGCCCAGTTAGTACAAAGAGCATTGCCGACTACTTGTACTGCTATGTAGTTACGAATGATTACTCAAGATTCTCTTGGGTGATGTTTCTGAAATCCAAATCAGAGACATTTAAATCATTCAAAGAGCTAGTAACTACATTGGAGTCGCTCTACAAGCTGAAGGTAAGGCAAGTTCGCTCAAACAATGGCACCGAGTTCAAGAATCAATGGATGGAGGCATTCTGCAAAGAAAAAGGAATTGTGCACCGGTTCACATCTGCCTACACTCCTCAAATGAACGGAGTTGCTGAGAGAAAGAATAGAAGCTTGATAGAGACAGCCCGGACCATGCTAGTAGACTCGAAATGCCTATCCAATTTTGGAACGAGGCAGTAGCTAACGCATGTTATACTCTCAATCAGTCCTCATGGTCAAGCGTCATGGTAAGACATGTTACGAGTTACTCCAATGACGTAAACCTAATCTGGAGTACCTCGAACCATTTGGAGCACCTTGTACACTGCTGAAGAAAACTCAGTCAGGGAAATTCAGCGAGAAGGCTGAAGAAGGGATTTTTTAGGATACAACACACCGAATAAGAGAGTTTACAACAAATCAACAGGTCTAGTAGAAGTGTGGTACAATGTTGATGTACAGAGATACACCACTCCTCCTGCTGGAAAAGGACCCTCGCTTTTTTTACTATGATGGATTCTTTAAATCCTTCAACATTCCTCTCTTCCCTTCTGAGGATGAATTATCGACCAGAATGATGTACGAAGAGTTAAATACACCATCACTGGACCCGACAACCTCAGTGACACAAGATGAGTCTTATAGTTCTTTAGGGGGAGCACTTGAGGTAAGTGACTCAACGTCTGAAGATAAAGGCGTGGCAAATGACCAGGTGGATCAGGAGAAACAAGTTCCTATTACTGCAAGTTCACAAGCATCCGATATTGATGCCTCTAACTCTTCGGAACCTCACACTCCTACTGCCTCAGATACCGAACCTGCTGTTCATAATCTGGATCATGAGGTCGTTGTACATACCACTCCTGGATCACGCTTAAATGTTTATCATCCTCTGGACAATGTCATTGGAGATGTACGATCAGGAGTTCAGACAAGAAATCAGCTATACTCAGCTGATTATGCCTCGATAATGAAAAAGGGATATCTTCACGATGGTGCGTATCGATATTTTGTGTCTCAATTTGAGCCAAAATATGTAAGTGAAGCCCTAAACGACGAGGCATGGGTGAGTGCCATGCAAGAAGAACTTCTTCAGTTCAAGAAGTTAGGTGTATGGACACTGGTGGATAGATCTAAAGGTGCTAAGGTCATTGGCACCAAATGGGTCTTGAAATGTAAGAAAGATGACCAAGGTGTCATAATCAGAAACAAGGCTCGACTTGTATTTCAAGGATTTCGACAAGTCGAGGGGATTGATTACAATGAATTCTTTGCACCTGTGGCGAGAATGGAAGCAATTTGTATCTTCCTAGCCTATGCATCTTACATGAAGATTAAAGTATATCAACTGGATGTAAAGAGTGCGTTTCTTCATGGTGAAATATGGGAGACAGTGTATGTCAGTCAACCCAAAGGATTTGAGGATCCGTATCATCGGGACAGAGTTTACAAACTAGACAAGGCTCTCTATGGGCTCCATCAAGCCCCAAGAGTATGGCATGAAAAACTCTCAACTCATCTTGTGAAACACGGATTTCGCAGAGGAGTAATTGACTGTACACTGTTCATCAAAGAAAAGGATGGTGACTTACTGCTTGTTCAAATTTATGTTGATGACATAATCTTCGGTTCCAAAAATGAAGAACTATGTAAAGATTTTGAAGCAGTTATGAAAGCCGAGTTTGAGATGAATGCCATGGGAGAGATGAAGTTCTTTCTCGGGTTACAGGTGGATCAGACACCAAAGGGCATTTTTCTACATCAGACCAAGTATGTAGGTGATATTCTAAGTCAGTTCGATATGGAGAATGCTCCAGCAGCTCGGACTCCACTTGCTACAAACCATGACGTAGCATCCGGCGAATATGGTGATCTGGTGGATGCCATTATGTACCGAGAAATGATCGGATACCTCATGTACCTCACTGCCTCAAGACCTGATATCATGTATGCGACATGTCTGTGCTCCAGATATCAAGCAAAACCAAAAGTCAACCATCTCATAGGCGTCAAAAGGATATTTCGTTATCTGAAGGGTACTCCAACACTTGGATTGTGGTATCGCATGACGATGACTTTGAGCTTGCAGCGTACAGTGACTCGGATTATGGTGGCTGCAAAATGAACTACAAGTCAACTTCAGCAGGATGTCAATTCTTTGGGAGTCGATTAGTCACGCGGCAGTGTAAGAAGCAGACATCAGTTGCTCTGTCAACTTGTGAAGCTAAATACATTGCTGCTGCAAGCTGCTATTCACAAATCATCTGGATTCAACAGCAAATGCGGGACTACGGTTTGAAATTCTCTAACACTCCTATATTTGTTGATAATTCAGCTGCTATAGCCGTAACTAAAAATATGCTCCAACATCCGAAGACCAACACATCGGCATTAAATATCACTTTATACGTGATTGTTTTGAAAAGAATTTAATCGATGTTGTTAAATTAATATAGATTTTCAACGCGCTGACCTCTACACAAAAGCTTTTGACAAACCACGTTTTTATATCTGTTAGAGGTCAACAACGTTAAAAAAAGTGATGTAATTTCAGAGGATGAAACTGTGTAGTCCGACATTTTGTTTTTATTTTCTTTATTTTTTCTTCTTTTAATTTCCTGTTTTATAAAATTCAAAAACTCCAAAAAATTTCGGTTTTAGAAATTTAGGGGAGAATAGGTTAAGTTAGTATTAAATTTAGTTGTTTTAATTTTAGTACATAAAAAACCGAGGGAGGAGACAGTCTAGCTAATAGAAATGTGATACTGATTCAATGACTATGGAAAATGATAGTACACAGGAACAAATAGTTTGGGACTTTAAAAGAAGAAATTGTTAAAATGCAAAATTCGAAGTACAAGTTTGAGAAGTCTAAGCAACACAAAAGGAAAAATGATAGTAAAACTAGCTGCTACTAAGGTAACACAGAGAAAGTAGACCTAGAGGTTGCTAGACCATTAGATGATGTGTGGTAGATTCAACACAATAGATATGTAGACCTCATTGGTGATTTCAAGTTCAAACTAAGTTGTTCAACAAGCTGTGGGTTATCATCTTATCCCTGGTTAACACAATCAACAAAGTTCCAATAAGGGGTGACGAGCAAAATAAACGCCACAAACGTGTGCGGATGACCATAAAATGAGCAAAGCACATGAAGAATGCAAAAAGCAATCAAGCTAATAACCTATGTTATTGGTGCGATCTGTGCAAAAAGAATATAATTGCTCAAACAAGAAGATAGGTTGTGTGCCTTTCTATTGTGCGGTGGCACTGACCTGAGGATAAGCATAACCTAAATATTTTAGAATTCATAGTTGGTTGCGCCTCTCTGCTGTGTGGTGGCACTGACCTGAGGCTTAGCATCTCCTTGAAAGCTCTAGAATAGTTTCTTCTTGAATACTACCCGTAGACTGCTCAAACATTTCCTGAGGAACGTTAATTACCATATAAGCATGGGATCCATGAATGCTTGTTGAAATAATTAACCTTAATTATCACCAATGTGTGTCAAAAATCTGTGTATGGATTTAAGAGGACAAGTATACTGACAATCATTATGAGCTGCAACTCTCGAAAGTCAAAATTGTTGTGTGCATCTTGTAGCACTAGTATGATTTCTTAAACTTGCTAATGACTCTGGATGAAAACAAGATCTAGCATCAAAAGGTTTTGATATCATGTCCCCAATGATTTGATAAACCTGTATGATTCCATAATGAATCGTTCCAGTTATGGTCAAAATAACTTGAAGCTATACTGTTCGAGAAATAAATCTGTTAGATATCTATCTTAGGATTTCCACCTCACACAAAATTACAAAATTATGTTTTAGTTTTGTGTTTTAGTTCTAGTTGTTTAATTTGTTTAAGTTTTAGTCAGTTTAGTTATTAAACTTCAGACTATGCATTGCAATTCTATCTGGGACTTAGTCACTAAAAAGGGTCATGTCTGAGGTGACCAAACAAGATTTCAAATGTTAAAAGGATCACGTCTGAGGTGATCAAAAGTTCTCTAACTTAAAATGGTCATGTCTGAGATGATCGAATTTCCGAAATGTTTTATAAATTGTTAAAAGGAATACGTGTCAAATGGTCATAGATTCAAAATCATAAGTATGAGCCATTTGCACGACTGGACCATGATGGTCCAACCGTACGATTGGACCATATATATGAACCCAATCGCACGAATAAACCAAACTTATGGCCCAGACGTGCGATTAGACCATCAGCATGGGTAAACTCACATGATTGGATCACAAGATTGAACCAATCGCATGGTTGGAGGTGACTGAATAAGACAGTCACACGACTGACACCTAGTCGCACGACTGAAAGTGACCGATTGTGCCAGTCGCACGACTGACCGCACGACTGACCCTTAGTCCACGAATCAATTATGCGACTAGGTTCAGTCGCACGACCGAAGAAACCCTAGTATAAATAGAGGGGAGTCGGTCGCAGATGCCCATTCATCCCAAGCGCTCACTTTATCGCACGAAGTACCATTACGCTACTTGATTTTCGTTTGATTGTTCTAGACTACTGATTGTTGTGATCTAATGATTTCTAGTGTTTATCCAGGCAGTGCGCAACGCTATTCACTCCAAAGTTCAATCAATTCGTGCCCTAATAATCGAATTTGAGCCCTAAACTTAACCAAGACTTAGTTTGCCTAAGAAACTAATCAAACTAGGTATATTGTTCAATAAAGGTTATTAGGTGTTATGTCGGTCATTTGCGAGACTAATGAGCCAAACCATGACGTCTAACATTAAGTTTTGCTCAAAATTTAAATTTGAATGGAAAAATGTTCTGTCATGTGAATGGACACCTTGATGAACTTCAATCGCACGACTGAGCTGGGCGAATGGCTCAATCACACGACTGAGCCATGCGTATGAGTTCAGTCACACGACTCGTGTAAACACATGGGATAACATACGACTAAGCCTAGTTGCATGCTTAGTCGTACATATGAGCTCATTCTCACGACTAGATCTCAGTCACACAGTTCATTCGCACGACAGAACATAAGATTTCAAGTCCAATGTATCAATTGTTACTCATTGACACAAACTAACATTTATTTACATTGTTTAACACATGGCGAGTCATTGGAATATGAGCACAAAGCATAACATTTGTGCTCATCTGGATCTGACCTCCCGGAACGCGGCTGAGTTCTCGGGTATTATTACATTCTTATGGAGATCGAGGATCTACCGTGCTATATCGACACCGTGCACTCCATACCATTCAATTCAGCAGGCTTTCTGGAAAGCGCTGTTGTCGTAGGTTCTCAGAGCCCCACTGCATCAGGAGCTCCATTATTTGTCAGGCTATAGAGATCACTGAGGACGATCTCAGGACAGTCTTGGAGTTGGGGATGATGCTGAATGCCCTACACGACTACACCCACTGACTGTACGAGGTTGTTTTCTGCGGGCCAAGTACTCGGGGGATATCAACATAGGTGTGCTCAACAAGAGCAACCTGTGCCCCCAATTTAAGTACGTAGCCTATGTGCTGCTTAAGTGCATTGCCTCAAGGAAGGGAGGCTTCGATGAGTTATCTGATTAGATTCAGAACGCCTATGTGGCATTGGTGCTGAACAATCCGTTCAGCTTCTCAAGGATGATCTTCACCTACCTAGAGTGTCAGGATCAGTGATCACAAGTTTGATGTAATAGAGCGTAACGCAGCGGAATAAGAACAAGAATTAGACAAATTGTAGCAAGAATTTGATACTCGTATGTATTAAGAACAAATACGGTTATAACGAGAGAATATATTTCTGTAACAAGGAATGTTTCTATAATATCGAATATTTCTGATCAAATCATTCTACCTATTACAATAGGTTGACCCTCCTTATATAGAGTGCAATCGCTGTTGTTATCACGGGAAGTGACAACTGGGAGATCTATTACAAAAATAACTAACTCTTAACAAACACTGAAATGTTCACAACTACTGAGAACATATCAGAGTGTTAAGTACAAAATATGAAACTACTGATAAGAAACTGCTGAAACTACAACGACTGAAGAACAAGCTCTTCAGTCGTTTTACAAAACTACTGAAAAACATAAAACTACAGATGAGCACAACAACTGAAGAAGTATTCTTCAGCTGTTGTGTCAAACTACTGAACAGATAAAACATAAAACTACTGAAAGGTAAACCGTCACAACTACTGAAGAAGACCTCTTCAGCTGTTGTGACAACGTCTGATACTTTGGTCTTCAGCACTTGTGTCTTCAGACTTTGTCTTCAGCACTTGTGTCTTCAGACTTTGTCTTCAGCACTTGTCTTCAGACTTTGTCTTCAGCACTTGTCTTTAGACTTTGTCTTCAGCACTTATGTTCAGACTTTGTAATCAGCTGTTGTCTTCAGCTGTTGTGGTCTTCAGTAGTTGTTGTGACGTCTGTGGGACTTAAAGGTTTTTCTGATCCGGCTCATTAGTTCTTTTCGTCCAACATAGAGGAGAACATCGCGGCGAAAGGCAAGGAGGGCTTTTTCATGTACCCCTACTTTATGCAGATGATTATTGACCGGAAGCTCCCTTTGTTGCCAAAGCAGAAGGAGGATGCCGTGGTGCTAGAGGTCATGGATGACACCACCCTTGGGAGGATGAAGGTGTACAGGGGGAAGCAGGTGAAACCCCCTGTCAGGCGACTGTTTGGGCATCTGGATCGTGAGGACTATGTGGCGCCAGCTCGGAGGAAGTGGCGCCATGATGATAGTGACTCCGAAACTGACCAGATTGTGCTCCGTGCTGATGATTCTGATGATGATGATGATAGCAGTGATGGTGGAGATGCTAGCCACACCCAATCTAGGGCCACTACTACTGATATGACATCTCCATCATCCACCCGAGGAGGAGCAGAGACTGTGGGATTCCATCAGGACTTCCGACCTGATGAGCAGGTGGAGTCGGATGAGGAGTCGTTGACTCGAATGGTGGGTAGTAAGGTGGTTGCCACCGAGCAAGGGATTCGGGTGGTTGGTGGACGCCCGAGCGAATCTGGGAAGACTACGACTGATCCTACCTACACCCCAGGTCAGCCCAGCATCCCAGGGGGAGCATCCTCCTCGAAGGGTTCGAGAAAAAAAGGACGGCTCAGCCCCATGGGATGAAGCCCAAGAGACGGAGGTACACATTAATCACTACCTCTTCCCCCACTACCACCACAACTACCATCACCACTACCATCACCACTACCTTACCCACCACCACTACTACCACTCCACCCACCATTACCACTATACCTTCACCTTCCTCTATTATCACTCCACCCACCATTACTACCACACCTCCACCTTCCACTACTATAGCCACCCCTCCACCATCTACTCATATACCACCACCCATATTCACCACTGCCACCACTACCACCACCAGCCACCAAGCCGACCATCATCCCACCCATCATTCACTACAGGATCATCTCTACCCCCTATTAGGGTAGAGGAACAACTGTTAGCACTCAACTGAATGGTGCTGAAGCTGTTGGCTGCTGATGAAGAGAGAGTTACCCAACTACATCAGCTTGCGGAGCTTAATGCTACCCAAGCTTAGCAGATATCACAACAAGCTCAGCAGATAGCCCAACTCCAGGAGCAAAACGACCAATCAGCTAAGTGGAGTGGGGAGTTGGAGGCTACAAACAAGACCATCATGCTCAAGCTCAAGGGATCAAAGGATGAGCCACTCAAGATAAGAGAAGGAGATGATGATGATGATGATGATGATGATGATGATGAGGATGATGATAGTGAGGATGATGAGGCCAGTGATGATGAAGAGACGAGGGACATGCAGAAGGATGATGATGATGAAGAAGGAGATGCAGCTGCATCTACCTCAGCTCAGGGTCAAGAGAGACGTACCAAGAGAAATCAAGACCAAGGAGACTCATCTTCTGCCCCACCTACTGACGCACCTGCTATACAAGACAAAAGTAATGCTTAGAAGTCTATGTATTTGTGAAAACTTTTGTACTTGAATATTGTATTAATATTATGTAATTAATGTTTATGCATCTTTATCTAATGTTTGATTGTCTTGATTAATTACTAACAATTGCTGTGTTACATGTTTAAATCAAGCAGATCAATCATCTTAGCAGGATGAGTATGATATTACTCCTTTTCAGCAAATCAAGTCTCAACTTACAATGATTCTTGATTTGCAAGGGATCGTCAGAAGGTCGGTAAGTTATACTCCCGAAGAAGGAGAAATCATTCATGACCTTACTGACGAACAACTTGCTGAGATGTTCCGGCTCAACCCGGACGAGATTGTCAAGGATGCCCCTACCGTTGACATGGATAGTGATGACGAGCTTAATGATGTGGACGAAATAGAGATTGAAGACGTCACAGCCTAGCATTATCTAGAGTATGCTGACAGAGAGGGAAATGCAGTCCCCAATCTGGGTGATACTCTCGTCAGTGATACGTTTGAAAAACTGGATCAGATGGAGCAAGAGTCCAAGAAGAATAAGGATCAATGCCAAGCCTCAGACGCCGATGTCACCATCAAAAAGGCAGAATGGGCGGCTTGTTTTGCAGAGATCCGAGCCCAACACATTGCTCCAAAGCCAAGTGCCTACACCAAGCTCTACAAAGTGAAGAAACATCTAAAGGTGTCAGGAAAGATTATAGCATGGGCATATTTTGAGGATTCGAACGTGTATGCCGTGAAGAGACAAAAAGGCATAGAGTACTTTAAATTTCCACACAATCTAAAGACTCTTCCCGGTTTTGAGCTCAAACAGCTGGCACAACTGAAGTTGCTATACGGTAATCCAAAGAAAATGTCAGGCTGGTTTGAGGCTTCATTGAAGAAAGAGTACCACACCAGGTGGGTTAACTTCAGACCTCAACAACCGACGAGGTACATCAGACAGTCTGAAGTTGATCCCATTACTGGAAAGCCAAAGATAGTGTTGAAGTGGAGTCCTCCGCGCACAATGTCAAGAATCCCTCTAAGGGAAATGCCACAAGACTTCACTCCACACTTCAAGTGGTGGTACTACGATTGGAGAACAGGTGAAGCGGTCATAATCTTACAGAAGGAGAGCCAATGGATACTATCCGGTATTTGACCCTATGTGGCTGACCAACTTGTCTGCTGATGATGTTTATACTTTATACAAGTGGCCACTATTCTATGATTCGTAAGACATTATACAAGCCCTCCAGTTTCAAAATGTTATAAGGCTCTGTTTTGAATTTGAGATACATGCCGGAGCTACAAGAGAGGATAAGTACAAGAAGTTTGAAGAGCTGATGAAGAATGTTAGACAATGATGTAAACTAGGTCTAAGGGGGAGTTTGTAAATACATGGGTACCTAGTTTAGGAGTTTAATGTAAAATGTCTTTTATGTCTTACATAATGAAAATACAATGTGTGGTTGATGCATATAATGTTTAATATTTCATTGTTTATTGTGTGATAACGCATATTAAACTAACTATATAGGTTTGTGGTTATTTATATAATTCTTAGTCAATAATAATTGAGAAACATGTTTAAACTTAATCATGTGAAGTTCTCATGTGAATGGACCATACGCATGAATACTTCATGCTAATGAACCAATCACATGACTGAACCAGGAGACTGGATCAGTCGCACGATTGTGACATGAGATTGACTCTGTCGCACGACTCGATCTTCAGTCGTGCAAATGGATCAACCACATGCTTCCATTGCACGACTGAACCATGCTAATGGTTCAGTCGCACGAATGGAAAACCCTAACATATAAATACCACCTAATTCGTGGAAAAACAGGAATTCGAATACCTACACACACAATCGTACCCTAGCTGTTCAGAGAATCAAGAAGACCTGTTCCAAGTTCATAGATCACAATTGATCAGGTTTTAATCATTCATAATGTTACATTAATCGTTAGAGTGATCATAACTGTGTTCTCCCTAATTGGATCGTCAATCAAATAGGATTCCGCACTATTTGAGTTGGTATATGCGCAGAATCAGTTAGTACTCCGTACCTAAACGGTCCTAACAAGGTTACCTCTTGGAGCTACCACCTCTTAAAGAAGGTCTCAAAGCATGCTCGAAAACCCGATCAAACAAAATGAGAATCATACAAGTTTTAATTTTACACTAATAATCACTGCCACATAAATCACCTCTAGGATAAACAAAAGTTAAGCCAAAGGAATTTACCAACTGACTGGGTTAACCTTTATCATGTAATTCACCATTGGAATCAATGATATAGTCATACAACACTTAGTTATTAGAAGACTGGTCTAAAGCACTTACCCATATGTTTACGTGATGTCCAATTTCAATTTAATGATAATCAAAGACCAAGCACAACTTCTATATTCATATAGACATATAACATACATGTCATGAGAGAATAAACTAAAAACCTCAAACATCTTAAAACTCTAACACAACATTCAAAAGATCCTCTAAAAGATCATTTATATGACTACTAACTGTCATATCTGAATTCACTAAAGTTGACAAGAACCGGGTCAAATACCATCAAATCTACACCATTTCAATACTTATAAAGTTTTCAATATTGAGATAAATAAGATTATCTAATTAACTCGGATAATTTCATTCAACTATTTCCATATAAAACTTCTAAACAATGGAAAAATGGTGTAATAGCTATAACTTAACACCTCCAGGTCCATCTACACTAAAACACAAAAGACTAATATTGCAAGGAGTAAAGGTATCATTATTAACTTTTATGATGACTATGTGTTGGTAATCAGAGGTGTTAATCACAAAAAAGAGAATGAATGGGACAATTTTCTGCTGTATTCTTCTGAACGATAAACGTACAATTACAAGAAAATTTTTCAAAACTTGAAAAAGAAACTAACACACTTCTCAAAGAAACAAAACATGCAGAATTTTAAATACAAAAAATGAACTGTCATCCACTAATCCCACTTTCTCCACTTTGTCACGTCATGCAACCACTCTAAACTATCTCCTGCTCCTTTGACTTTTACTTAGTCACATTGACTTACAATACTCCCCTCAATGTGAGCTTCCATCTCCATGATCCAACATACCCAGCAACGTTCTCATTTCAGCGAACTTTATCCATGGCAAAGCCTTGGTGAGTATGTCTGCTGTCTGCAAGTTGCCTCCAACATGCTCCACTCGAATCTGCTCCCGCTCAACACATTGCCTTATGAAGTGATAATTTGTGTCGATATGTTTACTACGACCATGAAACCCGGGTTCTACATCACTGCTATGGCAGCCTCGTTATCGACTAATAACGTCACCTTCTGTGCTTCACTTCCGGTCAATTCGCTGATAAGACTTCTCAACCACAATCCTTGACAAGCCGCGGCGGTGGCAGCCATGAATTCTGCTTCACACGATGACAATGCAACAGTATGTTGTTTCTGCGATGCCCACGTAATCAGATTTCCAGAGAAATAGAAGACCACACCGGTGGTTCCCTTCCTGTCATCTACATCTGTTCCATGGCTGCTATCTGAATACCCTACTAGTTTTCCATCACCACCTCTTGGATACTTCAGCCCATAATGCATTGTTCCTTTTATATATCTCAAAATCTGTTTCATTAGTAAATAGTGACTCGCTTTTGGCTTTTCCATGTACCTGCTTGCCACAACAACAGAATACCCAAGGTCGGGTCGTGTGTGAATTAAGTATCTCATTTTTCCAATAACACTTCGATATTGTGTTGGATCAACCTCCTTGCCATTCTCGTCTTTTGTCAAGTATAACTTTGAGTCCATAGGCCAATGAGTTGGATTACACTTCAACATCCCCACTGTCTGCAGTATTTTCTTTGCATAGGTAGATTGTTTTAAAGCTCAACTTTGATTCCTAGGTAGTATGAAAGCAGCCCCAGGTCATTCATATCGAATATATCTTTCATTTTCTTCTTGAACTCATCGATTTCCTTCTGATTAGTTCTACTCACAATAAGATCATCCACGTACACACCAATGATAATGGTGTGTGTCTGTGTTTTCAGTCGGTACACCGCTTGTTCCTATGTACATTTTACAAAACCGAGCTCTTTGAGTGATTGATCAAGTCGAGCATTCCATGCCCTGGGTGCTTGCTTCAGCCCATAGAGGGCCTTATTTAGTTTGTACACCATCGTTTCCTTACCTTTTATCACAAACCCATCCGGTTGGCGTACATACACCTCATCCTTTAATCCCCATTCAAGAACGCTGATTTCACATCTAGGTGATGTACAAGCCAGCCTTTTTGCTGCTAGCGCCAGTAATAACCGGACCATTTCTAGCCTGGCCACAGGTGCAAACGGCTCTTCGAAATCTATTTCCTTCTTCTGTACGAATCCCCTTGCAACGAGTCGAGCCTTGTGTTCCGTAACGTATCCATCAGCATCCTTTTTCAACTTGAAAGCCCACTTCAGATTGATCGCCTTATGTCCACTTGGTACATCGGCTAAAGTCCAAGTCTTGTTTCGTTCGATGGCTTCTAATTCTTTTAACATGGCTTTCTTCCATTCTTGTTCGACTAAGGCCTCTTGGTAGGATGAGGGCTCTCCATCAATCAAGAGTAGACCATCTTCAAATGCTTCAACAGGCTCGGTCACTTCATAGATTTCGCTTATCGATCCAAAACCTCGGGGAGGTGTATCATCATAAGTTGAACGCGGGACCGAACCTCCCACACCACTTGATTTTTCCACCCGTCGAAACACTTCCTGCACTACTCGGTTCTCCCTGCATACTGGGTAAAGGAGAAGCTGGTGAATGTAAATATGAGTTATCTTGTGATTTAGGGTTACCTCCACAATCAAAACTTGTCTCATGTCTTGCTTGTTTTACTTCAACATGACCGCAACCCGGCTGCCTTGGACGTTCAGTTTGCTGATTGGACTCCCAGGTCCACTTTCTTTTCTCATCAAAAACAACATCTCTTGCAACGCACACTCGGTTTTCTTCTGGGCTTAGTAGACGATATGCTTTGCTACCAGGCTCAACTCCAAGATATACCATGGCAATGCTTCTGTCACTCAGCTTTGTTTGATGAGGGCCGGTCTTCTTTACATGAGCAATAGATCCAAATACCCTGATGTGTGTGATCACAGGCTTGTTCCCTGTCCATGCTTCATACGGTGTCATATTCTTAACGCCTTTGGTGGTGACTCGGTTCAAGATGTAGACTGCATGTCTCACGGCTTCACCCCATAGCCAATCTGGTACCGACATCGTCTTCAACAAGGATCGAGTTACCTCCATAACGGTTCTGTTACGGCGCTCCACAACACCATTTTGTTGCGGTGTGTGTGGTGCCGTGAGTTGTCTCTTGATTACTTTTTCATCACAGAACTGAGTGAACTCCTGCGAATTAAACTCTCCTCCTCGGTCGGTGCGAAGCATACCCACTTCAAACCTGCTTCCTTTTTCTACTTCTGCTATGAATTTCTTGAATTTCGTAATGGCTTCATCCTTTGTTTTCAGCAAATAAACCCACATGAACCTGCAAAAGTCATCGACTATTAACATGAAGTAGCGGTTACCTCCTGTAGTTTGTGGTTTAATGGGTCCGCACAAGTCTGCATGTACAAGCTCTAACGGTCTGCCTGCTCTCCATTGTGTCTCTTTTGGGAACGGGTGTCGTGTTTGCTTCGCTACTAAACACCCTTCGCACACTTGTATTGGTTGTTGTATATTAGGCAGCCCCTTCACCATCTGCTTCCTTGACATTGTCTCCGGTGCTTGAAAGTTTACATGACCTAATCGGGTGTGCCAAGCCCACGATTCATCATCAAGCTTTGTTATCAAGCAAGCTGGTGTTGTTGCCTTCAGGTTTATCTTATACAACATGTTCTTTGTTCATTGCACCTTGATAATAAGTCTCCCCCGTTCATCGAACATCTTTAGGAAGTCTTGGCGTAACACTACCTCGTATCCATCTTCAGTCATCTGTCCTAAACTTACAATGTTGTTGTTTAGGAAGGAATGTAGAAAACATCTCTAATCATGAATTGATCTCCATTTTTGCATTCAAACACGATAATCCCTTTCCCTTTGATCTCCACCTGAGATCCATCGCCAAAATGAACTTGCCCGGTTATGTTCTCGTCTAATTCAGCAAAGCGTTCTTTTACACCCGACATATGGTTGCTTGCTCCATTATCAAGATACCAACTATCTTGATGCCCATCAGTCTTTACTTCAAACTGTCGAGGGAATAGGTTTTCTTCATTGAGTAGCACCACCTTTGATATTTCTCCCCCATCTACTGTCAACAACAATGCACCTTCTTTTTTTTAGTCAAGTTTGCTTCCTCATTCTCTTTTTTGCTTGATTCACACACCGAAGCGTAATGACCAAATTGGTCACACTTAAAACACTTAATGTGTTTTTTATCTTTGGGCTTCCGATTAGAGTTGTTAGTTACATGGTGAGAACCGCCACCCCAGCGTCCACCTCGCCCCCTACTGGAGCCTCTTCCACGTGACCCACTTCTGCCTCCTTTGTCTCCAGCTCTTCCACGATTGCTTGAAGAAAGACCTCTCCCAATGTCTTTTGATCAGTGCGTACATCAGCTTTTCCAAGTAACAATCCATTGTCGTTACCTGCATTTGCTTGTCTTAGTTTCAACCTATCCTCATATGCCTTAAGGCGCCCAATTGCTTCATCGAACGACATCGTATCCACATTAGAGTACTGTTCGATTGAAGCCACAAGTTGGAGAAATTTGTTCGGCACCGAATCCAACAATTTTCTCACCAACACACCGTCTTCTATCGTTGAACCTAGGCTGTTGTACCGTGACACCATTCCGGATAGCTTTCCCGCAAACTCATCCACCGACTCTCCTTCCTTCATCTTTAACGACTCAAAATTGCTTTTGAGTGTATGTAAGCGAGCTTTTTGTACCCGGTCCGCCCCCAAGTACCTAGTCTTCAATGATTCCCAAATTTCCTTGGCCGTCTTCTTCTTTGCAACCTGCATCAAGACGTCTTCGGAATTGCTTGAAAAATGAAAGCTCTTGCGGTTTTGTTTTTCTTCTCGTCTATGGTTGCTCCTTCTTCTGGTTCAATGGACTCCCATAGGTCTTGGGCATCCATCACCGCCTCCATCTTTATGGCCCATGTAGTGTAGTTTGTGGTGGTGAGGGTAGGAATCTGCAGTGAGACCGAGCTTGTCTCTTTCTGCGCATTTGATGTAGACGCTAGAATCGACATTGTGTTCAGACGCAGGATCTTTGGCATACACGTTTCAACCTTGGGAGCTCTGATACCACTTTGTTGGTAATCAGAGGTGTTAATCACAAAAAAGAGAATGAATGGGACAATTTTCTGCTGTATTCTTCTGAACGATAAACGTACGATTACAAGAAAATTTTTCAAAACTTGAAAAAGAAACTAACACACTTCTCAAAAAACAAAACATGCAGAATTTTAAATACAAAAAATAAACTGTCATCCACTAATCTCACTTTCTCCACTTTGTCACGTCATGCAATCACTCTAAACTATCTCCTGCTCCTTTGAATTTTACTTAACTCACATTGACTTACAATACTATGATCATGCAACAAAAATATATTAAGCCGACAACAAATACAGCTAATGTCCAATAATAAAATTGGATAGAAGTTTGATATTTGCGACTCAACCACTGTCAATTCGGAGCACAAATAATATTATAAACTACAACAACTTTGACCTGTCTAATCAAGAGTGACGAATCTGACCATCTGATCGAACAAAAAACTTATGCTTCACACTTAATTTATGTAACACAGAACATTGACTTTGCACTAAATATGTGTGTTAAGTTGAAATGAAAAACACACACACACAAAACACATAAAGTTAACCCTAATTCTGCTTACCTTAGGTATAGCAGCTTTGAAATTATTAAGGCTTCAAACGTTGTAGTCGGTTACGTGAAGAAATGAATGCGAAAACCCTTTACACATGTAGAGTTGATTCGAGAAAAAATATAAACAAATGACCTGCAGCACTTGTAAATTTCCACTTGACTGTAGGGATTAAGATATATATTCAGGACTTGAAAATGGTAAACATCTACATGTTTAGAACATACATGCTTAATGTTGGATTAATCGGTTTGTTAGTCGGCTTTGGTTCGCGGGTCATTGTTTGCGGGTCACAGGTTTACCATACGGGTCATAAGTATAGAATTGGTCTAAGGTTGACCAAGTTGCATGGCACACATTGAGGAGAAGCAAAATGTGGGGTTTGTTGCTAACAAAAAGGAGTATGTGAATTGAGTTATGTTTGCATGTGACAGTTTATTTATAAATTATAAATAGGCAGAATTAGTTCTTTTGTATTTAATCTTACATTCAATAGTAGAAGTTCACTTTAATTTTCTTTCTGCAAAGTCACTTTTATATACGTGAATGAGTGTGGAGAGGGACCTCAACCAACATTTTGTATCAGAGCCTAGGGCTCAAGAGACGGAGAAGACTGGTTTGAGAGTCGACCGTCGAAGGGTGTAGCCCGTTAGGTTACCCATATGTTTTGGGACAGCAGGTGGCTGTTTCGGAAGTGTTCAACAGTAGAAGAGGTGACAAGAATGGTGTTCGGTTAGGCGTTATTACGGGGAAGTGCCGGTAGAGACAACGGGGTGACCAGGATGAACATTGCTGTTTCCGGACTGTTTTACACTAGAAAACAGAGCGTGAAGGTGTTTCGGTTCAATCGTTGTCATGGTACAGGTACCATTTGAGACGAAGGCGGTGACCGGTGATAAACATTGATGTTCCAGGACTGTTAGAGGTGATCAAAGCACCTTCGATTGACTTGTTTCGTGATAAGAGTTTTACCAACGGACGTGCATGAAAAACAAACGTTATGGATCCGTCAATGCAGGTGGCTTTGGGTTCAGTTCGCTTGGCAGGTGAAAGAAAGCGGTAGAAGGCGGTGGCTTTGTTTTCTTGGTCGGTGTAGAAACCGCTTTGAACAAGCGTGATCGGTGAAGGTAAAGTCGTGGCTATAAAAAGAAAGAAATTGGAGAAACAAGATGGTTGTGACAACATTATGGCGTTGGAGTTCAAGTCAGGTGACTTTGGATGTGACCGGGAAGAGGTCGTTGATCCGTGAGTAGTCAAGACGTTAATGAACAGGGTTCCAACGGGATGCCATGTGATATGTTATAAGTGTGGTGACTAGGATTCGGGTTGAACCGAGAAGACTTTGGAAGTGATCAGGCTGAAGATCGGGTACCAGGAAAAGTCAAGATGGTGATTCAGATACTGCAAATGAGAGGTGTGAACAAACCGATTAAGGGGGTGAATGTTGGATTAATCAGTTTGTTAGTCGGCTTTGGTTCGCAGGTCATTGTTTGCAGGTCACGGAGTTTACCATACGGGTCATAAGTATAGAATTGGTCTAAAGTTGACCAAGTTGCATGGCACACTTTGAGGAGTAGCAAAATGTGGGGTTTGTTGCTAACAAAAAAGGAGTACATGAACTGAGTTATTTTTGCATGTGACAGTTTATTTATAAATTATAATAGCTAGAATTAGTTCTTTGGTATTTAATCTTTCATTCAATAGTAGAAGTTCACTTTATTTTCTTTCTGCAACTTCACTTTTATATACGTGAGTGTGTGTGGAGAGGGACCTGAACCAACACTTAACTCACATCAAATCATTTAGTCATGACATCCTTCTCACCGTAGATCATCATCCATAGATGAAATCTTTTCGAAGAGCAGTTAAACAGCGAGAGGCTAAAGCAGCACATATATATATATATATATCTATATATATATATATATATATATATATATATATATGTATATATGTATCTATATATATATATATGTATATATGTATCTATATATATGTATGTATATATATATGTATATATATTGTATCTATATATATGTATGTATATATATGTATATATATATGTATCTATATATATGTATATATATATGTATCTATATATATGTATGTATATATATATATATATATGTATATTATATATGTATGTATATATATATGTATGTATATATATATGTATGTATATGTATGTATATATATATGTATATATATATGTATGTATATATATATGTATGTATATATATATATGTATGTATATATATATATGTATGTATATATATATATGTATGTATGTATATATATATGTATGTATGTATATATGTATGTATGTATATATATATGTATGTATGTATATATTTATGTATACATATATGTATGTATGTATGTATATTATATATATGTATGTATGTATATATATATATATGTATATATATATATATAGAGAGAGAGAGAGAGAGGATTAAAACTATTGAACACAAATCATCTTCTTCTGTTGAACTAATTGAGAATATAAACATAGAATTTGAACAATACAATACAAGATGATACAAGAAAGAATGAAATTGTGAACAACTATTCCTTCGTGATTTATTATTCAAGAGTTGTATCAAATTATTAGGTTAACTCACCTATTACATCATGTCCCTATTTATAGTGAATAACGAACAATAACTAACACACTCAACAAATGTTGAGAAAGTACAATAAGGACCCTACACTATATCTTCTGAACAGAAATAACTCTTCGGAAGATATACATACTTCGGAAGATATCAACTTAGCTTTCAGAAGAACTATGTTATACTTTGGAAGACTTCTTAACTTCAGAAGAACACTTGTTTTGGCTTTTAATACTTTACAATCTCCACCTTAAAATCCAAAACAAGATTTTAGCCAACTCCCAATGCACCCAAGCAAAACTTGAACTTCATACCAGGCAGAGACTTTGTAAACACATATGTTGGATTCTCCACAGTAGACACACTTTCCACTTTTACCATCCCAACATTCACCACATCCCTTATGAAGTGTAACTTCACATTAATGTGCTTTGTTCTCTCATTAAACATGTTATTCTTTGATAATTGGACATCACCCTAGTTATCACAAAACACCACTGAGTTTGCAACTTTTATGCCCAACTCAAAAAAAAAACCATGTGTAACATCTCGTATTTTCTTGTTAACTAATAATTAACGTCGTTTATTCTTGTAAGTACCATTAGAAATTTATGGATTACTTATGTTTATTTTCTTGATTCTTTGATTAAAAGGTTCATAATTTATTTACCAAATTGAACTTAATAATAATAATAAAAATAATGATAATATTAAAAATAATAATCATAGTAATAATAATATAAAGTTATAATAATGATAATAATTTTAATAATAATAACCAAAATAGATAGTAATAATAATAATAGTGTTAATAATAATAATAATAATTTCTAAAAGTTGTTAAACTTAATAATGTTTAAAACATGAGGTTAAGAAGTCAAGGGGGCCTTAATGTCAATTAGAAACTTTAAATGGGAAGTTGGTACATAAAATGTTAAGAATGAAACCGTAGGGACTAATTATGTAAATTTGAAATAAACCCAAATCACCCCTCTTTCACCCCTGATTATCCGATCACCGGCCGGCCACCCTCCGGCCGAGCTCCGGTGAACACCAAACATCAAATTTTGAACGTTTTTTTTACTTGTTAAAGAAACCAATCGAACCGTTGTAACATTTCGAACTCAAACCCATGGACAATCAAATCATTACAGTAGGCATTAAAGAGGAATTAATCGAAATCAACCATCACAATCGGTTCATAACCGTTCAACGTACACAATATGTTGATTAATCAAATTAAATGATTGGAAACGTTCGCACAATCACTACTAAACTAAATGGGTAGTTTAATTCGAGATTAACAATCAATTAATCATCAAAAGATAACCAAAACAATGTATCAAATGGAGAAACCCTTTCAGGACTAGGTCGACCAAATCGAACCTATAAAACCAAGGGCAAATGTCCCCTTCGACCCTTTTTAACTCTCTGTCATATCAATTTCGCGAAAAAGTCATCCAAACAAAGATTGTTAAGTCTCTTGTTTTTCGCGAGTGAACCGAGATAAACCCGAACTTAAGTACATCAATTAGATCATAATCTGGTAAGTTTAATACATCATTGTGCTTGATTAAGCTTAGCGATCAAAAGCCCTAAGGTTAATCGAGTTGAAACACGTGAATCGGTGTTCAATTTGGGGCTAAACGATTCTAGGGTTCTTGGGAAAATTAGGGATTTTGGAAGTTATGTTTTAAGGTTTAAAAGCCAAAATCTAACACGGCTGAGAGCCTGGTTCACTGGTAACACGCTTGTAACATAAACTTGAGGTCCTGGGTTCGAACCCGGGCACCCTCAAGTAACTTTTTTGAAGCCTTTTGGTTTTAAATTAGTTATAGAAAAATTTTAATAAATATAAAAATAACTTCTATAAACTTCTAATATTTTTAGTAAATTATTCTCGTAAAATATTTTAACATTTCATTTAAAAAAAATATTATTATTTACAAATGTTATAACTATTATATTTGTAAAATGTATGTATATTGAATATATTTATTATTATTTACAAATTTATATATATATATATATATAAATTTATATAATAAATTAAATTATTGAATTATTATTGAACCTTATGTTTCTTTGATTAGAGATTAAACATTGCAATTATAGTATTCAAACATATTTTATAATTAAGAAACACAAGTTATTTACAAAAGATTTTATCCCTTTAAATTTTATAAATGGTATTTCTTTTATTGAACAAAATATAAATAAAAGTTCAATAATTTTATTTACAAAGACCCCCAAACTCTAATACCCTAGTTCACGTTAAATCATTAACCTTATATTTAACCTAAATCTTGTAATATATATATTTAGGTGCTTCGTGACTATTTATCTTGGAACGACATATATATCATTCTTATTATTAATCTTCAGTATGTACTTATTGATCATGTGAGTTTCCTTGCTCCTTTTTATGTTTTTCACACTATTTTGGGGTGAAACATGATACTTATACAACATATATGTATAAACGTTTGAACTTATAAAGCACTTGTAATTCATCTTTATATTTTGTCATGGTTATTTGTGTGTTGTAAGTGATTATATGAGATACATATTTTGTTTGCAATCATTAACTATTGCTAGCCTGACGACGTCTTAGATCTTTGGCCTAACATGCCTATTTGGTGCTAAAGCCGATATATTGCCGGCTCCTGATGACTTATTCTTGTTCATCATGGGAACTAAATACACTTAGCCAATCAAATATACTTGTAATCAAGTAGAGGTTTGGTTGTAACGATATGTGTTCTATAACCTTACTAACTTATAAGCTATGACATGAATTGCTACTTGTAACCTTGTTATATGAAAACCTTGGGAACTCACCAACTTTTTAATTGACCTTTTATTTTTTTCATGTTTCAGTAAATGCCCAAGTTTGATGTTATCGTATGAACCTTGAAATAAACTAGGATTTGGACCTAGTTAAATGAATAAAATGAGTATGTTATATTTTTGCTTAGTTTGGGAATTATTTTATGTTTGAGACTTGTGATTGTACTTCTTTTGAAACTTATAATTTTTATATTTACATTTAAATATAGCGTTATGTGGTTGTGAACAATCTTAACCCTCATATCTCGATGTTTCCGCCGTCAAAGTTGGGGTGTGACAGATTGGTATCAGAGCCCATAAGTATAGGGATTTAAGTTATTAGAAATGGTGACCTAGACTATAGTTTATGCATGAAACTTATAGAATAATATTATTGTTCTTGTAAAAGTATATTGTTTGCATGCTACATAATGCTATGCCATACTTATGCGCAACTTGATGCCTTAGCATAGGATTGCCTTGTAATTGTTAAAACTTTGTTACTTGTCTCCCTAAACTTATCCTTGATTCTTTGACTCTCCCCGACAAATGGAACTTCTTAATCTTATTCTTGACGACACGTGGAATCATATACTTATGCTTATGACTTGGATCTTTTGACTTATGTCTAATCTATGAAAATCTCATCAAGGTTTTGATTTCATGAACCTAAGAAATTTGTGTGACTCATAGACACCTGTATCCTGGTTTTCTTGGCAAAAGACCCTCGGGCTAAGGCAAGCATATCGTATAAATCTTACGGGACTAGTTATGCCTAGCTGGGGATTTTTGGGATGAGTTATAAACTATGGTCAACATACACAAGTTTCCAAGGCGACTGGGTCAATTTACCTTGACGTGCCAATGTTTTCAAATGGTAATGCGTTATGGAACCATTCCATATGCCTTAAAACTCTTGACTTATCCTTGTTTAAAATATACTCCTTGTTATTCTCTTTCTCGTGTTTAACTCATTTTGTATATTCCAGCATGTCTCGTCATCAAGGAAAGCGTGGAAGTTCCGATCGTAAGCTAGCCGCCATGATTGCCCGGTAAATGGCTGCCGTCATCCCGACCATGGTTGCTGAACTCAATAGCACCTTAATGGCCAACTCTAGCAACAATTGAAATGGTCAAGGGGAGAACAGTGCTAACCGAGGGCGCAACAACTAAACATGTACTATCAAACACTTTAGCTCTTGCAAGACCACTAGTTATAGTGGCAAGGAAGGAGCCACGGGTCTTCTTGAGTGGTTTGAGAGCATGGAAAATACCTTTGTCAACTGTGAGTGTCCAAAGGCACTTAAAGTTCGTTTGCCACTAGCATGCTCCAACAAAGGCCACTTACCTGGTGGAATAACGAGAAGAGAAATTGTGGTATTGAAGCTGTGTTAGCACTTACTTGGGAAGAGTCAAGAGCATCACCATCGCGAAGTCTGCCTGAGAAGTGAATTACAAAAGTTGGAGGAGGAATCGGGAACTTGAAGCAAGATGGTGGTGACCATTTGTCCTACTCAACTAGGCATCATGAGTTGAGTATACTACTGCCTCACATGGTCGAGACTGTCCCCTGCAACATCGAGATGTCATCAAGTTATCGGGTGTACCATCCCAAATCAAGATGCCGTGGTGGGTAGCTGACCCATAACCTTGGAAGAAGCCATTACTATGACCGCTCAATCACCGAGGAATCATATACGAGCGGGCACCATGTCTGTGAAGGGTGCAAAGAAGGTGGAAAAGACAGCTACCGAGACCATTAAGTAGGATAAAGCGGAACCATCCCATAACAAAAACGACAACAAGAAGCGCAAGTTCACACTGACGCGTAACTATGCTGTGGCTGCACCCAAAAAACCCCAAAGGCAACTTGTACCTGCAGTTGCACTTGTGGCACAAGTGCCTGGGGCTAGGGCCTATGCTGGTCCTCAACCTATGTGCAACACTTTTAGGTATCATCATCCAAAGAATCAACCATGCCATATCTATACCTTATGCAGTAAATATGATCACTGGTGGCGACTTGTCACCGTGCACCTAACAATGCCGCAATGGTTACAAACCGTGTTTGCTACAACTGTGGGGAACCTGGTCATTTAGCCCAGAAGCCCTCATCTTATGGGTATTGTTCCAACAAGCCCGAGGAGTGCTTTCAACATCAATGCAAATCAAGCACAAGCAAACAACGATGTGGTGAATGGTATGTTAACTTACTTTAACTTTTATGACCTAATTCTTTTCATGCGTTATTGTATCGTTAAATACCTTTAAAATTGAATAGGTATGTTCTTATTAATAAAACTTATGCATATGTCTATTGACTCTGGAGCCAATAAGAGTTTTCTTTCATTAGAGTTTAAACCCATACCTGCTAAGCCACATACGAAACTAGAAAGATGACAGGATCAGTGATCACAAGTTTGATGTATCAGAATATAAAGCAGCGGAATACAAACACGAATTAGACAAATTGTAGCAAGCCAACGATATTTGTGAGCATTAAGATCGCATACAGTTAGGGGAGAGAATATGTATTCTGATTTCTAGGAATGTTTATAGATGTAGAATATTTCTAATCGAATCAATCATTCATTCCATTCAATTACTCATTTCATTCTTATTATTGATTACAATAGGTTGTCACTCCTTATATAGAGTGCAACAATCACTGCTGTTGTCACGGAAAGTGACAACTGGCAGATCCAATACAGAAATAACTAATTCTTAACAAACTACTGAAATGTTCACAACTACTGAGAACATATCAGCAAGTTGAGTACAAAAATACAAAACTACTGAAACATAAAACTAGAAACTAGAAATATAAAACTACTGATATCACAACTACTGAAGAAGTACTCTTCAGCAGTTGTGACAAACTACTGAGGCTTCAGTACTGATCTTCAGACTTGACCTTCAGGTATTTCATCAGCTGATGACTTCAGTAGATATCATCAGCTGATGTCTTCAGTCTTTGTCTTCAGACTTGTACCTCAGTTGTTGATCTTCAGCACTTGTGAACTCTTCAGCTGTTGTACTTCAGTACTTTGGTCTTTCAGCTTCAGCACTTGTGTTCTTCAGCTGTTGTACTTCAGCACTTTGGTTCTTCAGCTGTTAAGGTCTTCAGCACTTGATCTTCAGCTGTTGAAGTCTTCAGCACTTGTCAAACTACTGATGAGGCTTTCAGCAGTTGTTGTGATACCGTGTGGGACTTAGAGGTTTTCTGATCTTGGCTCATTGGTTTTTTGGTCCAACAAACTCCCCCTGAACCAATGCAGCCAAAACCTCTAACTTATTTATACTCCCACTTATTGATGGCAAAATGTTGGTCTTTTTCCTTCTTGATCAGTAGAGAAGATGACCCATGTACGCTCCGGCCTGGGAAGAAATCTCAAATATTTGTTTGGCAGAGTATGAATGGGAACTCTGTTTTGGGGAACAGGGACAGAGTTGTTATCCCATTCATGAGATTCACTTCCCATAATGAGTCTGTACGACTCTCTTGTGTAGGCCTCAAGGAAGGTGATTTGTTCCTCCATGGTTAGCTCTTCAGCACCTCCTTCAACAATGATTCCGGCCCATAATACTCAGACAGGTATTTGGCCTGTTTCCCATTCTTTAGCTCCACAGTTGTTATTATTCTGTAAGCAAACTCATCCGGGTGATTACCTTAGGAACAACTGGAGCTCATTTTTCCTGACTTCCTCAAGCCTCTTGTAAACTAACCCTTTTCACTATTTTGTTTTCCAGCATCTTCTGAGGGGTTAGATTAGCTTTGTAGGCCTTCTTGAAGTCTTCTAGGATTTCCCAGGGTGAAACTACAAAGACCAGAGAGATCACTTCATCTACGATCTTTTTCACCTGGCCAATGTATCTCCGAGGTATATTGTTCTTATGAATTCTGTGAGAGACCCTGGGATCAGGCCAAATCCTCACTCTTTCCTTTTGATATTGAAAGGTATGCCTGAGAGTGTAAAGTCTGAGGGCTTGCTCCTCATATTGATGATGGAAGATGTGGCTGCATAAGCTTTGTCAACTCTCTTCAGCAATTCCTCATCATGCTGTTTATGAAGCTCTTCTTCTTCTAGCTTCACTTACTAACCATTTGTCTTGGACTTCAGGAGTAATTGCTGAGGAGTGACTTGTGGCCTTAGGCAACTGAATCACAGCTGAGAGCGGCAGCCGTCTTCTTTCTTCGTCATCATCTTCTAGCCTCAATATCCTTCTCTTCTTCTTCAAGGGTATATCATCGGCTATGGGTTTGAGGGTAAGGGAGTTGGTTGGTGGGTTGCGTTTTGGGTGGTTTTGGTGTGGGAATGTGACAGGCTGTTCTAGCATCCTTGAGGTGAGTGTGGCTTTTGATTGCTTGGCTAGCTCAGTCCTGCTCCCAGCACCCGCTTCATTCAAAGCTTCAATGACAAGCCCCTTAGTAATACTTCAGATGAACAGATCTGGTGGTGATTGCCAAGATACTGTCCCTGGACCAAGCTTTGATTTCGATCATTGACCTTCCAAGATATTTTGCAATAAATCTGATCATGATTTCAGCCTTTCTCTTCTAACACTTCATAACTTGCCCATCTGTTCTGGATTTCTTCAATCTCTAGTCGTCGAATCTCAGAGTCAAGTTATTGGTGTCATGGCCTTGCCTAAACAGCTGATCAATGATGTTGTCCATTGATCTACTGTGTTCGGCATCAGCCTCTTTTATCAGTAGCTCCAAGGCTTTATCTTCAGCAATGTGCTCATCAGCACCTTTCTTTCTCTTATAGGTGAGCATTGGTTGCTGTTCTTTCTCCTCCTCTTCCTTTTCCTCAGATCTTTTCCTCTTCCTTTCTTTCACTGCAGTACTCTCCCCCTTTTTGGTTGCATTGGAGGAAGGGGTTGGTACCGCAGAAAGAGTCTTTTGGACAGCAGCATCTACCAAGGGCTGTAATGTGAGGAAAGCCTCTCATCAAGGGCTTTGATCACTATATCAGTGATTATTGGAGTGATGAGAGGAAGGGAATTTGGGAGTACAGCACCTATTTGCTCAGGAGGGTTCTGTTCCTGAGAAGTAGGGCCTGAAGCAGAGGCAGGTGGTTGATGTTGGGGTGGCTCTGTGTTTAGGAAACCTTCAAGGGAAGGTGCCATCTGTGGGTGTATGAGGGTGGCAGATGGACTTGCATCCTGAGACATCTTGGCCAGCAGCTCTTTGAGTCTGCTAACCTCATCCTCTAGAATGGTGTTTTGAGCAAATACGTCATAGAAGAAGCTCAGGTCATCATCAGTTAATACTGAATCACCTGACCTCCTGCTTAGAGCAGGATTTACATGCACTGGGTGTAGACCAGTTGGTGCATGTGCCCCTTGTGCTTGGTACTGGGGACTTCCAGCCTCAGGATAATGTCCATCATCAGCTGTTGCCTCTAGGGAGGTCTTAGCAATGTTACCAGCCTCACTCTGGTCATGTGCTGAGACAGAGGAGGTGGCAGCCTCACTAGATATTCTAAGCTTGTCTACACCAGGAGATAGAATTGGGAAACCCCTGTGCTGTGGGTTCTCAGGTGCACTGTGTTCCTCCCCTCAATTGTAGAGGTATTCCCAGTAGAAAGTGGTTTCTGGGGAGGGGGTGAGGAGTGCAATTGAGTCAGCACTTGTGCAACTATTAAAGTCGGGCTGTGAGGGGCGGTTGTGTGGGGTAAGGGGGTAGAAGCAGTGTGCACCTGGGGTGGATGGTGCTCTTCAATGGCAATCTCCTCAAGTGAGTAAGATCCCAGATAAGTAGGTGCCCTTGGGTTGCTGCAAGCTCCTGTTGAGAGGAAGCCTGAGCGGCTGTGGCTGGAAGAGTCATTGTATCCACTAGGGGGTTGGACTAGTGGATATCCTGCGTTTGTGGTGCAGGAGCATCCTCAGGGGACTCAATTCCCTTAGTAGCCATTTTGGGTTTCTTTTTGGTGGGTTTGGTGGGGACATTGGATTTGGAGGTGGCGGTGGCTGTGGGTTCCGCTGCGTGGGTTTTCGCAGCTTGGCAGCCAGTTTGAGTGTCCGGTCAGAGTTGTGCCGGGAGTATACTTCTGGCAGAACAGCCGTAGCAGGGACTCCCAAGCCAACAAGTCCATCAGCATTAAGCTGGGCTGTATAATGGCCATTATGAGCCGTGGATAGAGTATCCAACGGTTGGCAGTTAGTTTTTGAGCCATATCTTTGAGCTCTGAAAATATTAATTCTGAAAAGTTTAGTGGTTGTTGCTCAAGGATAGAATACATTACCTGCTGCCATTTGGTGGACATTTGATCCCAAGACGAGGTCTTAGGGGCCAAACATACATTGACCATGTGAAAAATCAGGCGCTCAGCGTCATTAAAGTGTTTCTTCATGATGGTGGTGGCACTGAGATCACCTTGATATCCATGCTGAGCAAATGATAGATCTATGGTGCCCTTCGGATATCCAGCAGGAGAGGTAGCATCACTCAGTTGAAGAATTTTACGGATTGTGCAGGAGTAATCACTACTTCTTTGTTGTTGACGACTGACCGGAGGGATCGTGTGTTGCTCTCCTCAGTTGTAACAGTAACGTTCATCCAAAATTGGTTCAAGGATTCGGCATGTAAGACGGGGTTCAGAAGGAATGCCTTGTTGTATGGGACTGAACCATAAGATCGATAGCATTATCGAACTTAGTCCAGATCGGCGGGCGATTTTGTGTAGGGCACACAGTTGTGTCGCGGTTTAATTTGCATAGACGCCATGGAGAAGAGGGAAGTTTTGGAGAGGAACGTTAGGTTTGAAGAAGATGAAGCATGGAGAGCTCAGGTTAGGGGTATTTATAGGGTACGGGTAAGGAGACGATGAAGGATGTGGTGTTAGTCATCAGTAGTTTTAAACGACCGTTGACATGGTATCCTTTCAGACGTTGAAACAGCTAAAGTCGTGGTGTTAGGCATCAGTAGTTTAGAAAACTACTGAAGACCGTGGTTTTGACTTCAGATGATTGAAACAACTGATGACTTGGTGTTTGTCATCAGTAGTTAGGAAACTACTGAAGACAGTGGTTTGTCATCAGCTGTTGTAAACAACTGAAGACTTGGTATTAGTCATCAGTAGTTATAAAACTACTGAAGACGTGGTTTTGCTTCGGTTGTTTAGAATGAAACAGCAGTTGTACAAACGACTGAAGAGAAAGTTCTCTTCAGCTATTTTCGTCAATTCTTAGCTTTTCAGCTGTTTCAAACTGTCCTCAACACATTCATTAGTCTTTTTGGCTGATTTCAGTTGTTTCATAGGACATCAGTACTTATCTGTTTTTACTGATTGCAGTAGTTATGACTGCATCAGTAGTTGTAACTACATCAGTAGTTGTAACTACATCAGTAGTTTAGAACAGATGAAGTACTTCAGTACTTGTGAGACATTTAGCCTTCAGTAGTTATAAAAACTACGGAGGTTAAAAGAGCTCATCAGTACTTATATGTGACATAGTTACTCATGATCATCAGTATGAATTACTGAGATCATCAGTAGTTGTCACCTATTCTAGCTGCAGCATACCAAGCCTTAACACCAGGTTTTGGAGAGTTGAACTATCCAAAGGCTTAGTAAAAATGTCTGCAAGCTCATCAGCACTAGGCACAAACTTAGGATCAATCAGACCTTTTTCAAAACAATCCCTTATAAAATGATGTCTGATCTCTATATGTTTGGTCCTAGAGTGCTGGACTGGATTTTTGACAATGCAAAGAGCTGAAGCACTATCCATTAACAATGGAGTCTTAGTCTCTGTAATGCCATAATCCAAAAGTTGGTTTTGAAGCCAGAGTACCTGAGATGTACAGCTTGCAGCAGCAATGTACTCTGCTTCAGCAGTGGATGTAGCAACTGAGGTCTGTTTCTTGCTCTCTGCCAAGAGATCAAGCAGTTGCCTAGGAATTGACATCCACCAGAAGTTGATTTCCTGGTCAACTTACACCCTGCATAGTCACTGTCAGAAAAAGCAACTAATTTACCAGAATGTCCGGTAGAATACCATAAACCTAGAGATGGAGTGCCTTGCAGATATCTAAAGATCCTCTTGACTGCAATCAGATGAGACTCTTTAGGTGCAGCCTGAAATCTAGCACAAACACATGTAGCAAACATAATATCTGGTCTAGAAGCTGTTAAATACATCAAGGACCCAATCATACATCTGTAAAGTGTTTCATCAACCACTTTACCTTTCTGATCTGAGTCCAGTTGTGTGGTGCTGCTCATGGGAGTAGAACAGGGCTTACAGTTTTGTAAATCAAACTTTTGCAAAAGATCTTTTGTATATTGGATTGATGAATAAAAATTCCATCAGCCTTTTGTTTGATTGCAACCCCAGAAAGAACTGTAATTCTCCCATGGCACTCATTTCAAACTTCTGTTGCATCAACTTTGTAAAGGCATCACACAACTTTGGATCAGAGGATGCAAAAATGATATCATCTACATAAATTTGAACAAGTAGATTATGCTGCCCAGCTTTCTTAATAAATAAAGTCTTGTCTATGGAGCCTCTAGTGAAATTGTTTTCCAGAAGAAAGTTTGATAATGTCTCATACCAGGCTCTGGGAGCTTGTTTTAACCCATAAAGAGCTTTATCAAGCTTATACACCCAATAGGATGTTATTGTCCTCAAAGCCTGGAGGTTGACATACATAAACCTCTTCTTTAATTTTTCCATACAAAAATGCACTTTTGACATCCATTTGAAAGACTTTAAGTTTTTGATAAGCAGCATAGGCTAAAAACAATCGAATTGCTTCCAGTCTGGCTACAGGGGCAAAGGTTTCATCATAATCAATACCTTCTTCTTGTGCAAACCCCTGAACAACCAGTCTGGCCTTGTTCTTAACAATAAGCCCATTTTCATCAGTTTTGATCCTAAACACCCATTTAGTGCCTATTGCACACTTACCTGGAGGTAGAGGAACCAGTTCCCACACTTGCTGTTTCTTGAACTGAAGAAGCTCAAGCTGCATGGCATCAACCATCCATTGTCCTTTAAAGCAATGTGATAATTCTTTGGCTCTTGCTGACTGATGAAGAGAGCATAGAAGCAGAAATTTGACAATTGACTTCTTGTTGATACTCCAGCAGTGATATCACCAATGATTGAGACATAGGGTGATTCTTCAGATCTTGATACACAATGAGATCTATGCAAGTGTTTGTAGCCGGTTCAGCAGCAACAGATGGTGATGGTGAATCATTTCTTGAAACCAATCAGTGGATGGTAATTCAAAGGAAGTTGAATTCGAAGAAATCTCATCAGCATTTGTTGTGGATGGTGCTACTGGCGCTACAGGAACATCAGGTCTAGTGAGTCAGGCAGCTGATCACTAAACCTGAAGAGGTGAGTACTGCAATCATCATCATCATCAGCAGTACCACCAGGTGGTGAACTGTTGACAGGAGCAACAGCAGGAGTTTGATAAGGAACATATTGCAGTATGTCCAGATCAAATAACTCCACAGGACTTTGTGGAATCTTGTCCTTTGGAGATTCATAAACTTAACATGTAGAGTTTCTTCAACCATCTTTGTTCTGCAGTTGAAGACTCTGTATGCCTTGCAAGTAGATGAATAACCAACAAAGTATCCTGCATCCACCTAGGATCAAATTGTGGAGTTGATCCTTTGTGTTGAGAATAAAACAGGGACACCCAAATGCTTTGAAAAATGAAATCAGAGGAGCCAAATGATGGAGAACTTCATATGGAGTCTTCATCAACCTCTGATTTACTAAAACTCTATTTTGCACATAACAAGCTGTGTTGACAGCTTCGGCCCAAAGGTCAATGGCAAACCTGAGTCAGCCAGCATGGACCTTGCAGCTTCAATGAGGGTCCTGTTCTTTCTCCCACTACTCCATTTTTTCGGAGTCCTTGGAATGCTGAACTGCCTTTTGATTCCCTTGAAAGATAGAAGTCATCAAGTGTATGATTTCTGAACTCAGTTCCATTATCACTCCTAATACACTTGACTGGAAGGGAATACTGCTTCTCAATGTACAGCACAAAGTGGATAATCTTCTGAGCAGCCTCATCCTTTGAATGTAGAAAGAAAGTCCATACAAATCTGGAGTAATCATCCACAATTACCAGACAGTATTTCTTCTTTGCCATGCTCATTACTCTCACAGGACCAAATAGATCCATATGCAGTAATTGCAAGCGGCAGGGACTTGGACACTTCAATAGGAGGAAATGAGACCTTGTGCTGTTTTCCTTTTAAACAAGCAGTGCATGTTTCATCACAGTGGAACGCCTTTATTGGTAAGCCTCTGACTAAACTCTTGGGCTAAGCTGATTCATGTTTTTAAGATTAACATGACCAAGCCTCCTGTGCCACAGTTTAGATTCTTGAGAAGAGGCTTTGGAAAATAGGCAAGGATTACCTTTGAGATCTATCTTCTTAGAGAGATCTAAGGCATACACTTTCCTGTCCTGTTGGCTTTCAGGAGAGTGTGATCATCCAACACCTTGTCAATCAAGTGCAAAACTTTGGATGACAGAATCCTACAGTTTTGACTTGTGAAAAGGGCAACATGGCCTTTATCACACATTGACTGACACTCAAGAGGTTGTACTTGAGATTTTCACATGATTAACATCATCAAATTGATTTCTCCATTGGAGACAAAGCCCTTACCAATGATGTAACCCCTAGCATCATTGCCAAAAGAGACAAATCCCTTCTTTCCTTGAGAGTAGTCATGAAGAAGAGAGATGTTCCCAGTCATGTGCATAGATCCCCCACTGTCTACATACCAGATGCTACTTTGGCATGTTGAAGAACCTGCAATAATAAACAATCAGTTAGTTTAGAGACCCAAACCTTTTGGTTTTGGGCCTGGTCTCATCAATAGATGGTAAACTAGCATGTTTATTTGTAACAACAGCCTGAGAAGAAGAAGATGGTGTAGAAGAGGAGTCCTTTGGCTTAGACCTCCTTTTCTGTGGTTTCAACATAGGAGAATCTAGTGGTTAACTCTACCCAACAGATGTTGTACCATCATCACCAGCTGTGTCTGATTTTGTGATAAAGCTTTCAGCTCATCAGACACATTGCTAGTGGAGTTAGATAAGGTCCTATGTTGCACCTTCTTCTTTGAGCACCCTCAGCTGTCACCTGTTTAACTCCTTCTTTTTGACTGCTTTAAAGACTTAAGGGTTACAGGATTTGATGTTGCTGATACAAATGTGGTCTCAAACTCAGTTTCATTTTTACCATTTTCTCATTAATTTCTTCTTTTTGTTTGAGTTTGGAACCTCTTTTGTACCAACAATCATCTGTAAGATGATTGAACAAACCACATACTTCACATGGTTTCTTCTTCATCTTAGGTTGATCATCAACTAAAGATGGTGAAGCAACAGAAGACTTGTTCTTCAATGCTTTGGAAGCATTGGTTCTTTCTTTACAGCCTCTTTAGTAGTCTTCAAACTCTTCTACTGCCAGTTTTCTTCTCTTCAGTGCTGACAGCAGTTGAAGTTTGAACTTCAGGAGTTGAATCCTGCTCTCAGTCCTTTCAGGACCTTCAGGATTGACTCCTGAGTTGATCAACTTATTGATCATGTGAATGTCAGCATTTGGACCATCAACATCAGCTGATAGGTTCAAGGAGGACTTGATGCTGACTGCTACTTCTGATTGTGCTGTATCAGAAGGTAGATCACATGATTTGATGGATTGGTTATCACTCTCACCATCAGATTCTACCTCTGCTCTTGGGGTAAAATCTGTAGGTGGAGCAGTGTGATTATAGCCAATGCCAAACTTCACATTTGAAGCAGATTGCTTACAGAAGCATTTCAAAACCTTTGCATGATTGTACCCATCTATCACACTCGACCTGGGTAACTGCAAGGGTTTCTTTGAGATCTTTGTACTTCTCTAGAAGTACATCTTCTCTAGCCTTATCATCAATTATTTTGCAATTCAGTTTATAAACCTCATCATTTTTATCTTTGAGCACAAACTCAAACTCAGCTTTGTTTTGGAAATTATTTGTTCTAGCTCAATGTTCTTATTAATTAAAGCTACATTTGCTTCTCTAATGGAAGCAAATGTGCTATGCATTGTTCAGAACATAATTTGGCTTTGCCTCAGAGGATACCTGTGATACCTGAGGTGTAGAGGCATTGGAAGATGAAGTATCAGCAGACTCCAAAGCCATAAGAGCTAGATTCCCAAAGGGACTGTCACCACCATGTTGACCAGCACCTGAGAACAGTTGATCATGACCAGACAAGTCATCTGGTAAACTGCTCCAGTCAACAACTCCTGGGGTGAAGAAGCTGTGTTGTTGAGATGAAGGTTGTTGATGAGATAGGGAGGCTGAGGTTCTGGTATGCATGAGGTTGTGGTGTCATAGGAACTTGAACTTGATTTGACTGTGGCATGTAATAACAAGGGTACTGATATGGCATTTGACCCTGAGGAACAAAATATGCCGGAGATTGTTGTTGAGGATGATGACTAGATGTGACAGGATGTTGCCCTCGTTTTGTTGACTATTGCCAGGAAAAGTCACAAAGGGTGCAGTAGAGTTTGATCCAGTTGATCTACATCTCTTGCAAAGTGTCCAAGCCGTTGGCATTTGTGACACCTCAACTTGCTCTTGTCAAAACCAACTTTGGTTTTGCCAGAGAGTCCTGGGAATTTTCTTCCAGTTCTTTTGTAGAACTTCTGAGATCTGATATTTATCAAGGCATTTGGCTCAAAATATCCATCTCTTCTAAGTCATCATCAGCAATCCCCTTGAGATCATCCAACATGAAAATAGATTTTCATTATACACCCAGTGAATGACCATCAACACTTACAAATGCAGAATTAGAAGTGGTCGGAGAGAAATTAATATGCTCATCATACTGGCATTCAGATGAAGCATATTCTGACTCATGACCCACCAAGGCAGTGTTGCCTTGTATAAAGTCTTCAGTGAGCTTTCCAGATGAAGACAGCTTTCTCTTGTTCTATCTCTCTCTCAAAAGTGAGCAATTTCCCATGGAGTTGGGTGAGAGATAGTTTGTCCAAACTTGCACTGGAGCGTAGGACAATAGTATATGTGTCCCATCTCTCAGGCAGTGATCTGAGAAATCTGTTATTCATCTGAATATTGGTGTATTCAAGTTTGACCATTTTTAGTTCAGAGATCAAACAAGAAAACCGCTCATATTGTTGAGTCAGTGTCTCACCCTTTCTATGAGAGAATGTCTCATATTGTTGGCAAGAATTTCCCTATTATTTGCCAAGACCTCATCTTTCCTCCAAATTGTTCTTTCAAAGCAATCCAGAGGTCATGGGCAGTTTCATGATGCATTAGCCCAGAATAAATTTCATTGGGCAAAGCCATGGCCAGAATTCCATGGGCTTTTGCATCAATCTCAAGCAACTTCTTATCCTCATCTGAGTATTGCTCCCTCCTCTTCGGAACCATTTGATTGGTTTCCGGTTATTCACCATAGGCTTGTGTGACCATGTACCACTGATGTCCAACACCCTGCGCTGTTAATAGACAGGTGATGGAGCATACGTCTTTGCCATATGTATACTCATTCCTAACCAGCATAGGAGGCTTGGTTGAGGAACCAGTATTGTGAGGATCATTGGAGGGAGTGGTCATTTTTCAGTTCAACAACAGTTTAGTTCAAGTTTTAAAAAGTTTTAGACAAACCACAACAAACTCAGTGAGAACCAAGAAAAAGATCTCAGAATGAATGAGCAGAAATACAGAAAATTCAATCTCTATAACCGTTTCTTGCAAGAATAAAAGCTAATTCAATCAAACTTGGATCTTGAATAGCAGTTTCAATGATCAATTATTAGATCGATCAATGATTAACCTGCTCTGATACCATTTGACAGGATCAGTGATCACAAGTTTGATGTATCAGAATATAAAGCAGCGGAATACAAACACGAATTAGACAAATTGTAGCAAGCCAACGATATTTGTGAGCATTAAGATCGCATACAGTTATAGGGAGAGAATATGTATTTCTGATTTCTAGGAATGTTTATAGATGTAGAATATTTCTAATCGAATCAATCATTCATTCCATTCAATTACTCATTTCATTCTTATTATTGATTAGAATAGGTTGTCACTCCTTATATAGAGTGCAACAATCACTGCTGTTGTCACGGAAAGTGACAACTGGCAGATCCAATACAGAAATAACTAATTCTTAACAAACTACTGAAATGTTCACAACTACTGAGAACATATCAGCAAGTTGAGTACAAAATACAAAACTACTGAAAACTAAACTAGAAACTAGAAATATAAAACTACTGATATCACAACTACTGAAGAAGTACTCTTCAGCAGTTGTGACAAACTACTGAGGCTTCAGTACTTGATCTTCAGACTTTGACCTTCAGGTATTTCATCAGCTGATGACTTCAGTAGATATCATCAGCTGATGTCTTCAGTCTTTGTCTTCAGCCTTTGTACCTCAGTTGTTGATCTTCAGCACTTGTGAACTCTTCAGCTGTTGTACTTCAGTACTTTGGTCTTTCAGCTTCAGCACTTGTGTTCTTCAGCTGTTGTACTTCAGCACTTTGGTTCTTCAGCTGTTAAGGTCTTCAGCACTTGATCTTCAGCTGTTGAAGTCTTCAGCACTTGTCAAACTACTGATGAGGCTTTCAGCAGTTGTTGTGATACCGTGTGGGACTTAGAGGTTTTCTGATCTTGTCTCATTGGTTCTTTTGGTCCAACAAAAGACCTCTCACCGTTGAAGTTGCCGATGGAGAACCGATCACTGTTGATGTTGTTATCCGTGATTGCATCTTAAGTCTTGACGAGCACGATTTTCTTATCGATCTTATTCCTATGAAACTTGGAAGCTTTGACGTCATCATTGATATGGATTGGTTAGCCAAACACCATGCCGAGATCATTTTTTTTAGAAGTGTATTTGTATACCACTACCCTCTCGTGACAAATTGAAGGTGTTCGTTGAAAATCCTCCAAAGGGTTTAAACTCATGTCTTGCACTCAAGCCCGAAAGTGCTTAAGAAGAAGTATATGGCCTTCTTGCTTACGTGGTCAACACGATAGTCAAAGGGAAAGACTTAAGGATGTCCGATCATACGAGACTTTCCAAAGTATTTCCCGATGACCTTAGTAGTTTACCTCCCGTGCGTGAAGTCGAGTTTAAAATCAATTTGATTCTGGGAGCAAACCCCGTGGCTAAGTCACCATATCAACTTGCACCATCGGAAATGCAAGAACTCTCTAGTCAACTTCAAGAACTATCCGAGAAGGGATTCATTCATCCTAGTTCTTCATCTTGGGGTGCACTGTTGTTGTTTGTGAAGAAGAAAGATGGGTCATTTCGTATGTGCATCGAGTATCATGAGCTTAACAAGCTTACCATCAAGAACCGCTATCCTCTTCCTCGTATCGATGACTTGTTTGATCAACATCAAGGAGATGCTATATTCTTGAAGATTGATCTATGTTATGGATATCATCAATTACAAGTCCATGATAATGATATCCCAAAGACCACATGTACTCGTTATGGGCACTATGAGTTCATGGTCATGCCTTTTGGTTTAACCAATGCTCCTGCTATCTTCATGGATCTCATGAACCGAGTATGCAAGCCTTATCTAGACAAGTTTGTGATCGTGTTCATTGATGACATACTTATCTATTCCAAGTCCCACACTGATCACGAGCTATGTCTGCGACAAGTTCTTGAGCTGTTGAAGAAAGAGCAATTGTATGTGAAGTTCTCGAAGTGTGAATTTTGTCTTGAGGAAGTTCAATTTCTAGGACACGTGGTGAATAGCCAAGGAATTCACATTGACCATGCAAAGGTGGAAGCTGTGAAGAATTGGTGTGTTCTCACAACTCCAACCAAAGTTTGTTCTTTCCTTGGTCTTGCTGGATATTACCGGCGATTCATTGCCAATTTTTCAAGGATCGCGAAGCCGCTCACTTCTTTGACACAAAAGAATAAACTGTTTAAGTGGGGGTCCGAGCAAGAAGAAGCTTTTGAAGCGTTAAAGCACAAGTTATGCATGCTCCTATCTTGACCCTACTTGATGGGAACGATGATTTCACCATATATTGTGATGCATAAAAATAAGGCCTTGGTTGTTTTCTCATGCAACGAGGAAAGGTCATAGCTTATGCATCAAGACAATTGAAGGTCCATGAGGTGAATTATACAACACATGATCTCGAGCTTGGAGCTGTTGTTTTTGCATTAAGGATTTGGAGACACTACCTGTATGGTACACAATGCATTGTCTACACCGATCACAAGAGCCCTCAACTCGTCTTTAATAAAAAAGATCTCAATATGAGACAACGTCGTTGGGTGGAGTTGATTAGTGACTACGATTTTCACATTCGTTACCATCCTGGTAAGGCAAATGTTGTAGCCGATCCTCTAAGCCAAAAGATTTATAACAAGATGATCTCATTCCAAGAAATTCGCGATCGATGACAATGGTTTGACACTTTGGGTGAGTTTGATACTGAGATTCGACTAGATGTCAACGAGACTACAATACTGTTGCAAAATGAGAATTGATAGTGACATCAAGTCTAGTATCTTGGAGGCTCAACAAGTGGTGACACAAGAAGAAAGAATGAAAAATGAACTAGAGCATAATCTTTTAACCCGATTGGAAACGAAACCCAATGGATTGATGTACTTCGCAAATCAAATTTGGGTTCCAAATCGCGATAATCTTCATACCTTTATCATGAATGAGGCTCATCAACTCAATATTCTATCCATCCTGGTTCCGATAAGATGTACATGGATCTACGTGGTCAATATTGGTGGCCTGGAATGAAGAAGGATATAGCAACTTACGTAGCTAAGTGCCTCACGTGTACGAAGGTTAAAGCCGAACATCAACCTCCAAGTGGATTACCCTAGCAACCCGAGATTCCTATGCGGAAGCGGGAACACATATCCATGGATTTCATAACCAAGCTACCCCAAACCTCTCGTGGACATGATAGCATATGGGTGATCGTTGACCGATTGACCAAATCAGCACATTTTATACCCATACGTGATACTTACAAGACATCGAGGTTGGCTCGTATATACATCGATGAAATTGTAAGTTGTCATGGAGTACCTCTGCACATCATATCCGACCGAGATGCTCGTTTCACATCACATTTTTGGATGTCTATGCAAGAATTTTTGGGTACTCAATTGGATCTAAGCACGGTTTACCATCCTCAAACTGATTGTCAAACCGAGCGAACGATCCAAACCTTGGAGGATTTGCTACGCCTGTGTGTCCATGACTTTGGTGGTGATTGGGATACGCATCTACCGCTCGCGGAATTTTCGTATAACAATAGTTACCACTCGAGTATCAAGATGGCACCATTCGAAGCACTTTATGGCCGTAAATGTCATTCACTAATTTGCTGGACCGACATTGGTGAAAACTTCATCACTGGTCCTGAACTTATACAAGAAAAGACCGATAAAGTCTCTATATCCGCAAGAACCTTGAAGTGGCAAGAAGTCGACAAAAGAGCTATGCTGATAAGCGATATAAGCCATTGGAATTCAAAGTTGGGGAGATGGTTCTTCTTAAGGTTTCACCGTGGAAAGGTGTTGTTCGCTTTGGAAAGAAGGGTAAACTGGCTCTAAGATTTGTAGGACCTTTTAAAATCCTGAAAAGGTTGGAAAGGTGGCTTTCCAACTGGAGTTACCGCCGACCTTAGTGGAGTTTATCCTGTGTTCCACGTTTCAAACTTGAGAAAGTGCTTGGCCGATGAAAGTTTGCATGTTCCGCTGGAAGACATTCAAATCGACGAGTCATTGCATTTTGTTGAGAAACCTGTTGAGATCATGGATCGCATCATGAAGAAGACTAGAACCACAACCACCCCAATTGTCAAGGTTCTTTGGAGAATAAGCGTGACACTGAATTTACTTGGGAACGTGAAGAGCACATGAAGAAGAAATACCCGTTCTTATTCATATAGTTTCATTCCTAATTTCAGGACGAAATTCTTTTAAGTTGGGGAGACTGTAACGTCTCATATTTTCTTGTTAACTAACAGTTAACGTCGTTTATTCTTGTAAGGACCATTATGGTCAATTATGAAATTTATTTATTACTTATGTTTATTTCCTTGATTATTTGATTAGAAGGTCCATAATTTAATTACCAAATTGAACTTAAAAAATAATAAAAATAATGATAATATTAAAATATAATAATAGTAATAATAATAAAGTTATAATAATGATAGTAATTTTAATAATAATAACCAAAATAGTAGTAATATAATAATAGTGTTATTAATAATAATAATAATATTTCTAAAAATTTTTAAACTTAATAATGTTTAAAACTTGAGGTTAAGAAGTTAGGGGGCCTTAATGTCAATTTAGAAACTTTAAATGGGAAGTTGGTACATAAAATGTTAAGAATGAAACCACAAGGACTAATTATGTAAACTCAAAATAAACCCAAATCACCCCTCTTTCGCCCCCGATTATCAGATCACCGACCGGCCACCATCCGATGACCACCAAAAATTGAATTTTGAATGTTTTTTACTTGTTAAAGACACCAATGGAACCTTTGTAACATTTCGAACTCGAACCCACGGACAATCAATTCATTACCGTAGGCATTAAAGAGGAATTAACCGAAATCAACCATCACAATCGGTTCAAAACCATTCAACGTACACAATATGTTGATTAATCAAATTAACCGATTGGAAGGTTCACACAATCACTACTAAACTAAATGGGTAGTTAATTCGAGATTAATAATCAATTAATCATCAAAAGATAACCGAAACAAATTTATCAAATGGAGAAACCCGTTCAGGACTAGATCGACCAAATCGAACCTATAAAACCAAGGGCAAATGTCCCCTTCGAGCCTTTTTAACTCTCTGTCATATCAATTTCGCGAAAAAGTCATCCAAACGAAGATTGTTAAGTCTCTTGTTCTTCGCGAGTGAACCGAGATAAACCCGAGCTTAAGCACATCAATTAGATCGTAATCTGGTAATTTTAATACATCATTATGCTCAATTAAGCTTAGGGATCAAAATCCCTAAGGTTAATCAAGCTGAAACACTTGAATCGGTGTTCAATTTGGGGCTAAACTGTCACACCCCAACCTTGACGGCGGAAACGTCGAGATGTGAGGGTTAAGATTGTTCACAACCATATACGTTATAATTAAATGTAATATTTAAATTATAAGTTTCAAAAGGAATTACAAACATAAGTATCAAACATGAAATAATTCAAACATAAATCAAAACATAACAAATATTTTAATATTAAACTAGGTCCAAGTCCTAGTTTTTTTGCAAGCTTCAAAGGTCCACTTTAAACTTGGGGATTCCTAAACATGATAAAAATAAAAGGTCAACCATAATAGTTGGTGAGTTTCCAAGGTTTTCATACATAATATGATAAAGTGTTGATACATGTATGTCCCTAGATCGTGATATGTGATGTAATAGATCTTGTTTGGTATGATTAATGAACTGATATTGATAGTCTGTTGGTTATATGTTTAATAGTTCATTAATGAGTCGTAAATGAATTGATTGAGTTTATGATTACTTGAATGATTACATATAATATTATATTAAATAACTAAAACATTCAAACTTAACTTAATGAAGTTCTCATGCGAATGGCTCATGCGAATGAACCATAAGCATGAAGAACCTCATACGATTGACTAGTCGCACGACTGAACCAGAGACTGGATCAGTCGTACGACTGTAACATAAGAATGGCTCAATCGCACGACTGAACACTCAGTCGCACGAATGAACCAACCGCATGGTTCAATCGCACGACTGAACCAAACTAATGGTTCAGTCGCACGATTGAAGAGTGCCAACCTATAAATACAACTCAATTCATGAAAAACAGGGAGATTCGTTCAGTTCAATTCCATACGAACCCTAGCCGTCCAGAAACCTTCCAAATCGTTCCCAAGTTCATAGAACACATTAGATCGATTCCTTATCGATTTCTAACGTTAGTTTCAATCCTTGATTGATTCTTCGTGTGTTCTCACTGATTGGATCGCCAATCAAATAGGATTCCGCACTATTTGATCCGGTATACACGTGATCTCTAGGTATTTCAGTCGAATACCAGGTCCTAACAAGTGGTATCAGAGCTTTTGGCTCGTGATTACGTGTTGATTCAATCAACATTGCATAAAGTTTGTGTTTTTACACTAAAAACACAATCTTTGGCATCAAAAGTGATCTTGGAAGTTCCCTGCTCATCGACGTGTGGTTTCTACGGACTTAGGCAATCAGAACTTGTAAAATTTCGAGTTTTTACGGCTGAAAACCGTCAAACCTAGAAATTTTCGCAAACCAGCGGCTTCAATCGCACGACTGACTCATTCGTACGACTGGACTCCATTTTTACTACTCATACGCACGATTGGACCTAGTCGCACCTTCAGTCGGCCGATTGTACCATTCGTTCGCATAGCTCATACGTACCAGATTCATTCGCCCGACTGAACCAATCGCCCAGTTCATTCGCACGATTGAACCAATCGCATAGCTTATACGCACGATTAGCTCAGTCGCCTCTTTCAGTCGCATCAGTAAAGGTTGTTTGATTAGATTATAAGTTTATTCATCATGGAAGATCAGATGTCAGCCTTTACTGCTGGGAAGACTCAAGGATACAGAATCTGTTGCTGCTTGAGAGTGAGGTGGGGAATCACAATAAACCACCAAAGCTTTTGACTTTAGATGAGTTTCCCCACTGGAAACAACGTTTTGAGATCTACCTTAATGGAGTAGATCCTAATCTGTGGGAAGCCATTAAGACAGGTTATAGTACACCGTGGGAGCTGATGGGGTTAAACTAACATTAAGCGGGATGACCGATGCGCAGAAAGTAAAGTACAATGCAGAGAAAAGAGTATATGCATTGATCACTCAGTCGATCCCCAAAGACATATTCCACCAGTATTCCGAGAACAAGCAATCCAAGAAACTGTGGGATGCGCTAGAGAAGAGATATGATGGTAATGCATCATTGAAGGCAATCAAAGCAAAGGAGTTAAAGAAGGAATTCGATAACTTCTCTTCAATTGGTAATGAAAGCTTGGACGACGTCATAGATAGATTCTACCACTTGATGAGCGAATTGCATACCCATGGAGTGGTTACTACCATGGAAGAAAAAGTAAGCAACTTTGCAGACGGTTGCCGGATAAGTGGGCTAATTTGTCTAACCTGAGACAGAATGGTATCCTTGTAAAGCTGGATATAAATGACTTCATTCTGAAGTTGCGCGAAGAAGCACTAAGGATGAAGTATAGAGCTCAGAAGTCTTCGTACACACAAAATCCAGCTTTATACAACGCCACACCTCAAGCAAAGGCATCTGGAGCACCTCTCCAGACTGCTTTTGTGTCTAGCTCGTCAGGTCCTTCACATGCCTCTACTTTTGGATCAGACACGTCTGGGTCATCATGTACCCATCATATTGGATCAGAAGCTAACGCTACTAAACTGAAGACCGAGAACTTCGGTAATGTGACCGTGGAAGTAGCACGAGAGCATATGGATCTCCTAGCAGCAGTGGTTCATTCATATGATGGACTCGTTGCTGGAAGATTGGAAACTGCCATCTGGCAGATGAGGACTACGAGCAGGTGGATGAGACGGAGCTCGTAAGGATGGATATAATGTGGGCCTTAGCAAGTGCTGTTCGAAGGGCGAAAAAGTTTGTGAAAAAGACTGGACAGAACTTGGTTGCTACTAAGGACACCACCTTTGGCTTCGATAAGAGTAAAGTGACCTGCTTTAACTGTGGTGAGAAGGGGCACTTCAAACGAGAATGTGTCAAGCCAAAGAAGACGGGGAATGGGAACCCGTTCTCATCATTTACTCGCCAGGACAAGCAACCCTCTAATTCTACTTCATCAAACAAGGACCCTAAAGCACTAACTGCTCATGATGATGAAGGACAGGATTGGAGTTTCAGGTTTGTCTCACCAGGAGAATCTAACATTGCCAGTGTCGAGGATATTGACGATGACTCTGCGATTGAAGGTGATATAGCAGTTGAAATTGCAATGTCACATAGTGAAGAAACAACTACAGCCGAGGTCAGCTACAAGCCAAATGAGGAAGTCTCCACCTCAGAGACTGAAAAGCCAGAGTCGACAGAACCAGAATCATCTGATGCAGCACTGATGGCTAATACTTCTGGACCAACTCAGGTAAGTACCACTGACCGACTTTTTAATAACCATGCGTGTTCTGATTGTGACACGTTTAGGAAGAGCATAGATGACAAATTTGCTAGGTTATTAGACCATAATGATAACTTAGTAAAAGATTTACGTCTGTGTACTGAGGCAAATAGAGTGCTAAAACAAAATGAGCAGTGTTATAAAGAAAAGATAGACCTATTGACCAAACAACTTAGGGAAACTGAAGTAGTGGCTTTTAACCAAGCAAACAACATTAGGTACTATCTTAACTCCCTGGAAGACACTAAGAAACAAAAGGCAGTTCTAGAAGTCGAAGTAATTCATTAAAACAGAAACTGCATAGTTGGACTAGTTCTTCCACATAGTTCAACACTTAGTAAGAGAAAGGAATAACGGGGAGGGATTAGGCTACAAAGTGGTTCCACCACCACCTGAGACCTTGATGAACACCAAGTCTAGACCAGTAAATAATAACCCATCAAGGATCATGTGGTGACCACTCCTCTTGTTACTGATCCAGACACCTCATGTTCATCTACTGAATCTGGCAAGAAACAAAAGGAGGCCACTTCAAAGGCAAAGGGTAAAATGCCATGTGTTAACCTGGAAAATGAGTTTGAAAAAGTTAATTTACAGTCAGGGTCAAATAGAGTCAAATCAGAACCTAAAGGACTTCAAATGTTACTTTTTCACAAGCTTCGAGTCAAAAACCAGCTAACCAAAAAGGAAAACAGGTTAAATCAGTAAAATTTGTTATACCAGAGAAAACATCAAACATCCAAGAGTCAAAAACTAAAGTGATTGATGTTACTACTTTCCACAAAGAAAGTCTACTCATAAAGTTGATAGCAGGTCATGCTACAACTGTGGAGAATGTGGACACATTGCTTCTGACTGTCATTTCTATCAGACACCTAGGAAGAAGATTGATCTTCTGGACTCTAGACCTAGGTCTTCTAAGCGGAGTTCTCTAACTCCACCTAGAAGAGCTAGTGACCCTAAAGTTCAACCTGTAAGCCAGACGACTGTTTATCATAAACGGCACTGCACAAATCTGGCTTATGGAAAGAAAATCCACCCTTGTGTCTGATACTGATAACAAGAAAGAACCTGAGCTACCCTCACCTTCTAAGGGTCAATGGGTGGAGTTTATGATGTGTGATGCCTCAGGGAAACCCAAGACAGTCAAAGCTTGGGTTCCTAACCTAAACTGATCTTTCACTTTGTATGCGCAGGGTGCTCGATATAGCGCTGAGACTAACACGTGGATTATAGACAGCGGAGCATCCAGGCACATGACAGGAAATAGCGCCCTTTATCCAACGTCAAACAAATAAAAGGAGGGCATGTTTCCTTTGCAGGAAACAAAGGAGGATATATCACAGCTCAGGGAGAAGTGGGAAATCAGAAAGTTAAGTTTGATAAAGTGAACTACGTTCAACAACTTCAGAACAACTTACTTTCTGGTCCCAAATCTGTGATAAAGTATTTAAAGTCGTCTTGATAATCAGAAGTGTTACATGCTGAAGAAAGAATATATGATCCAGAAGACCAAGTTCTGATGACTGCTTCAAGATATAAAGACCTTTATGTCTTGGATCTGTCAACAGCTGCCATAACGGATCATGAGGTTCAGTGTTTCTTATCTAAAGCTACTGAGAAGGATTCCATCTCCTGGCATCAGAGAATGGGACACATTAGTCAAAGGAAGATGAATCATTTGATTCAGAAGGATCTAGTTAGAGGAGTGAATGTCAAGACTTCCAACTTCCTGACTTTGTGTAGCTTACAAGAAGGGCAAACAGACAAAGAAGTCTCATAAGGAAAAGAAAGTTCATTCAATAGAACTTCCTCTTAAGCTTCTTCACATGGATCTGTACGGTCCAGTTAGTACAAGGAGCATCGCAGGCGACGCGTACTGTTATGTGGTCACTGATGACTACTCAAGGTTCACTTGGGTAATGTTTCTGAAATCCAAATCAGAAACTTTGGAGACATTCAAAGAATTAGTAACCACACTGGAATCACTACAAACTCAAAGTTCGACAAATACGCTCAGACAACGAGACAGAATTCAAAAATCAAGGGATGGAGGCATACTGCAAGGAAAAGGGAATTGTGCATCAATTCACCTCTGCCTACACACCTCAGATGAATGGAGTTGCTGAGAGAAAGAACAGGAGCTTGATAAAACGGCCGGACTATGCTGGCAGACTCGAAACTGCCTATCCAATTCTGGAACGAGGCAGTGGCAAATGCTTGCTATACACTGAACAGAGTCCTAATAGTCAAGCGCCACGAAAGACATGTTATGAGCTACTTCAAAGACGCAAACCGAATTTGGAGTATCTTGAACCTTTTGGCGCACCGTGTACACTTCTGAAGAAGACACAAGAAGGAAAATTCAGCGAGAAGGCAGTTGAAGGAATTTTTCTAGGATACAACATACCGAACAAGCGAGTTTACAATAACTCAACGGGTCTTGTGGAAGTGTGGTGTAATGTCGACGTTCAGAGATATACCACACCACCTACAGGCAAAGGACCTGCATACTTCTTCGATTATGATGGATTCTTCAAATCCTTCAACATCCCTCTCTCCCTCGGATGATGAGTTAGCTACTAGGATGATGTATGATATACTAAACACTCCATCCAGCACACAGGGAGAGTCATCTACTCAGTCAGAAGGGGTCGTCAATGAAAGTGACTCCTCCTCTGAAGATGAAACTGAAGCAGATGACCAGAACGGTCCGGAGGAACAGGTTCCAGTTCCTGAAAGTCCACAAGCATCCACAAGGGATGCACCCTCGACTTCGGAACCTCAAACTCCAACCTCCTCCGATGCAGACCAAAATGTTCACAATCTTGGCTCGGAGGTGACTGTGCCGACTACTCCAGGATCACGACTAAACGTCTATCATCCCCTTGACAATGTTATTGGAGATGTCCGATCAGGAGTACAAACCCGAAATCAGCTATACTCAGCTGATTACGCCTCAGTTATGGAGAAGGGTTACATACATGATGGTGCTTATCGCTGTTTTGTCTCGCAGGTTGAGCCAAAATATGTCAGTGAAGCACTAAATGATGAGGCGTGTGAGTGAGGCCATGCAAGAAGAACTTCTGCAGTTTAAGAAGTTAGGTGTATGGACACTGGTAGATAGACCTAAAGGTGCTAAAGTCATTGGCACCAAATGGGTACTAAAATGTAAGAAGGATGACAAGGAGTCATCATAAGGAACAAAGCTCGACTGGTGGTTCAAGGTTTTCGCCAAGTCGAGGGTTGATTATAACGAAGTGTTTGCACCCGTGGCAAGGATGGAAGCTATTCGTATCTTCCTCGCCTATGCCTCGTACATGAAGATTAAAGTCTACAATTAGATGTGAAGAGTGCATTCCTTCATGGTGAAATAAGGGAAACAGTCTATGTCAGTCAACCGAGGGATTTGAAGACCCTTATCATCGGGATAGAGTTTACAAGCTCGACAAGCTTTATATGGGCTTCATCAAGCACCTCGAGCTTGGTACGAGAAACTCTCGACTCATCTTGTGAAACACGGCTTTCGCAGGGGAGTCATTGACTGTACACTGTTTATTAAAGAAAAGGATGGTGACCTACTGCTTGTACAGATCTATGTTGATGACATAATCTTCGGGTCAAAGAACGAAGAGTTATGCAAAGAGTTTGAAGCAGTGATGAAAAAAGAGTTTGAGATGAGTGCAATGGGGGAGATGAAGTTCTTTCTCGGGTTACAGGTGGATCAAACACCTAATGGGATCTTTCTACATCAGACCAAGTATGTAGGAGACATTCTCAGTCGCTTTGACATGGAGAATGCTTCTGCTGCTGGGACTCCACTTGCTACGAATCATGATATAGCACCTGATGAGAGTGGAGATCTTGTAGATGCCACTATGTACCAAGGAATGATTGGATCCCTCATGTATCTCACTGCCTCAAGACCTGATATCATGTATGCTACATGTTTATGTTCCAGATATCAGGCTAAACCTAAGGTCAATCATCTAATCGAGGTCAAAAGGATCTTTCTCTATCTAAAGGGTACACCCACCCTGGGGTTGTGGTATCCTCATGATGACGATTTTGAGCTCACAGCGTATAGTGACTCGGCCTATGGAGGCTGCAAAATGAACTACTAGTCTACATCAGCAGGGTGTCAATTCTTTGGGAGAAGATTAGTTACATGGCAGTGTAAGAAGCAGACATCGGTTGCATTGTCAACTGTGAAGCCGAATATGTTGCTGCTGCAAGTTGTTGTTCCCAAATCATTTGGATTCAACAACAAATGCGGATTACGGTTTGAAATGCTCGTCTACTCCTATTTTTGTTGATAACTCTGCTGCAATTGCAGTAACCAAAAACCCGGTCAACATCCAAAGACCAAACACATCGGTATAAATACCACTTCATAAGAGACTGTTTTGAAAAGAACTTAATAGATGTGGTTAAAATTAATACTGATTTTCAACGTGCTGACCTCTATACAAAAGCTTTGATAAACCACGTTTTCATACTTGCTAGAGGTCAACGGCGTTAAAAAGAAAAGTGAGGTAATCCTGATGAGCATAATGTGTAGTCCGGGGTAGGTTTCATTAATGTTTATTTTATTTTATGTTATCTGTTTTTTCTTGTCTGTTACATTTAATTTCATGTTACCTTGCTGTTATTAAAATCCAAAAATAATTAAATCCGAAATGATTTTAGTATTTTGGGGGAGAATAGGTCAGCAAGTTAACATTAAAAAAAATGAGGAGAAGGGGTAACTAGCTGAAATAAGGAAGATTGTGTCTGTGATACTAATTCAATACCTTGGAATATGATAGTACCAGGAACAAATCGAGAGGGATTTAAAATTTAAGGTTTGAAAAGATGCAAAAGTTCAAAGTATAAGTCTGCGTAGTCTAAGCAATATAAAACGGGGAAAAATGAAGAAAACTGGCAACTCCTAAGGTGACACAGAGAAAGTAGACTTAGAGGCTGCTAGACCACAAATGATATGTTGGTAGATTCAACACAATAGACAATTAGACCTGATTGGTGATCTCAGATCAAACTAAGCTGTTCAACTGACTGTGGACTTCCATCTTATCACTGGTTAACACAATCAAATATATTCCAATAAGGGGCAATGAGCATTTAAACGCACAAAAGTGTGCAGATGACCACAATTAGAGCAAAGCAAGAAAAAATGAAAGATAAATGCAATAAAGCTAAGACTCATGTTGTTGGTGCATATTGTGTCAATAAAATAAGCTGCTCTAACAAGGAGATAGGTTGTGTGCCTCTCTGCTGTGCGATGGCACTGACCTGAGGATAAGCATAACTTAGATATTCTAGAATTCATGTTGTTTGCCGCCTCTCTGCTGTGCGATGGCACTGACCTGAGGACAGGCTTCTCTTTGAAAGCTCTAAGAATAGTCTCTTCTTGTAATAATACCCGTAGACCGCTCAAAACCTCTGAGGAATGTGATTACCATATAAGTGTGGGATCCACAAATGTTAGCTGAAATAATTAAACTAAATCAGTCACTAGTCTGCGTCAAAAGTCTGTGTATGGATTTAAGTGGACAAATATACTGACAATCTTAGTGGCTACCTTCTCAAAGGTTCAACTCAATGTGAAGATCTAAGAGTTTCAGTATGATTTCCTTAAGTGCTAACGACTCTGGATGAATACCGAGAATTAAGCGTCGAAGAGCTCTAATAACAAGTCCCAAAATGATTTGATATTCCTGTATGATTTCAAAATGATTTGGTCCAGATATGATCAATCTAAGTTAAAGTTGTCTACTCCTAATCAAATACCTTAGTTCTCATCTTAGGGTTTTATCTCTCACAAAAAGTCCAAACATAAACTTTAGTTGTGTTAGTGTAGTAAGTTACTATATTTATTTTTTGAGTTGTGTTCTGTCGGACTACATCAGGGAAATCAGAAGGGAATTAACTCACCTGAAAAGGTCATGTCTGAGATGGCCACATGGTTTTAAAATTTAAATGGTCACGTCTGAAGTGACTGAATTGGTTAAGAGCTTACAAGGTTATTATCAAAAGTGAAAAGGGTCTGAATAGTAAATGTTAAAAATAACTGTAAACTCATAAGTGTGACCCATTCGCACTAGTGGATCATGGTTATCGACAACTATGCGAATGGCCTCCAATCGGGCGAATGGACATGAATTATTTCATTCGACCGAATGGAAGGGGGAGAATGAAACAGGAGACCGACTGAGGCTCAGTCGGTCAACTAAAGGGGCGAATGAAGGAGACCGAATGAGTCAGTCGACCGACTGAGACTCAGTCGGCCGACTGAATGCGATTGACTAGGCCAATCGTACGACTGAACCTCAGTCGCCCGATTGAACTGAGCGACTGAGGCCAGTCGGCCGAATGAACCTAGGGTTAGTATTTAAAGGTCTTAATCGATCGCATATCACTCATCACTCCCAAAACCCCCGAATCGCGCTCATTAGTTACCCTGTCGAAATTGCCTCCGATTCTGATATACTTTGCGCTTAAGATTCTTCATTCCAGTGACGTTTTACAGGAAAAATGGCTGACCGATGGTCTCTAAATCCAAAGCACAACTTGTGCCCATTTAGACCACACGACAAGGAACGGGGAAGTTCTCCGATATTATAGCCTTCTCAAACGTTCACGAATACATAAGGCTATATCTACGCCCTGCACACCTTACAAATCTCTACACCAGGCATTCTGGGAGAATGCCTCAGTGGATCGGTCTCATGAGCCATACAGCATCAGAAGCACCATCTGGGGTCAAGCTATCGACATCACCGCCACGGACATCCAAAGAATCCTTGAGTTTGGAGATGACTCTACTCACCCCACTAAGCTACACCCATTGACTGTGAGAGGGGGTTTTCTCCGAATCAAGTATGCAGGAGACATCAACTCGGGGGTGCTAAATAAGAGCAACCTGTGCCCTCAATACAAATATCTGGCACATGTGATTCTTAAATGCATCGCTTCAAGAAGGGGTGGATTTGATGACCTATCAGATCAGATACAGAATGCCTTCGTGGCTCTAGTGCTGAACCACCCTTTCAGCTTCTCTAATATGATCTTCGCTTATTTGATAGGGAACATTGAAACTAAAGGGAAAGAAGGTTTTTGTATGTACCCACGATTCCTTCAGATGATATTCAATGAGAAGCTGCCTCAACTCCCAAAGGAAAGTCAAGATGCAGAGACATTGGAACTGATGGATGATACCACATTGGGTAGAATGGTGGTATATAGGGGTAAGCAAGTAAGCCCCAGGAAAAGAGACTGATTGGCCACTTAGCTGATGAAAGCTATGTGGCACCGGGGAGACCCCTATGGCGTCACGAGGACAGTGACTCCGACGTAGAGCCGATTGTCCTCCCTACTGATGACTCTGAGGAGGATGACATTGAGGATGAGGCTTTCCATCCCGAGGCACCGTGTCTGCCTCTGTTCCCTCGGTGTCTGGCTCACCTGCTGAGGTAACTGAGTCAGCAGGATTCCATCAAGATTTTGTGCTTACCGAGGAAGATGAAGATGAATCTGATGAGGAGCCATTGACCCGACTGTGGGAAGGAAAGTGGTTCCCACAGAACACGGGTTGAGGGTTGTCGGTGAACAACTGAGAGGATCCGGAGATACAGAGACTGATCCATCATATGCTCTGGAGTCCTCAGGCGGGATTGAAGGGGAGCATCCACCTCGAGGGGAACGAGGAGAAAGCGGATGGCTCAGCCCCATGGCCAGAAAAAGAAAAAACGTAAGGTAACTTCATCACCACCACATCCCCCATACCTTCCACCACTACCACCTCTGCAGACACACCCTCCACCACCATACCTTTCCCCACAGCAACCACAACCACCACCATACCGATCACCACAAGCCAGACCCCTGCTACCACTACTACATTCACCCCACACTCACCACCACCATCATCCAGACCTTACCCGATATTCACCACCTCCACCACCACATAGCCACCAAACCGAGCCCTCAGCCTACCCCTCACACACCTCTAGATCTCCTCTACCTCCAATAGGGGTAAAGGAACAGCTGGCAGCCTTAAACAGAATGGTGTTACGACTGTTGGCGGCTGATGAGGAAAAGACCTCTCAGATCCGCCAGCTCACCGACCTGACTGCTGCACAATCGCAGAAAATCGCAGAGCATGATCGAGCTATTAAGGAGCAGGCCCAGAAATGGCTGCTCAGAACACTGAGCTGGACCAACTCCGAGCACAAAGCGTCACATCAGGTAAGCAGATAGAAGAGTTGGAAAAGGCAAAGAGGTCCATTTTGTTAAAGTTAAAGGATCAAAGGAGGAACCTTAAAGATAAAGGATGGAGAAAGAGAGAGTGATGATGATGATGATGAGACAGTGAGTGATTCTGATGAAGAGAAGACAGAAGAGTGGTGTGCTGATGAAGAGAAGAGACTGAAGAAGGAGAGCAGCTGATCTGTCTCAGCTCCTGGTCAAGAGCAGAGAACAAAGAACCGACAGGATCAGTCAGCTTCTACTTCTGCACCTTCACACGAAGAGACTAGCATACAGGATAAAAGTAAATAGTGGATGTTTATGTATTTAATTACTTTTGTATTCTGTATTGAAAAACATGTACTGAATGTTTATATTAACTTAATGCATTTTGTTTGATATATTACTAATGATTTGAATGTGAAATGTGTAAATCAAACAGATCCAAAGTACCACAGAGATGAGTTTGATATTGCTCCCCTTCAACAGGTCAAGTCTCAACTCACAATGATTCTTGATCTGCAAGGATTGTCAGAAGGTCAGTGAGTTATACACCTGAAGAAGGTGAAATAATTCACGACCTATCTAACGAGCAACTGGCAGAAATGTTCAGACTCAATCCTGATGATATTGTCAAGGATGCTCCAACAGTTGATTCAACCAGTGACGACGAACTACACGACGTTGATGAAGTTGAGGTTGAAGATATTACTGCTGAAGAGTACCCTCAATACGCTGACAACGCGGGTAATGTGGTCCCCAATCTGGGTGAGTCCCTAGTCAGTGATATGTTTGAGGTACTGGACAAGATGGAGCAGGAAGCAGGAAAGATCGAAGGAACAGCCCAGCCTCAAACGAAGATGTATACATTCGAAAGGCTGAATGGGCTGAATGTTTTAAAGAAGTCAGAGCCCAACGTGATGCACCGAAGAGGGATGCCTACACCAAGTTCTACAGCGTCAAGAAACATCTTACGGTGTCAGGCAGGATTATAGCATGGGCATATTTTGATGATCTTAACGTTTATGCCGTTAAGAGGGAAAAGGGCATAGAGTACTTTAGATTTCCACATGATCTAAAGACTCTACCTGGATTTGAGCTCAACCAGCTGGCCAAGTTGAAGCTGTTGTATGCTGACACGAGAAAAATGTCAGGCTGGTTGAGGCTGCCCTCAAGAAAGAGTACCACACCAGATGGATTAACTTCAGACCTCAACAACCTACAAGGTATATTAGAAGGTCTGAGATGGATGCCATTACAGGAAAACCTAAATTGTGTTGAAGTGGAGTCCTCCTCGCACTATGTCGAGAATCCCTCTCAAGGAAATGCCACAGGACTTCACTCCACATTTCAAATGGTGGTACTATGATTGGAGAACTGCTGAAGCTGTCATAGTTCTAAACAAAGGGGATCAAATGGATACTGTTAGGGTATTCGACCCAATGTGGCTAACCAACTTGTCTGCTAATGATGTCTATACATTATACAAGGCCACTGTTCTATGACACACAAGACATTGTACAAGCCCTCCAGTTCCAAAATGTTATACGACTTTGCTTCGCGTTTGATATTCACGCGGGAGTCACACAAGAGGACAAGTACAAGAAATATGAGAAGGTAATGAAGAAAACAAGACATTAGAGAGATCTAGGTCCAAGGGGGAGTTTGTTGATACATGTATGTCCCTAGATCGTGATATGTGATGTAATAGATCTTGTTTGGTATGATTAATGAACTGATATTGATAGTCTGTTGGTTATAATATTTAATAGTTGATTAATGAGTCGTAAATGAATTGATTGAGTTTATGATTACTTGAATGATTACATATAATATTATATTAATTAACTAAAACATTCAAACTTAACTTAATGAAGTTCTCATGCGAATGGCTCATGCGAATGAACCATAAGCATGAAGAACCTCATACGATTGACTCAGTCGCACGACTGAACCAGGAGACTGGATCAGTCGTACGACTGCAACATAAGAATGGCTCAATCGCACGACTGAACCAAACTAATGGTTCAGTCGCACGATTGAAGAGTGCCAACCTATAAATACAACTCAATTCGTGAAAAACAGGGAGATTCGTTCAAGTTCAATTCCATACGAACCCTAGCCGTCCAGAAACCTTCCAATCGTTCTCCAAGTTCATAGAACACATTAGATGGATTCCTTATCGATTTCTAACGTTAGTTTCAATCCTTGATTGATTCTTCGTGTGTTCTCACTGATTGGATCGCCAATCAAATAGGATTCCGCACTATTTGATCCGGTATACACGTGATCTCTAGGTATTTCAGTCGAATACCAGGTCCTAACATAAAGTTACAAGTAGCAATTCATGTCATAGGTCATAAAGCAAGTAAGGTTATAGAACACATATCGTTACAACCAAACCTCGACTTGATTACAAGTATAAAAGATTGGCTAATTGTATTTGGTTCCCATGATGGACAAGCATACGTCATCAGGAGTCGGCAATACCTCGACTTTAGCACCAAATAGGCTTGTCAGGCCGAAAGATCTAAGACGTCGCCAGGCTAGCAATAGTTAATGATTGTAAACAAACTATGTATCTCATATAATCACTTACAACACACAAATAACCATGACAAAATATAAAGATGAATTGCAAGTGCATTACAAGTCTCAAATGTTTATAAGTGTACGATGAATAAGTATCATGTTTCACCCCAAAATAGTATGAAAAATGTAAAAAGGGGCAAGGAAAACTCACTTGGTCAAATAAGTATATATTAGATGATTAATAAAATATAGTAATCGTCGTTCCAACGTAAAGTCTTCACAATGCACTCTAGTATATAAATATTACAATATTTAAGCTTAAACATAATGGGTTTAACTAATTAATGAGTACTAGGGTTAAGTGGATTTTGGGGTTTTTTAAATAATTATATTTAACAAATGAAAATCATTTATATTTTCTAAAAAATATATATATCTATATTTTATACAAAAATGTGAAAAAGAAACACTTATAACATTTTGAAAGTTTCATAAAGTTTGAATAATTTTTATAACAAAAAGAATTAAGTACTATTATACAATATTAATTGAAAAGAAACATTTTGAAAAAATAATAATTTTTAATTATTATTTGTAATCCATTTTATTATTCATGAGCAATCTTTGTTAAAATGTTTTATTAAAAATAATTATTTAAACTAAAAGAGAAATACATAAAATATATGGTGGCTTTTGAAAATATTTAAAGTTTATAAAAATAATTTTTATATATTAAAAAGTTTTTATAATTTAATTAAGGGTTAAAACCCTTCAAATAAATAACATGATGGTGCCCGGGTTCGAACCCGGGACCTCATGTCTGTGAAAGAAGTAACTTAACCAGTGAACCAGGCTCTCAGCCGCGGTATGTATTGATTTTTAATTCTTAAATATGAAACTTAAACAAATCCCCAAATTTCCTCATGAACCCTAGATCAACCGAACCCAAAATAGAGCAATGATTCGTGAGTTTCAACCCATTAACCTTAGGGTTTTTAATCCCTAAGTGAAATCGAGTAGATTGATGTGTTAAACCTACCTGATTAAGATTGATTTCGATGCCACAGACCAAGGAAATAGTCGCGACCCGAGTGGTATAGCGTTCACGATGCAAATGATAATGGAAATTCAATTAATTGTGCAGGAAACTTCCACGTGACTCAAGGTTGAAAGCCCTCTATCAATTTCAGTTGAGATGGTTCAGAGAATGGGTTTCGATTAGCTTGCAGACTGTGACAGTGTTGATGATCGAAGCATTTTGTTTGTGTGTTTTTAGGTAAAATTACGTTGAGTAGAAGCTTAGGTATGGTTAGACGATCGTGTTGGTGTCTTTAATTTGATTATCATTGAGTATTAATGCCCGAACGGCTTGAAGGTTTAATGTGAATCGGTTACCGAGTTCGTTCCTCTACTACACGATGTTAAACCCAATTTAAAGCTTTTAATGCGACCGAATAAGTTCACAGATCGGTTGTTCAACGTTTGAGGTTCGGTTTCGTGTGTTTTGCCTACGTTTGGGGCCCCGCCGGAGTTCGAACGGTGGTCGGCCAGAAGGTCACCGGAAAAACGGGAAATGAGAGGGAAAAAAAGTTTGAGTTTTAATTATTTACACAGTTAGCCCCTGTAGTTTTCATTTTGATATTTTATGTAAAAAAAACTTTCTTTTGAAGTTTTAATGTCAACAAAACAGCCCACTTGAATTAATAAACACTAAGTTTTAAACATTATTATTTATTTTAAGTTTAAAAGTTTTTTTATAAATTATTATTACTATCATTATTTATTTATTATTATTTTCTTTTAAATTTATTATTATTAGTTAATATTATTATTATTATTCTTTAATATTATTATTATTATTTAATAATAATATTATTATTAGTATTATTAACATTAGTATTATAGTTATTATTTTATTGTGTACAATTTAATTGTTTAAGTTAACTTTTCAAGAAATATAGTAAGATAAAGAAAGCAAACATAAGTTGCCCACAAGTTTCATAAATACCATAACTAGGTCTTATAAGAATTAACAAAAATTAACTTTCAAAAATTTCAAGATGTTACAGTCTCTCCAACTTAAAAGAATTTCGTCCCGAAATTAAGAAAAATGAAACTATACAAATAAGAATGGGTATCTCTTCTTCATGTGCTCCTCACGTTCCCAAGTAAATTCGGCGTCATGTTTATTCTCTCAACGAACCTTGACGATTGGGGTTGTTGTGGTTCGAGTCTTCTTCATTATGCGATCCATGATCTCAACAGGTTTCTCGACAAAATGCAATGACTCGTCAATCTAGATGTCTTCCAATGGAACACACAGACTTTTGTCAGCCAAGCACTTTCTCAAATTTGTGACGTGAAATACAGGATGAATTCTACTAAGGTCGGAAGGTAACTCCAGTTTATAAGCCACTTTCCCAATCCTTTTCAGGATCTTGAAAGGTCCTACAAATCTTGGAGCCAATTTGCCCTTCTTTCCAAAACGAACAACACCTTTCCACGGTGAGACCTTTAGAAGAACCATCTCCCCAACTTGGAATTCCAATGGCTTACGTCGCTTGTCAGCATAACTCTTTTGACGACTTCTCGCCACTTCAAGGTTCTTGTGGATAATAGAAACTTTATCAGTCGTTTCTTGTATAAGTTCAGGACCAGTGATGAAGTTTTCACCAATGTCGGACCAACAGATTGGCGAACGACATTTACAACCATAAAGTGCTTCAAACGGTGCCATCTTGATACTCGAGTGATAACTATTGTTACACGAAAATTCCGCGAGCGGTAGATGCGTATCCCAATCACCACCAAAGTCAAGAACACACAAGCGTAGCAAATCCTCCAAGGTTTGGATCGTACGCTCGGTTTGACCATCAGTTTGAGGATGGTAAGCCGTGCTTAGGTCCAATTGAGTACCCAAGAGTTCTTGCATAGACGTCCAAAAATGTGAAGTGAAACGAGCGTCTCGGTCGGATATGATGTGCAGAGGTACCCCATGACGACTTACAATCTCATCAACGTATATACGGGCTAACCTTGATGTCTTGTAAGTGTCACGTATAGGTATAAAATGTACCGATTTGGTTAATCGGTCAACGATCACCCATATGCTATCATGTCCTCGAGAGGTTCGGGGTAGCTTAGTTATGAAGTCCATGGATATGTGTTCCCACTTCCACATAGGGATCTCGGGTTGCTCAAGTAATCCACTTGGACGTTGATGTTCGGCTTTAACCTTCGTACACGTGAGGCACTTTGCTACATAAGTCGCTATGTCTTTCTTCATTCCAGGCCACCAATATTGACCACGCAAGTCCATATACATCTTATCGGAGCCAGGGTGAATAGAATAATGAGTTTGATGAGCCTCGTTCATGATAAAGGTACGAAGATTATCACGATTTGGAATCCAAATTCGATTGACGAAGTACATCAACCCATTGGGTTTCGTTTCCAATCGGTTAAAAGATTAGGCTCCAGTTCATCCTTCATTCTTCCTTCTTGTTGCACCACTTGTTGAGCCCCCAAGATACTAGACTCGATGTCACTATCTATTCTCAAGTTTTGTAGCAGTACGGTTGTCTCGTTGATATCAAGTCGGATCTCAGTATCGAACTCACCCAAAGTGTCAAACCATTGACGTCGATCGCGAATTTCTTGGAATGAGATCATCTTGTTGTGAATCTTTCGGCTTAGTGCATCGGCTACAACATTTGCTTTACCAGGATGGTAACGAATGTCACAATCGTAATCACTAATCAACTCCACCCAACAACGTTGTCTCATGTTGAGATCTTTTTGATTGAAAACGTGTTGAAGGCTTTTGTGATCGGTGTAGACTATACATTGCGTACCATACAGGTAGTGCCTCCAAATCTTCAAGGCAAAAACAACAACACTAAGCTCAAGATCATGTGTTGTATAATTCACCTCGTGAACCGTCAATTGTCTCGATGCATAAGCTATGACCTTCCCTCGTTGCATGAGAACACAACCAAGGCCTTGTTTAGATGCATCACAATACACGGTGAAATCGTCGTTTCCATCGGGTAGGGTCAAGATAGGAGCATTGCATAACTTATGCTTTAACGCTTCAAAAGCTTCTTCTTGCTCGGAACCCCACTCGAATGGTTTATTCTTTTGTGTCAAAGTAGTGAGCGGTTTCGCGATCCTCGAGAAGTTGGCAATGAATCGTCGATAATAACCAGCAAGACCAAGAAAAGAACGAACTTCGGTAGGAGTTGTAGGAACACACCAATTTTTCAGAGCTTCCACCTTTGCAGGATCAACGTGAATTCCTTGGCTATTCACCACGTGTCCTAGAAATTGAACTTCCTCGAGCCAGAAATCACACTTCGAGAACTTCGCGTACAGTTTCTCTTTCTTCAACAACTCAAGAGCCAATCTCAATTGTAGTTCATGATCGGTGTTGGACTTGGAATAGATAAGTATCTCATCAATGAAGACGATCACAAACTTGTCTAGATAAGGCTTGCATACTCGATTCATGAGATCCATGAAAGCAGCAGGAGCATTGGTTAAACCAAAAGGCATCACCATAAACTCATAGTGCCCATAACGAGTACGGAAAGCGGTCTTTGGGATATCATCATCATGGACTCGCAATTGATGATAACCAGAACGTAAATCGATCTTCAAGAAAATAGCAGCTCCTTGAAGTTGGTCAAACAAATCATCAATATGAGGAAGAGGATAACGGTTCTTGATGGCAAGCTTGTTAAGCTCACGATAATCGATACACATACGAAACGATCCATCTTTCTTCTTCACGAAAAGAACAGGTGCACCCCAAGGCGAAGAACTAGGACGGATGAAGCCCTTCTCGGATAGCTCTTGAAGTTGACTAGAGAGTTCTTGCATTTCCGATGGTGCAAGCCGATATGGTGACTTAGCCACGGGGTTCACTCTCGGTATCAAGTCAATTTTAAACTCGACTTTACGCACGGGAGGTAAACCACTAAGGTCATCGCGAAATACTTCAGGAAAGTCTCGTACGATAGGGACATCCTTAAGTTCTTTCCCTTTGACTTTCGTGTTGACCACGTAAGCCAAGAAGGCCATATACTTCTTGCTTAAGCACTTTCGGGCTTGAGTGCAAGACATGAGTTTAAGTCCTTTGGAAGATTTTTCACCGAACACTTTCAAAGTATCTCCAGGGGTAACGGTATACGAATGCACTTCTCAAAACAAATGATCTCGGCATGGTGTTTGGCTAACCAATCCATACCTATGATGACGTCGAAGCTTCCAAGTTTCATAGGGATAAGATCGATAAGAAAATCATGCGTGTCAAGACTTAAGATGCAATCACGAATAATGACGTCAACGGTGATCGGTTCTCCATCGGCAACTTCAACGGTAAGGGGTCTTTCTAGTCTCGTATGTGGCTTAGCAAGTATGGGTTCAAACTCTAACGAAACAAAACTCTTATTGGCTCCAGAATCAAATAGGACATAGGCATAAGTTTTATTAATAAGGAACATACCTGTTCAATTTTTAAGGTATTTAACGATACAGGTAAAGTATGAAAAGAATCGGATCACAAAAGTTAAAAGTGAGTTAACATACCATTCACCACATCGTTGTTTGCTTGTGCTTGGTTAGCGTTGATGTTGAAAGCACGTCCTCGGGCTTGTGGCACATTACCCAAAAGATGGGGACATTGTGGGCGGAAATGACCAGGTTCCCCACAGTTGTAGCAAACACAGTTTGTGACTACGGCAACATTGTTAGGTGCACGGTGGCAAGTCTCCACCAAATGACCATATTTACCGCATAAGGTGTAGATGCGGCATGGTTGATTCCCCTGATGATGATACCTACACGTGTTGGACATAGGCTGAGGACCAACATAAGCCCTAGCCCCAGGCACTTGCGCCACAGGTGCAGTCGTAGGTACAAGTTGTCTTTGGGGTTGTTTGGGTGCAGCCACGACATAGTTGCGTGCCGGTGTGAACTTGCGCTTTTTGTTGTTGTTGTTGTTGTAAGACGGTTCAGCTTTGGTCTCCTTAATAGTCTTGGTAGCCGTCTTCTCTACCTTCTTTGCACCCTTCACAGACATGGTGCCCGCTCGTATTTGGTTCTCGGTGAGTTGAGCGGTGATAGTAATGGCTTCTTCCAAGGTTGTGGGTCGGCTACCGACCACAGCATCTTGAATTTGGGGTGGTACACCCTTAATGAACTTCTCGATGTTGCGGGGGACAGTGTCGACCATGTGAGGCAGCAATATACTCAACTCATGATGCCTAGTTGAGTAGGCCAAATGATCACCATCGTTTTGCTTCAAGTTCCAAAATTCCTCCTCCAACTTTTGCAATTCGCTTCTCGGGCAGAACTTCACGATGGCGAGGTTCTTAAACTCTTCCCAAGTAAGTGCTAACACAGCTTCAGGACCACGGTTTCTCTTCTCGCCATTCCACCAGGTAAGTGCCCTTTGTTGGAGCATACTAGTGGCATAACGAACCTTGAGGTCTCAGGACACTCACAATTACAAAAGTATTCTCCATGCTCTCGAACCACTCAAGAAGACCAGTGGCTCCTTCCTTGCCACTAAAACTAGTGGGCTTGCAAGAGCTAAAGTGCTTGAAAGTGCAAATTTGATTGTTCCCGTGTTGATTGTTCCCGTTTTGGTTGTTGCTATTCTCTCCATGATCATTTCCATTGTTGCTAGCGTTGGTCATTAAGGTGCTATTAAGTTCAGCAACCATGGTCGGGATGACAACAACCATTTGTCGAGCAATCATGGCGGCTAGCTTACGATCGGAACTTCCACGCTTTCCATGATGATGAGACATGCTAGAATATACAAAATGAGTTAGATACGAGAATGGAATAACAAGGATTATAGTTCAACAAGGATAAGGCAAAAGTTGCAAGGCACATGGAATGGTTCCATTTGGTAACGCATTACCATTTGGAAACGTTGACACATCAAGGTAAGTTGACCCACTCACCTTAGAAATTTGTGTATGTTGACCATAGTTTATCACTCATCCCAAAAATCCCCAGGTAAGCATAACTAGTCCCGTAGGATTTATGCGATATGCTTGCCTTAGCCCGAGGGCCTTTTGCCAGGAAATCTAGAATACAAGTGTCTATGTGTCACACAAGTTTCTTAGGTTCATATAATCAAAACCTTGATGAGATTCTACATAGATTAGACATAAGTCTAAGGATCCAAGTCATAAGCATAAATATACAATTCCACGTGTCGTCGAGAATAAGATTACGAAGTTTCATTTGTCGGGGAGAGTCAAAGTGTCAAAGGTAATTTTAGGGAGACAAGTAACAAAGTTTAAACAATTACAAGGCAAACCTATGCTAAGGCATCAAGTTGCACATAAGTAAGGTATAGCATTATGTAGCATGTAACAATATATATACATTTCCAAGAATATAAATATTATCCTATGAGGTTCATGCATAAGCTATAGTCTAAGTCACCTGGTCTAATAACCTATATCCCTATAGTTATGGGCTCTGATACCAATCTGTCACACCCCAACCTTGACGGCGGAAACATCGAGATGTGAGGGTTAAGATTGTTCACAACCACATAACGCTATAATTAAATGTAAATATTTAAATTATAAGTTTTAAAAGGAAGTACAAACATAAGTATCAAACATGAAATAAGTTCAAACATAAATCAAAACATAACATAATATTTTAATTATTAAACTAGGTCCAAGTCCTAGTTTTATTGCAAGCTTCAAAGGTCTACTTTAAACTTGGGGATTTCCTGAAACATGGCAAAAATAAAAGGTCAACCATAAATAGTTGGTGAGTTTCCAAGGTTTTCATACATAATATGATAAAGTTACAAGTAGCAATTCATGTCATAGGTCATAAGCAAGTAAGGTTATATAACACATATCGTTACAACCAAACCTCGACTTGATTACAAGTATAAAAGATTGGCTAAGTGTATTTGGTTCCCATGATGAACAAGCATACGTCATCAGGAGTCAGCAATACCTCGACTTTAGCACCAAATAGGCTTGTCAGGCCCAAAGATCTAAGACGTCGCCAGGCTAGCAATAGTTAATGATTGTAAACAAACTATGTATCTCATATAATCACTTACAACACACACATAACCATGAAAAAATATAAAGATGAATTGCAAGTGCATTACAAGTCTCAAATGTTTATAAGTGTACAATGTATAAGTATCATGTTTCACCCCAAAATAGTATGAAAAATGTAAAAAGGGGCAAGGAAAACTCACTTGGTCAAATAAGTATATATTAGATGATTAATAAAATATAGTAATCGTCGTTCCAACATAAAGTCTTCACAATGCACCCTAGTATATAGATATTACAAGATTTAAACTTAAACATAATGGGTTTAACTAATTAATGAGTACTAGGGTTAAGTGGATTTTGGGTCTTGTTAAATAATTATATTTAACAAACGAAAATAATTTATATTTTCTAAAAAATATATATATCTATATTTTATACAAAAATGTGAAAAAGAAACACTTATAACATTTTGAAAGTTTCATAAAGTTTGAATAAATTTTTATAACAAAAAGAGTTAAGTACTATTAAACAATATTAATTGAAAAGAAACGTTTTGAAACAATAATAATTTTTAATTATTGTTTCTAATCCATTTTATTATTCATGAACAATCTTTGTTAAAATGTTTTATTAAAAATAATTATTTAAACTAAAAGAGAAACATAAAATATATGGTGGCTTTTGAAAATATTTAAAGTTTATAAAAATAATTTTTATATATATTAAAAAGTTTTTATAATTTAATTAAGGGTTAAAACCCTTCAAAAAAATAACATGATGGTGCCTGGGTTCAAACCCGGGACCTCATGTGTGTGAAAGAAGTAACTTAACTAGTGAACCAGGCTCTCAGCCGCGGTATGTATTGATTTTTAATTCTTAAATATGAAACCTAAACAAATCCCCAAATTTCCTCATGAACCCTAGATCAACCGAATCCAAAATTGAGCAATGATTCATGAGTTTCAACCCAATTAACCTTAGGGTTTTTAATCCCTAAGTGAAATCGAGTAGATTGATATGTTAAACCTACCTGATTAAGATTGATTTCGATGCCACAGACCGAGGAAATAGTCGCGACCCGAGTGGTATAACGTTCACGATGCAAATGATAATGGAAATTCAATTAATTGTGCAGGAAACTTCCACGTGACTCAGGGTTGAAAGCCCTCTATCAATTTCAGTTGAGATGGTTCAGAGAATGGGTTTCGATTAGCTTGCAGACCGCGACAATGTTGATGATCGAAGCACTTTGTTGTGTGTTTTTAGGTAAAATTACGTTGAGTAGAAGCTTAGGTATGGTTAGACGATCATGTAGGTGTCTTTAATTTGATTATCAATGAGTATTAATGCCCGAACGGCTTGAAGGTTTAATGTGAATCGGTTACCGAGTTCGTTCCTCTACTACACGATGTTAAACCCAATTTAAAGCTTTTAATGTGACCGAATAAGTTCACATATCGGTTGTTCAACGTTTGAGGTTCGGTTTCGTGTGTTTTGCCTACGTTTGGGGCCCCGCCAGAGTTCGAACGGTGGCCGGCCAGAAGGTCACCGGAAAAACAGGAAATGAGAGGGAAAAAAAAGTTTGAGTTTTAATTATTTACACAGTTTGCCCCTGTAGTTTTCATTTTGATATTTTATGTAAAAAAAACTTTCTTTTGAAATTTTAATGTCAACAAAACAGCCCCCTTGAATTAATAAACAATAAGTTTTAAACATTATTATTTATTTTAAGTTTAATAGTTTTTTTATAATTTATTATTACTATCATTATTTATTTATTATTATTTTTTTAATTTTATTATTATTAGTTAATATTATTATTATTCTTTAATATTATTATTATTATTTAATAATAATATTATTATTAATATTATTAACATTAGTCTTATAGTTATTATTTTTATTGTGCACAATTAATTGTTTAAGTTAACTTTTCAAGAAATATAGTAAGATAAAGAAAGCAAACATAAGTTGCCCACAAGTTTCATAAATAGCATAACTAGGTCTTATAAGAATTAACAAAAATTAACTTTCAAAATTTCAAGATGTTACATAAACGATTCTAGGGTTCTTGGGAAAAATTGAGGATTTTGGAAGTTATGTTTTAAGGTTTAGAAGCCAAGTTCAAACACGGTAGAGAGCCTGGTTCACTGGTAACGCGCTTGTAACATAAACTTGAGGCCCCGGGTTCGAACCTGGGCACCCTCAAGTAATTTTTTTAAAGTCTTTTAGTTTTAAATTAGTTATAGAAAAATTTTAATAAATATAAAAATAACCTCTATAAACTTCTAATATTTTTAGTAAATTTATTCTCGTAAAACATTTTAACATTTCATTTTAAAAAAATTATTATTATTTACAAATGTTATACCTAATACATTTGTAAAATGTATTTATATATATACATATACATATATATATATATATATATATATATATTTATATAATAAATTAAATTATTGAATTATTATTGAACCTTATGTTTCTTTGATTATAGATTAAACATGTCAATTATAGTATTCAAACATATTTTATAATTTAGAAACACAAGTTATTTACAAAAAAATTATCCCTTGTAAAATTTTATAAATAGTATTTCTTTTATTTAACAAAATATAAATAAAAATTCCCTAATTTTATTTTCAAAGACCCCCAAACTCTAATACCCTAGTTCCTGTTAAATCATTAACCTTATATTTAACCTAAATCTTGTAATATATATATTTAGGTGACTCATGACGATTCATCTTGGAATGACATATATATCATTCCTATTATTAATCTCCATTATATACTTATTGACCATGTGAGTTTCCTTGCCCCTTTTTATGTTTTTTATACTATTTTGGGGTGAAAGATGATACCTATACAACATACACATATAAACGTTTGAAGTTGTAAAGCACTTGCAATTCATCTTTATATTTTGTCATGGTTATTTGTGTGTTGTAAGTGATTATATGAGATACATATTTTGTTTTCATTAACTATTGCTAACCTGGCGACGTCTTAGATCTTTGGGCCTCACAAGCCTATTTGGTGCTAAAGCCGATGTATTGCCGGCTCCTGATGACATATGCTTGTTCATCATGGGAGCCAAATACACTTAGCCAATCATATATACTTGTAATCAAGTTGAGGTTTGGTTGTAACGATATGTGTTCTATAACCTTGCTAACTTATAACCTATGACATGAATTGCTACTTGTAACCTTGTTATATTATGTATGAAAACCTTGGAAACTCACCAACTTTTTAGTTGACCTCTTATTTTTATCATGTTTCAGGAAATGCCCAAGTTTGAAGTTATCGTATGAAGCTTGAAATAAACTAGGATTTCGACCTAGTTAAATGAATAAAATGACTATATTATGTTTTGCTTAGTTTGGGAATTATTTCATGTTTGAGATTTGTGATTGTACTTCTTTTCAAACTTATAATTTTTATATTTACATTTAAATATAACGTTATGTGGCTGTGAACAATCTTAACCCTAACATCTCGACGTTTCCGCCGTCAAGGTTGGGGTGTGACACCTGCAACCACATAGCATCCTTGACTCCCTCAGTCAAAGCTATGTACTCAGCCTTTATTGTAAACAATGCCATCACATGCTGCAATTGAGCTTTCCAACTCACCAAGTTACCCAGTACTTGAAATGCATATCCTGTGATAGATCTTCCTCTATCTAGATCCTTGGCAAAATCTGAGTCCACATAACCAACAACCCAGTCAACCTTCTCATGTTCATGATGCCCAAACACTAAACTATAGTGCTTAGTACCCCTGAGATACCTCAAGATTCATTTCACAGCAACCCAATGAGCTTTACCCGTATTTGACAAATATCTGCTGACTAACTCACAGTATACCCAATATCCGGCCATGTACACACCATCAAGTACATCAATCTCCCAACAACATTGGTATAAGGTACTTTCTTCATATATCTAACTTTAGCATCTAACTTAAGACAATCAGAGTTTGATAGTTTAATATGAGAACCTATAGGAACAGTTATTGACTTCACATCATCCATCCTATAGTTACTTAGTACCTTCTCCAAGTAAGACCTTTGAGACAGCTTCAACATTCTGTGCTCTCTATCACTTGTGATTTCCATGCCCAATATCTTCTTTGCTTTACCTAGATCTTTCATCTCAAACTCTGACATCAATATCTTCTTAGTAGCTTCAACTTCTTCCAAATCAGAACAAGCCACTAACATGTCATCAACATATAGCAACAAAAACACAAATTTGTTCTCATTGTACTCCTTAAAATAGACATAACTATCATAGCTGCTCCTGTTAAACCTATGCGTCACCATATGCTCATCAAACCTTTTATACCTCTGTCTAGGGGATTGCTTCAGCCCATACCGGGACTTCTTAAGGAGACACACCTTATCTTCCTGCCCCTTAACCTCAAACCCCTCTGGCTGCTTCATATAGATAATTTCATCCAGCTTCCCATGCAAAAATGCAGTCTTGACATCTAACTGATGTAGCTCCATATCCATAGAAGCAACCAATGACAACATAACGCTGATGGATTAATGCTTCACCACAGGTGAAAAAATCTCATTGTAATTGATGTGCTCCAAATTATACATAAAAATCCTAGCAAAAGCACATAAATTTTTCCTTAATATCTCCCTTAAAAGGATGAAAATGTACTTAAAAATGTTAAATTTTGTTTTTAGGTGTTTAAAGGGGCATGATGGATAAAAGAAGCATATTTAACAAGAAACTAAAAGTCATCCAAGCTTTGGAGTCCAAGCATGGGGTCGTGCCTCATTATGCACGCCCCCATGCCTTGCCAGAAACACACCCCCGCGCTAAATTAACACACACCCGTGTTTGGACATCTGACAGGACAAAAAGTAGTGTCCGCGAAAAGCAAGCACGGGGACGTGCCCATCAAGCATGAGGTTTTCAAAGGTTTACAAACAAAACCACGAGTGCTCGAGTTAAGATTTCATGCCTAAACATGTTAACCGCACCCCCACATTTCACAAAATGCACCCCCATGTTCAACAATTTTTCTTGGATTACAAATTTTGAACTATTTTTGAACATGAGTTGAATCATTATGATGTTATATCTTGAAAATCACATGGTTTTCACTAATATCATGAAACTATTCAAGAAATTTGTTTTGTATAGATTAACTTATTTTTAAAATTTCAGGATCATGGATCATCCCTACTTACAATTTGAAGGGAGCCGCGAGAGATGGTGTTGTGATAGACTTCAAAGACTACTACAAAGGGTCGAAAGATTTCACTTACAAGCAGATGAAGAAACACTAACGACTATCGGACAGCTAGAAAGATATAATAATCTATTGAGTATTCAGTGGAAACGTTTATTCTCTGTAACATCCCGAATTTCTATTTAAACGAAAGAAAAAGAAAAGTAAATAGAAAGAATAGAAATTGTGCACAAGTAGAGGGGGATAAAGTGTTGTTAGGACCTGGTATATAAACGAAATACCAAATGATTAACGTGTAGACCAAACCAAATAGTGCGGAATCCTATTTGATTGGCGATCCAATCAGTGAGAACGCACGTAGAATTAATAAAGTAATGAATCAAACGTTAAGAATCGATTAGGAATCGATCTACAGCATTCTATGAATTTGGAGTATCAACTTGGAGGCTTCTAGACGGCTAGGGTATGTCTGGAGTCGAAATAGAATGAATGCTCTCCTTTTTCCACGAATTGGGTTGTATTTATAGGTTAGTCTTGTTCATTCGTGCAACTGAACCATTAGTATGGTTCAGTCGTGCGATTGAACCATGCGGTTGATTCATCCGCACGACTGAGTGTTCAGTCGTGCGACTGAGCCAATCTTATGTTACAATCATACGACTGATCCAGTCTACTGGTTCAGTCGTGCGACTGAGTCATTCGTATGAAGTTATTCATGCGTATGGTCCATTCGCATGAGCCATTCGCATGAGAACTTCATTTTGTTAAGTTTGAATGTATTAATTAATATAACATTATGTGTAAGAATTCAAACAACCACAAACCTAATTAACCAATTCAACATCGACTTATTCATGAAATATTAAACATTATAAAGAACAAACAATCAATATCATTTCATTAATCATTCCAAACATTAAATTAGAATCAGACAAACAAGATCTATTACATTCATATCATGATCTAGGGACATACATGTATCAAAAGTGTACAAAGTACAAATCTTATTATTTTAAGAATTTAAAGGGCATGGTCGCCTATATCAAAGCAGAAAGCTGGTTTGCTCTCGGAGGAAGAAGAAGAGAGAGAGAGAGAGCCCGGTTCTAGAGAGAGAAAAAGGAAGAGGAAGCTGTAAAAGGTAAGTCTTCTCTTCTATAAGCTCGGTTTCAGTTGGGTTTCGAGTTCTTGACCGAAGTTCTGGTTGTTTAGAGTTTGTTTTCGGGATTTAAGAGCTAAATCAAAGTGGGTCTTGAAAGGAAGAGTGTTGTTCAAAGGCTGCTTAAGGTGAGTTTCTAGAACCCCTCTTTTACTGATTTTCAACTGATTTGGGGCTTTTATGCATACTAAGTAAACATTTTGAAAGAAACCGTGAGTTTCAGCTTTATGTTCGAAATGATGTATGTATGTATGTATGTTATAGTGATGATTATGGTTAGTGATGATGTATAGCATGCTTAGATGGCCTTAGAATGTTAGATCTGTGATTGGGTATGAGTAGAATGATAATCGGTGATGTTGATAACATAGAAAGTATTTCAGAATGTTCTGATGAACATGAATAGTGGTCCATGCGCCCAGAGGTGGCTCATGCGCCCAAACAGCTGTCCATGTGTCCGGTATGAGAGGCCAGACGCCTAAGTGTTGGCCCTGCGCCCAAGAGTGGGTTATGCGCCTGAACAGTGGCCTATGCGCCCAGCATGTTGGCCAAGCGTCTAAGTGTTGGCCATGCGCCCAAGGGTTGGCCATGCGCCTAAACAGTGACCCATGCGCCTAAGTGTTGGCCATGCGCCCAAGTGTTGGCCATGTGCCTAAATAGTGCCCATGTGCCCAAGTGATTGAAACAGCTAAGTGTTGGCCATGCGCCTAAATAGTGCCCATGTACCCAAGTGATTGAAACGGCTAAGTGTTGGTGATGTGCCTGAACAGGTGTCATGCGCCTGAACAGGGCAGAAGCGCCCAAATAGTGCCCATGCGCCCAAACTGTTTTACACTTAGAATTTTTATGCTCATGCGCCTGGAAGGTCCCATGCGCCCAATTTGGACTTGTGGTTTCTAAGTGGTTTTTAAGGGGTATAATGGCGAGATAGGCCTGGTTATGATGTGATGACTTATGTTTGATGTGTGTTATGCATGTATGATGCGCCTGTATTGGTGATGGTGTATGTTCATGTTTATGTATGTTCCTTATTATGTATGTATGTCTTCCCTTAGCTTTGCGTTGAACGTTAATGAATGTAATGAAAGTATTATGTAACTTAAACTGGAAGATAATGAAAAGAGAAACATAATGATAGAATTCATGCATAAGAGAGAAAGTATAGAGAGGCTTGCAAGCAGCATGTACAGAGGTGCACGGCTCTTAATGTCTTAAGCTCTACCACGTGAGGTTCAGCAAATCCTAAAGTGTGCACGCAAGGGTTCCAGTCTTTGTAACTGACCTTCAGTGGTGTTACCCATTTCGGTGGGGATATTGCAAGAGACGAGATTCGAGTAATAATGAGTAATGCACGAAAGATAATATATGAAAGAATAAAAGTATGAATGAACGTAAATGAATTATCGTAATAAAGTATAGAACAGGATCCTCGTCATTCGACCTCAGTAATCGTGGCTGAGTGCCACGAAGAGGGTAAAGTCTGACCGGATCTAGAAAGAGAAGTGAACAATAATGTAATACGTTGAACGAACAAAGTTGATGAACGTAATGACGAAGATAATAATGATATTATCTGTATGTACGTATGATGTATTTTCACGAACGGTTGTAAAGCATAGTATGATTTGAAATAAAGTAAAGAACAGTTTTAACACAGAAAAGTATGTTTATTATAAAACTAGAACTCACTCGGCGTCGCTGACTTTTGTATGTATGATAGTTGGCAGATATTTGTTGATGCTGAGGAGTTGCAGGCATGGACGCATAAGCTACCGGGAATATTTTGAGGCTGGCATCCGTATTTTGACATGTCTTGTATTTTGAGATGAAAACAAATGTTGTAAATGAATTAATTAACATGTTTTTAGTTATTAATGAATGTTTTAAATTCCGCTGCAAAATAATGTATGTTTTATAACGTTTTTAGTGCAATTAATGACCAACTGTGAGGTGCTCGAGAACGGGGCCTTACATTCTCACAAAATAGACCTCCCGTTTATGAATTAACTCTTGAATTTTTAACATCTTTCAGATTTAGCATGAAAGACTCTAACCCTTGGGATGATAGTACAGTTGCATTCAGACTTGCTGGATATTGGCATAAAACATCCATTGCCTTGTTCAGTGTCTATCTCGGTATCTACATGGAACAAGAAATGGAGGAGGAAACAATATTTGGAATGCTAGCGTACCATACCTTCCTAGACGAGGAAAGTAAAGACGCGGAAAGTGATGCAATGCGGAAAGCATTTTGGGAGCGGATTGGAACCGGAGGGTTCAACTCGAGTAAAACAAAAAGCAGCCAGATACGAGACCCATTGCTGCGATACATTCATCGGTTACTTAGTCATTCCATAATAGCTTGTGGTCAAAGCGAGGGAGTTGTTAATTTAAGGGACTTGTTCATTATATATTGTATGGTTAATCAGCTGCCATGTAATATTGGGTATTTGTATTGTAATCTTTTTGCCAGGAATGCGATTGCAGGTGCTCCAACACCCATGTTTGGAGGAAGCTGGATTCTAAACCTATACAAGAGCTATGGTTGTAAGACTGAGGGAACTAAAGGAGTGATGTTGGGACTGTTAGACTTGAGCATTTGCATAAGTATGTACATGGTGACGAGCTTACCAAATGGGCTGCCGAGGTTTATGGATTACAAGAGACAAATCTGGGATCTGGCAGATCCCGAAGAAATAATCATGGACCTCGACATGCCGATACAGCCGGAAGGAGCCGGAGCCGGATCTTCAAGTTCATGTACAAAGGAATTCCCAACCATGTTAGACCTTTATGAGTCAATCCAAACCACCAGCGACCATGCAAGGGGATTATTTGAATATGCCCAACGAGCCTTCAATCAAGACGAAAATCTACATTCCTGAGTCGATTACCTGAGCAATGATGTCACATACATCAGGAACTGAATATACCATGAGTGGGGGGATATCTCTCCACAAAGCCCTTGAAAACCGTATCACTTTCAGGGCCCAGGCACAGTTGTATCGTGCCAATCTATCTTTTAATTCATGTCATTTTATTTCTATTTTATGTGTTTAGGATTTTAATGCTTTCAATAAATTGGTGATATTTCAGGTGATCGCGAGGATTCTCTCAACTCGACGGCAACCAAACACAAGTGACAAGTTCATCATTTTTAGGGGAGTTATTTCATTACCCTTTATCGGTCTTAATATGTTAATGACATTGACGACAATATGAATTTTAAGTGTAGGGATGGGAGTAATGCATTTGACTTTACTAAAAATGTTCAAATTTAAAAAGTTTAAGAAAAGATCACTTAACAATTAACTTTTGTGACAAGAAACCAAAAATTTAATACAATTTTTAATAAACCAAATTATAATATACGTTTTCGGGAAATAAATAAGTAAATTAATGACGTCCAAATAAAATTTAAAATGTTTTTTGTGATATCCTTAAAAGCAATAATCTAGTAAAAATATTTAATCATGTAATTATAAAAAGAAACACTTTTACCCAATTCCATTCATATGTGAGTTTATTTTTGAGCCTTAAACAGCTTTTGCAAATTGCAATTCTACTTTCATTTTGGATTTAATTGAGTGTGCCATATGATACGTGTAATTAGAACTTGCTTTGGGTATACATTTCAAGACCTTAATTAGTATTTACTGCATAAAAATGAGTTAGGCACTAGGAAACCTTAACCATTTAGCCACAACCATTTTCTTTAATTTTCCTTACCCTAACCTCAACCCTAGTTAGCCCTGTTGAGCTTAAACGTTTTTATCTTTCAATCACCCAAACCACCAAGTCACTTAACCAAAAAGCCTTCAACAAAACCCGTTTTCGTTAAAGACACGTTTTTGGCATAAAAAATTGATCTTTTACCGTCAGACCTTAAAGAACTTGTAACACCCAGTTATTTCCCTTGAAGCCAAAGAAAGAAGGAAAAGAGAAAGAAAAGAAATAAAGTCCAAAGTCGAGGGACCGAACTTGCCAAATGAGAAAAAAACTTGAATGAGTGGGGGCATAAGAGGGGGGAAGGCAGCCCACACCCTCCCCCACACTGACAATTTTCGGCTATAGAGAGAAAAAGGGAAGAAAAATGGTCTCAAGCTTTGGTTTTGTGGATTCAAGCACAAAAGTTGAGGTGTAACGGGTTGGATTGAAGCTCTACTCAACAGTGTTATTTATGTGAGTTCTAGGACCCCTCTTTTACACGTTTTCAACTGATTTGAGGCTAGAACACAGAGTAAAACCCGATTTTGAAATATGTGTGTTGAACCCGTATGTATGTGTTTGTGTGTGATGTGAGTGGGGTTTGTTTTCGGACTTGTGTGTGCTTGAATGGTGTTGTTGTATGTATTCCTAAGGTTTAGGATGGTTGACTTGGGCTTAGAACAGGTTTGATAGGGTTTGGAGGCCGAAAAGTGCAGATTGGGTTCAGGATGAACTGCATTCTGCATCAACTAGGGCTATGCGACCGAATGGCTTGCGGCTGAGGCTCATTCGCATGTGAGATGTGCAACTGGAGTCCATACGCTTGTGAGTTGTGCGACTAAGGTGTAACACCCAGTTATTTTTTATAGACAAAGAAAGAAAGAATAAAGTGAAGTAAAAAGAAGGAAAAGAAATAAAACCCAAGTCTAGGGGTTAAAAGTGATAAAAAGTTTAAAATTGGGTGTAAAAGGTGGTATGGCCGCCCACATGACACACACCTCACAATTCTCGGAATTTTTTAAGAGAGAGAGTAGCTGGAAGTAGAGAACTCTCTGTTTAGAAGAGAAACAAGAAGAAAAGTGCGAATTCAAGGTAAGAATTCATGTTTTTATGGCGCTCTTACCGGTTATGTCCTCGGATTTGCACTTATGTGTGTTTGTATGTGTTTGGGTGTGTTTTCTTATGGGTTTCTAGGTGGTTGAACTCAATTGCAAAACTGTTTGGAAGAAGCCATACTCAAGAGCTGCAAAGGTGAGTTCTAGAACCCTTCATTTACTAGTTCTTAACTGATTTTAGGGCTAGAAATGCATGAATGTATGTTTTCATTAAACCGGGGTTCGGACCCGTATGTTTGATTGTGTGTATGTTGATGTTATGATGTTATGTTGGCTATGTTCATGCTTGATGATGTATGATGGAGTTTCTAAGGCTTAGAATGTAAGATTTAAGCTTAGAACATGATAGATGGTGATTAGGAACTGAGATCTGATGTTTAGAGCTCATAGTTTAAGTTTTAGCATCTACCTAAGTATGCTGAAGAAATGCAAATGAGTAATGGAAGTCAATGCGGATGAGCAGTTTATGCGGATGGGTATTAACTATTAAGTAAGTCAATGCGGATGAGTAATGGAAGTCAATGCGGATGAGCAGTTTATGTGGATGAGTAGTTAATGCGGATGAGCATTAACTATTAAGTCAATGCGGATGAGTAATCGAAGTCAATGCAGATGAGCAGTTAATGCGGATGGGCATTAACCACTAGGTAAATCAATGCGGATGAGTATTGGGATGAAATGGGGATGAACATTGACTAAGTATGGGAAAGGTCAATGCGGATGAACAAATGCGGATGAACAGAAACAAATGCGGATGAACAAGAACAAATGCGGATGAAGTAAAAAAATGCGGATGAACTATAGCAAATGCAGATGAACTATGGCAAATGCGGATGAACAAAAGACAAATGCGGATGAACACATAGAATGTTTTCTAACTTTCTCGGGAAAAGATGAATGTAGGCTTTGACTTGGGAGGTTCCCGGGGCTATGTAAGTTGACTTTTGAGGTCATAGAGGTTATAATGGGCATGTTATGATGTATGTTTGATGCTTAAGCATGATGGTAGGTATGATGTATGCTATTCATGTATGATGCCCTGTATGATGATGTTGACTGTGTATGAGGATGTTCATTCATTATATGTTATTTTTCCCTTGGCTTAACGTTGAATGTTAATGAACGAAATGAAAAGTATTATGTAACGTAAAGTGGAAGATAATGAAAAGCGGAACGTAATGAAAGAATGCATGCATTAATGAATGAACGAACGTAAGAAAGTCTTGCAAGGAAATGTATGAGGTTCACACTCAATGAGGAGTGTTAGCTCAACCGTGTGCGGGTTAAATACCTCATGAGGATGCACACTGGGGCTTCATCCATGTGATCAAGCATATGTATGGAGGTTCACACCCAATGAGGGGTTGTCAGCTCAACTGTGTGCGGGTTAAATACCCCATGAGGATGCAAACATGGGTTCAAACTTTGTGATTGACCAGATGTATGGGGTCCTTGTCGTTTGACCCTAGATTAATTGCTTAGTGCTCTAGAGGGGGGGGGTTAAACACATGACATGACCTAGATGAAAATGAAAGATAATAAAAGTATGAAATGAACGATGATGAAGATAATAAAGATATTATCTATGTGTACGTATGATGTGTGATCACATGCAAAAGTAAAGATCGATTTTAATGAATCTAAAGTATGTTTTATCATAAAACTAGAACTCACTTAGCAACGCTGACTTTTTATCCATTTTCCAGTTGGCAGGTGAGCATTAATGAGGATGGTGCGGGGCGGCTACTTGGCATTTTGGATGGCATTCTTTTGTTAATGTTTTTCTACTGTAATGCGAACAAATGAAAATATGTAATGAATGATTGTTTGAACTTGCAAAAGCAGTAATTATGAAAGAAAAGGATATTTTTATGTTCCGCTGCGATGTTTTTATAAAAGTTAAATGTAATTGTATGTTTTGTGAGCAATGATTGGCCAGCTGTAAGCGTCCCGGGAACGGGGCCTTACAAGTTGGTATCATAGCCAAAGTTTAAGTGAAACGTGTAAAATTTCAAAATAAACCTAAACATAAACTGAAAATGGGACAAAAAGGGAAGGGATGCCAGTGTGAGTAGTTGCGTGCTATCAGGTATTTTCTTAATGATTAACTGGTATTATGCGTGCCTGTTATGTGGTTATGTGTTGTTGGTAGATATAGATATTGATGTAGTCAGGACAGGTAATGCTTGGGGTATGAAGAGTAAAGTAAGTAGCTAATCACAACTGGCCACTATAATTAGGGACTTACTATACCTGACATAAACTGAGTTGTTCCCTTGAATGACCGTGTTGGTGTTTGAATCTTTCAGCATGTGTGTGAGGATGGGCGGTGGTTGATCATCTAAAGCTTCACGTGGTGGAGTTCGTGGTGCTGAACCACGAGTTATGAGAGGAAAGCCTAGAGCCGAAAAGGTGGTTCATGAAGAACCAGAGGCCCTTATCCAGAGGGTTGTGATGAGAGTGCTAATTTGAGAGCCTCAGTGAAGGAGGCGGTTGTGGACGAAGTGCATCAGGTCATGCAGACGATCCTACCGTCTGTGGTGACTGAAGTGATAAAGGCTGTTAGAGATGGGGAAAGAAGGGAAAGGAGTAGACCTACGGGCGAAAGGAGACAGCCCAAGGTTGAGACGGTTTTGTCGGATGACGAAGAAGAAGAGGAAGAAGAAGAGCCTACGCCGGGGGTGGCACGACGCTGTAACTACATGGCGTTTCAATGATGCAAGCCCCCTAGTTTCGATGGTAACGGAACTGTTGCTGCTGCTCACCGGTGGGTGAGAGAAATGGAAGTTGTTTTAAACATTAGCGAGTACCGGGAGGATCAAAAAGTGAAGTTTGTTGCCCACTCTTTTGTGGACTGAGTTTTATGCTGGTTGGACAATATTTTCCAAGTTGAGGGTAGCAGGGCTATCGAGAAGATGAAGTGGGCAGAATTAAAGAAGTTGGTGATTGAGGAGTTCTGTCCTCACAGGGAAATGGATAAGGTGGAAAGAGAGGTCCTGCAGCTGGAGGCGGGAACCATGACACATCAGCAGTACACTACCAAGTTCAATGAGATGGCACGTTTGGTGCCGGTCCAAGTGACGCCTTTGTCATGAAAGATTAAGAGGTACATTCAAGGTCTGCCGGTGGATATCCATAGGCACATGCTTGTTGCCCGACCAAGCACGTTCAAGTCGGCGGTGGATTTGGCAGGGAGGTTGTATGATGAGAGAACTTTGGTGGTGAAATAAGGTAGCAAGAAAGGTGGTAGTGATCGGAATTGAAACGGAAAGAGGTTTGGTCGGGGTGGTGCCCTGACGAGTAACAAGAAGGCACGGGTGGATGACCGCCGTGTGGTCACATCTAGTGTAGGGTCGAAGATGTGTGGTAGATGTGGAAAGGAACATACTAGAGAATGTAGGCTGGGATCAAACTTAGCTTCAAATATGGGAAGACGGGGCATATAGCAAATGACTGTCATACAGTCCGGTGTTTTAATTGTGGCGCGGAGGGTCACATGAGTAGGGATTGTAAGAAGCCGAGGGCAGAGGGTTCTGGGGTGAAGAAGACTGGAGGTGAAGGACCGAGGGAGAGTGCAAAAGCATTCACAATGACGCAGGAGGAGGATAGGACGAACCCTGATGTCATGGCAGGTACGTTTCTAGTAAACCAAACTCTAGACTTTGTTATTTGATTCTGGTGCTAATTCATTTCTGCTGCTTTCTGTGCTAAACTGCCTATTAGCAGTCTGAGTGTAGATGCACCCTTTGATGTAGAAACTACCATAGGTAAAGTCTACCAGGATTTCTGAGGTGATAGAAGGATGTGATATGGAATTGGAAGGTTATAAGTTTCCGGTTAGATCATTCGTGATGACCTTAGGTGGTTTTGATATGGTTCTTGTGATGGATTGGTTGATGGACTACGAGGCGAACATTGTGTGTCGCAAGAAGATGATTCATTTGACAGCACCTGACGGGAGTTCGGTAATGGTTTATGGTGATCGGGACACGACGATTCCGAAAGTAATCTCAATGGCGGTGGTGGGAAAGTGCACGAGGCGTGGATAGCGCCTACGTGGCTTATGTAAAGGTTGTAGAAACACCAACACCACAACTGTCTGATGTACCGGTTATGTGTGACTTTCCAGATGTGTTCCCATAAGACTTACCAGGAGTGCCACCTGACCATGAGATCGAGTTCCAGATTGATTTGATACCGGGTGCCCAACCTGTTGCCAAGGCACCGTACCGATTGGCTCCGACTGAGATGAAAGAATTGATGGAGCAATTGCAAGAGCTGCTTGATAAGAGGTTTATTAGACCGAGTATCTCTCCTTGGGGTGCTCTGGTCTTATTCGTGAAGAAGAAATACGGTAGTATGAGGATGTGTATTGACTACCGTGAGCTAAATAAGTTGACGATAAAGAAGGGATACCCCTTACCGAGAATTGATGATTTATTTGATCAGTTACAAGGTGCCAGTTGGTTCTCAAGGATAGATCTTTGATCGGGCTACCATCAGTTAAAGGTGAAAGAGCAGGATGTCCCTAAAATAGCTTTTCGCACGCGTTATGGTCACTACGAATTCCTCATTATCTCGTTTGGTTTGACTAATGCACCAGCTGCTTTTATGGACCTGATGTATCGAGTGTGTTGGCTGATGTTGGATAAATCAGTTATTGTTTTTATTGATGATATCCTGATTTATTCGAAGAGTGAAATTGAGCATGCCGGTCACATTTGGGAGGTTTTGAAGACGTTGAGAAAGGAGAAGTTGTACGTTAAGTTCTCCAAGTGCGCGTTCTGGTTGCACGAGGTTCAATTCTTAGGTCATGTAGTGAATCCCGACGGGATTATGATGGACCCGAAAAAGGTGGAGGCAGTGATGCAATGGAAGTCTACAAAGACACCATCCGAGATTCGTAGTTTCTTGGGTTTGGAGGGCAACTACAGAAGATTCATCTAAGACTTTTCTAAGATCGCTTCTCCACTAACTAAGTTGACCCCAAAAGATGTGAAGTTTGTATGGGGTCAAGCTCAAAAGAAGGCATTTGAGGAATTGAAGGCGAGATTGACTCAAGCTCATGTTCTGTCATTACCCGATGGAAGTGAAGATCTCGTGGTTTATTCTGATGCTTCCTACTCGGGGGTGGGGTGTGTGTTAATGCAGAGAGGGAAGGTTATAGCCTATGCATCCTGAGAGTTGAAGGTTCATGAGGTCAATTATCCTACTCATGACTTGGAGCTAGCAGCCGTGGTCTTTGCGTTAAAGATTTGGAGGCACTATCTTATGGGATGAAGTGCACCATATTCACTGACCACAAGAGCTTGAAGTACTTCTTTGAGCAGAGAGATTTGAAGATGAGGCAGAGAAGATGGTTAGAACTTATAAAGGATTATGATTGTGAGATCCATTACAATCTGGGCAAAGCCAACGTGGTGGCGGACGCCCTTAGCCGGAAAGAAAGATGCGAACCGATTCGGGTGAAAGCTTACCAGTTGATCATGACCTCTGATATGATGAAGCAAGTCAAAGAGTTACAAGATGAGGCTTTGAAAGAAGAACATCTTAACTCTGAAAGAATGAGAGGTCTGATGCGGAATTGGGTGAAAACACTCTTGGTATTAGAACCCGCTTTGGACGAATGTGGATTCCTCGTTTTGGGGATCTACACGTGAAGATTATGGATGAAGCTCACAAGACTCGATACTCCATTCATCCTGGCGCCACGAAGATGTATCAAGACATGAAGAAAGATTATTGGTGGCCGGGTATGAAATGCGATATGGTGGAGTATGTGACTAAATGCCTTACTTGTCTACAGGTGAAGGCTGAACATCAGAAGCCGTATGGTAAGATCCAACCTTTGGATATACCGGAATGGAAATAGGAGCACATCACCATGGATTTCATTACGAAGCTGCCGCGTACCCCGAAAGGGTATGATGCCATATGGGTGATTGTTGACCGTTTAACGAAGAGTGCTCACTTCCTATAGATCCGCAAGTCATATTCATCCGAGAGGTTGGCGGATCTTTTCATTAAGGAGATTGTAGCTCGTCATGGTGTGCCAGTGTCTATTGTGTCTGATCGTGACACCCGGTTTACATCTAAATTCTGGAAGAAATTCCACAACGTGATGGGGACGAAGTTACATATTAGCACAGCTTATCATCCTCAGACAGATGGTCAATCAGAAAGGACCATTCAGACGTTGGAGGATATGCTTCATTCTGGTGTTATCGATTTTGGAGGAAGTTGGGATGACCACTTATCGTTAGCTGAGTTCTCATATAACAACAGCTATCATGCCAATATTGGTATGCCCCTTATGAGATGCTATATGGTAGGAGATGCAGGACACCCGTGTGTTGGGGTGATATTGGTCAGAAGGAATTAAGGAGTGTCAAGGTGATCGAGGCTACGATTGAGAACCTTGAAAGGATCAAGGCCTTCATGAAGGCAGCCAAAGATAGACAGAAGTCGTATGCTGATAAACGATGCAGAACGATTGAGCTTAAGGTGGGTGACCGGTTATGTTGAAGGTCTCACCTTGGAAGGGTATTATCCGATTCAGAAGCAGGGCAAGTTAAGCCCGAGATACATAGGGCCTTTCCGAATCATTGCTAGAGTAGGAGAGGTGGCCTTTAGATTGGAGTTACCAAATAAGCTAAGTGGAATTCACTCGACATTCCATGTATCTCATCTGAGAAATTGCCTAGCAGACGAGGATATGATTGTCCCACTGGAGGATATCGAGGTAAATGAACGGCTTAATTTTGTGGAGCAACTAGTGGCGATCATTGATTGAAAAGAGAAGAGGCTGAGGAATAAAGTGGTTCCTTTTGTGCGTGTACAGTGGAAGCACAGGAAGGGATCTGAGTCTACGTGGGAGATTTAAGAAGAGATGAGGCAGTATTAACCACGATTATTTGAGGAATAACAGGTTTCGGGGACGAAACCTAAATAAGGATGGTGGACTTGTAGCACCCAGTTATTTTTTTGTAACACCCGGTTATTCTTTTAAAAGAAGAATAAGAAATAAAGAATAAAAGAATAAGAATTCGAGGTTTTTAAGTGTTCATGTGGGTTTTGTCTTGGTTATGTGCTTATGTGTTTGTGTGTGTGTTCATGTGTGTGTGTGTTTGGTGGTTTCTAGGTGTTTGAACTCGTTTGCATTCAGGTTAGAAGGAAGATACACCAAAAGTTGCACCAGGTGAGTTTCTAGACCCCGGTTTTACTTGTTTTAAACTCTTCTTGGGGCTGAAAATGTATTAAAATGATTTTACAATGTCTATGTATGTATACCCGTATGTATTATGCATGTTTGATGATGTTCCTTAGGTGTTATTGAGTTGTTCATGCTTAGAATAGCCTTGGTAAGCTTAGAACAATTAGGCTTGATGTTTGGGTTTGGAAATATCCTAGAAACATGTTGAATAGAAGGTTCATGTGCCTAAGTAAGGCCCATGCACCTAGAAATGCCTTAGAAATGTTAAGTTTAATTCATGCGCCTAAACAGTACCCTCATGCACCTAGAATATTAGTCAGGTGACTAAATGTAGGGCCATGCACCCAAATAGTACCCATACGCCCACATCGCCCATTCGCCTAAGTATGCCCAACCGCCCAAACCCCATGCGCCTAAGTGTCCATGCGTCCGAATGGACCATACGCCCAAATAGTGTCCATGTGTCTGAAATAGCTCATGTGCCTAAGTGTTGAAACGGTTAAGTATTGGTTGATGCACCTGCATAGTGATGAAACACCCAAACAGGGCTTAGTGTTGGTGCGCCTAAACGCTTAGAATTTATTACAGAATATTTGGGAGTCTGAGCCTTTAGGGTTTTGACCGAGGTTTGACTAGGGCTTATTAATGCTTGATTTCATGCATCATTATGATTGTTTTATGATTGTTCCATATTATTATTATTATTATTATTATTATTACTATTAGTGTATGTCTTTACGTGGTGTACTTATTATCGTAACGTAAGGTATTACTAATAATACTAAAGAGAAAGAGCAATGAAGAAGTGAAGTGGAACCTAATTTAAAATGTTAACAAGTCTTGCAAGCTTATAGGAGGTGCACGACCATGAGGTCGTTAGCTCAACTGTGATGCGAGTTTGCTATCCTATGATGCTCACGAGGCCAGTCAATTGAGATTGGCAGACCTCTGTAGCGTATCCTAGGTGTCTGGGCCAGTCTTGTATACAGTATTTAGAGCCCCTTGTGGGAACAGAGGGCCCAACACCATTTCCCCCGCACACATAGTTTAAGGTATTGTTCATTGGTCCACATAGACAGTGAAAAATAAAGATAAAAGATTACAGAGTAAACAAGGCATACAGTAAAGAGAAGAAGCATTATTTGATTGTATGGTGAATGCATGCTCACGTATAAAGAGATGAATTTTTCATAAAAAGAGTATTTCATATATATACCTACAGAAAGTATTTCATTACTTTTAAAACTAGAACTCACTCAACAACACCGACTTTTATACATTTTCAGTTAGCAGGTAAATATTGCTGAGGATGACACAAGGGTGAAGCTACTCGGTAGGGAAAGACTGACATCCATTCATACTTATTATTGTTGTTGTTTTGTAATGCAATTAAACAATTCTTTTGTATTCGGTTAAACAATAGTGTATTGCCAACAACAGTGTTTTAATGAAATGAATGGCTTTTGTTAAAATAATTCCGCTGCTTAAGCTTGTAAATTTATAATGTTTAATGTATTTAATGTTGTGAATGACCAACTGTGAGGTCTCCGGGAACAGGGCTTTACAAGTTGGCATCAGAGCCAAAGTTTAAGAGAATTGGGTTAAATAAATTCTTGAAACCTAAAGCTAAACTGAAAATGGGATAACTGGAGGGATGTCAGCCCGAGTAGCTATGTGCCATCAAGTGTTTTCTTTAATGTTAACCGGTGTTACGTGCGCATGTTATGTGATTTATGTGCCTTTAGTAGATTTAGATACTGATGTAGTCAGGATAGGGAATGCTTGGGGTATGAAGAGTAAAGTAAGTGGCTAATCACAACTGCCCACTGTAATTAGGGACTTACTATACTTGACATAAACTGAGTTGTTACCTTGAATGACCATGTTAGTGTTTGAATCTTATAACGTGTTAGAGGATGGTTGGACGGAAATCTTCCAAGACTCCTAGAGGCAGAGGCCATCCACGTGTGACTAGGAGTACTGCTAAGGCTCCTGAGACGACCCATGAGAACCCTAAGGTTCATGGCAGGAGCGAAGAGAATGAGAATGCTAGCTTGAATGCCTCAGCTAGGGAGGCAATTGCTGATGAAGTACACCAGGTCATGAAGACAGTCTTACCGCCTATGGTGACTGAAGTCATCAGGGCTGTGAGAAACGAGGAGAGGAAGGAGAAGGAGAATAGAAAGGGATCAATGGGCAAGGGAAGCAGAAGGGAGGAGGAACAACCAGAGCTTAAGGATGTATTGTCCGATGAGGAGGAGGATGATGTAGTGGGGGTAGCAACCGGAAGATGCAGTTATCGGGCGTTCCAAAGGTGTAAGCCCCCGACTTTTGATGGCAATGGCAAAGCTGCTGCCGCTCATCGCCGGCTGAGGGAGATGGAGGCAGTTTTGGAAATGAGTGAGTGTCGCGAGGACCAGAAGGTGAAGTTCACGACTCACTCTTTCGTTATTCAGCGCTGTGTTGGTGGGACAATATTGTCCAAGCTGAGGGTACTAGGATAATCAAAAGAATGAGGTGGAGTGAACTGAAGAAGTTGGTGGTCGAGGAATTCTGTCCTCACAGGGAACTCGATAAATCGAGAGGGAGTTCTTGCAACTTGAAGCAAGAACCATGACCCAGCAGCAGTACACCACTAAATTCAACGAGATGGCGAGGCTGGTGCCGGATCAGGTGACGCTGGTGGCAAGGAAGATCAAGAGATACATCCAGGGACTGTTGGCTGACATTCGCAGGCACCTGATTTCTACTCAGCCAGGTACCTTTCGATCGGTGGTGGATTTGGTGGGTAGATTGTATGATGAGCGAGAGGAGACTGTGGTGGAGGTGAAGAAGAGGAGTGGGGATGGTAAGAAATAGAATGGGAAGAGGTTTGGACGTGGTGGTTTCACTCCAAACAACAAGAAGATGAAGGTGTACGACCGTGGGGTGTCGTCAGGATCAGGGCAGAATAAGTGTGGTAGCTGTGGAAGGGAGCATACCGGTGAGTGCAGGATGGGAATGAATATATGCTTCAGATGTGGCAAGCCTGGTCACATCGCTAGAGACTATAGGGTGCTGAAGTGCTATAACTATGGCGGGGAAGGCCACGCGACCAAAGACTGTAAGAAGCCGAGGGCGGACAATTCTGGAGCGAAGAAGAAGCCGGAGGAAGGAGGGTAGAGGGCAAGTGCTAGAGCTTACACTATGACCCAGGAGGAAGCCAGAGCTGATCCCGATATTGTGTCAGGTATGTTTCTAGTAAACCAAACTTGTGCCTCTGTATTGCTTGATTCGGTGCTAGTAGGAGTTTTATTTCCACTACTTTCTGTGCTAAGTTGCCTATTAGTAGTAGAAATATCAGTGAACCATTCGATGTAGAAACCGCTATTGGCAAGTCCACTAGAATTACTGATGTGATAGAGGACTGTGCTATAGAACTAGAAGGTCATAGGTTTGCTGCTAGGTTACATGTGATGCCCCTAGGTGGATTTGATGTAGTACTAGCGATGGACTGGTTAGCAAGCTATGAAGCAAACATCGCATGTCACAAGAAGATGATTTGATTAGTTGCGCCTGATGGGAATTTGGTTACGATTTATGGAGATCGCGTTACTACGATCCCAAAGGTGATTTCGATGGCGGTGGCGGGGAAGTGCATGAAACGTGGATGTAGTCCCTACCTGGCCTACGTAAAAGATGTGGATGCATCGGTACCGCAGTTATCTGAGGTACCAGTGGTGTGCGACTTTCCGGACGTATTCCCGGAAGACATACCCGGTGTGCCACCGGATCGCGAGATTGAGTTCCAAATTGATTTGATACCCGGTGCTCAACCCGTTGCCAAAGCACCATATAGATTAGCTCCGACTGAGATGAAGGAACTTATGAGCCAATTGCAGGAGTTAATGGATAAGGGATTCATTTGACCGAGTATCTCTTCGTGGGGTGCTCCAGTCTTGTTTGTAAAGAAAAAGGACGGAAGTATGTGAATGTGCATTGACTATCGAGAGCTGAACAAGTTGACGGTGAAGAATCGGTACCCGTTACCAAGGATTGATGACTTGTTCGAACAACTCCAAGGTGCCAGTTGGTTCTCGAGGATAGATCTACTATCTAGCTACCATCAATTGAAGGTAAAGGAACAAGACATTCCTAAGACAGCTTTTCGTACGCATTATGGACACTACGAGTTCCTCGTTATGTCTTTTGGTCTAACTAAGGCGCTAGCTGCCTTTATGGATTTGATCAATCGAGTATGCCGGCCGATGTTGTATAGATCAGTGATTGTGTTCATTGATGATATCTTGATCTACTCAAAGAGCTAAGAAGAGCATGCTAGGTGTTAGAGACATTAAGAAGGGATAAGTTGTATGCCAAATTCTCCAAGTGCGCGTTCTGGTTGCGCGAAGTTTAGTTCTTGGGTCATGTGGTGAATCCTGACGGGATTATGGTAGATCCCGCAAAGGTGGAGGCAGTGATGCAATGGAAGTCACCGAAGACGCCATTCGAGATTCGTAGTTTCTTGGGTTTGGCGGGATATTATCGAAGGTTCATTCAAGACTTTTCCAAGATCGCTTCTCCACTAACCAAGTTGACCCGGAAGGATGTGAAGTTTGTATGGGGTGAAGCTCAAGAGAAAGCATTTGAGGAGTTAAAGGCAAGGTTGACTCAAGCTCTTGTCCTGTCATTACCCAAAGGAAGCGAGGATTTGGTGGTCTATTCAGATGCTTCCTACTCGGGGTTAGGGTGTGTGTTAATGCAGAGAAGGAAGGTTATAGCCTATGCATCCTGACAGTTGAAGGTTCATGAGGCCAATTATCCCACTCATGACTTGGAGCTAGCAGCCGTGGTCTTTGCACTAAATATCTGGAGGCACTATCTGTACGGGATGAAGTGCACCATTTTCACTGACCATAAAAGCTTGAAGTACTTCTTCAAGCAAAAAGATTTGAACATGAGATAGAGACGATAGTTGGAGCTTATAGAGGACTATGATTGCGAGATCCATTACCATCCGGGCAAGGCTAACGTGGTGGCTGATGCCCTTAGTCGGAAAGAGAGGCCCGCGCCGATTCGGGTGAAAGCATATCAACTGATCATGACCTCTGATGTGATGAAGCAAGTCAAAGAGTTTCAAGATGAGGCACTGAAATAAGATCATCTTAACTCTGAAAGGATGAGAGGTCTGGTTGGGAAATTGGGTGAAAACACACTTGGTGTTAAAACTCAATTTGGACGGGTGTGGATTCCTTGTTTTGGGGATCTACGTGTGAAGATTATGGATGAAGCTCACAAGACTCGATACTCCATTCATCCTGGTGCCACGAAAATGTATCAAGAAATGAAGAAAGATTATTGGTGGCCGGGTATGAAGCGCGACGTGGTGGGGTATGTGAGTAAGTGCCTTACTTGCTTACTGGTGAAGGCCGAACATCAGAAGCCGTATGGAAAAATCCAACCTTTGAATATACCGGAATGGAAGTGGGAGCACATCACCATGGATTTCATTACGAAGTTGCCGCGTACTCCGAAAGGATATGATGCCATATGGGTGATAGTTGACCGTTTGACGAAGAGTGCTCACTTCCTACCGATCTGCGAGACATGCTTCTGAGAGATTGGCGGATCTACTTATCAAGGAAATAGTAACTCATCATGGTGTGTCGGTGTCTATTGTATCTGATCGTGACACCCGGTTTACATCCATATTCTGGAAGAAATTCCATGATGCCATGGGGACGAGGTTACATATTAGCACGACTTATCATCCCCAAACTGATAGTCAGTCAGAAAGGACCATTCAGACACTGGAAGACATGCTTCAGGCATGTATGGTTGATTTTGGGGGAAGTTGGGATGACCTTTTACCGTAAGCTGAATTCTCATACAATAAGAGCTATGATGCCAGCATTGCTATGCAACCATATGAGATGCTATATAGGAGATGCAGAACAACCGTTTGTTGGGGTGATGTTGGTCAGAAGGAATTGGGGAGCATCGAGGTAATTGAGGCTACGACTGAGAAGCTTGAGAAGATTAAAGCCTTCATGAAGGCAGCCAAAGATAGACAGAAGTCGTATGCTCATAAACGACGCAGACCGATTGAGTTCTATGTGGGTGACCGGGTTATGTCGAGGGTCTCACCTTGGAAGGGGATCATCCAATTCAGGAAACGAGGTAAGCTAAGCCCGAGATACATAGGACCTTTCCGAATCATTGCTCGAATATGAGAGGTGGCCTATAGATTGGAGTTACGAGATGAGTTAAGTGGAATTCACCCGACATTCCATGTATCTCATCTGAGAAAGTGCTTAGCTGATGAAGACATGATTGTTCCACTGGAAGACATCAAAGTAGATGAAAGCTCAATTATGTGGAGCAACCAGTGGCAATCATCGATAGAAAAGAGAAAAGACTAAGAAATAAAGTAGTTCCTCTGGTGCGTGTACATTGGAAGCACAGAAAGGGATCTGAATCTACATGGGAGACTGAGGAGTAGATGAGGCAGCATCACCCTCATCTGTTTGAGGAATAACAGGTTTCGGGGATGAAACCTAAATAAGAGGGGTGGACTTGTAACACCTGGTTATTCTTTTAAAAGAAGAATAAGAAATGAAGAATATAAGAAGGAAACATCAATAAACCCAAGTTGAGGGGTTAAAAATGTAAAAGGGGACCAAAAGTACAAAAAGTTGGTGTAAAGATGGGTATGGCCGCCCACCCTCTTCTCACATCACTTTTCATTCGGTTCTAGAGAGAGTGAGAGCAGAAAGCTACGGGTTTGAAGAAGAAGAATAAGAAGAGGTTGAATTCAAGGTAAGAATTTGAGGTTTTTAAGTGTTCATGTTGGGTTTTGTCTCGGTTATGTGCTTATGTGTTTGTGTGTGTGTGTTTGTGTGTGTGTGTGTGTTTGGTGGTTTCTAGGTGTTTGAACTCATTTGCATTCGGGTTAGAAGGAAGATACACCCAAAGTTGCACCAGGTGAGTTTCTAGACCCTGGTTTTACTTGTTTTAAACTCTTCTTAGGGCTAAAAATGTATTAAAATGATTTTACAATGTCTATGTATGTATACCAGTATGTATTATGCACGTTTGATGATGTTCCTGAGGTGTTATTGAGTTGTTCAGGCTTAGAATAGCCTTGGTAAGTTTAGAACAATTAGGCTTGATGTTTGGTTTAGAAATATCCTAGAAACATGTTGAACAGAAGGTTCATGTGCCTAAGTAAGGCCCATGCGCCTGGAAATGTCTTAGAAATGTTAAGTGTAATTCATGCCCCTGAACAGTACCCTCATGCGCCTAGAATATTAGTCAAATGACTAAGTGTAGGTCCATGCGCCCAAATAGTACCCATACGCCCGTATAGCCCATGCGCCTAAGTATGCCTAACCGCCCAAACCCCATGCGCCTAAGTGTCCATGCATCCGAATGGACCATACGCCCAAATAGTGTCCATGCGTCTGAAATTGCTCATGCGCCTAAGTGTTAAAACGGTTAAGTATTGGCTGATGCGCCAACATAGTGATGAAACACCCAAACAGGCTCATGCGCCCAAATAGTGTTGGTGCGCCTAAACACTTAGAATTTATTACAGAATTTTTGGGAGTCTGAGCCTTTAGGGTTTTGACCGAGATTTGACTAGGGCTTATTAATGCTTGATTTCATGCATCATTATGATTGTTTTATGATTGTTCCATATTATTATTATTATTATTATATTATTATTATTATTATTACTATTAGTGTATGTCTTTACGTGGTGTGCTTATTATCGTAACGTAAAGTATTACTAATAATACTAAAGAGAAAGAGCAATGAAGAAGTTAAGTGGAACCTAATTTAAAATGTTAACAAGTCTTGCAAGCTTATAGGAGGTGCACGACCATAGGTCGTTAGCTCAACTGTGATGCAGGTTAGCTACCCTATAATGCTCACGGGGCCAGTCAATTGAGATTGACGGACCTTTGCAGCGTACCCTAGGTGTTTGGGCTAGCCTTGTATACAGTATTTAAGCCCCTTGTGGGAACAGAGGGCCCATCACCATTTCTCCCGCGCACATAGTTTAGGGTATTGCTCATTGGTCCACATAGATAGTGAAAGATAAAAGAGTACATAGTAAACAAGGCATACAGTAAAGAGAAGAAGCATTATTTGATTGTATAGTTAATGCGTGCTCACGTATAAAGAGATGAAGTTTTCATAAAAAGAGTATTTTCATATATATACCTACAGAAAGTATTTTATTACTTTTAAAACTAGAACTCACTCAGCAACGCTAACTTTTATACATTTTCAGTTGGCAGGTAAATATTGCTGAGGATGGCACGAGGGTGAAGCTACTCGGCAGAAAAACACTGACATCTATTCATACTTATTATTTCTCTTGCTTTGTAATGCAATTAAACAATTCTTTTGTATTCAGTTAAATAATAGTGTATTGCTCAACAACAGTGTTTTAATGAAATGAATGGCTTTTGTTAAAATAATTCTGCTGCTTAAGCTTGTAAATTTATAATGTTTAATGTATTTAATGCTGTGAATGACTAACTGTGAGGTCTCCGGGAACGGGGCCTTACATTTTTATAGACAAAGAAAGAGAGAATAAAGTGAAGTAAAAAAGAAGAAAAAGAAATAAAACCCAAGTCTAGGGGTTAAAAGTGACAAAAAGTTTAAAAGTGGGTGTAAAAGGTGGTATGGCCGCCCATATGACACACACATCATAATTCTCGGATTTTTTAAGAGAGAGAGTAGCTAGAAGCAGAGAACTCTCGGTTTTGAAGACAAACAGGAAAAAAAGTGTGAATTCAAGGTAAGAATTCATGTTTTTGTGGCGCTCTTAACCGGTTATGTCCTCGGGTTTACACTTATGTGTGTTTGTATGTGTTTGGGTGTGTTTTCTTATGGGTTTCTAGGCGGTTGAACTCAATTGCAAAACTGTTTGGAAGAATCCATACTCAAGAGCTGCAAAGGTGAGTTCTAGAACCCCTTATTTACTAGTTTTTAACTGATTTTGGGGCTAGAAATGCATGAATGTATGTTTTCATTAAACTGGGTTTCGGACCCGTATGTTTGATTGTGTGTATGTTGATGTTATGATGTGATGTGTGGCTATGTTCATGCTTGATGATGTATGATGGAGTTTCTAAGGCTTAGAATATAAGATTTAAGCTTAGAACATGATAGATGGTGATTGGGAACTGAGATCTGATGTTTAGAGCTCATAATTTAGGTTTTAGCATCTACCTAAGTATGCAAAAGAAATGCAAATGAGTAATGGAAGTCAATGCGGATGAGCAGTTTATGCGGATGGGTATTAAATATTAAGTAAGTCAATGCGGATGAGTAATGGAAGTCAATGCGGATGAGCAGTTTATGTGGATGAGTAGTTAATGCGGATGAGCATTAACTATTAAGTAAGTCAATGCAGATGAGTAATGGAAGTCAATGCGGATGAGCAGTTAATGCGAATGAGCATTAACCACTAGGTAAGTCAATGCGGACGAGTATTGGGATGAAATGCGGATGAACATTGACTAAGTATGGGAAATGCGAATGAGTAAAGTCAATGCGGATGAACAGAAACAAATGCGGATGAACAGGAACAAATACGGATGAAGTAAAACAAATACGATGAACTATAGCAAATGCGCATGAACTATGGCAAATGTGGATGAACAAAAGACAAATGCGGATGAATACTTAGAATGTTTTCTAACTTTCTGGGGAAAAATAAATGTAGGCTTTGACTTGGGAGGTTCCCAAGGGCTATGTAAGTTGACTTTTGAGGTCATAAAGGTTATGATGGGCATGCTATGATGTATGTTTGATGCTTATGCATGATCGTAGGTATGATGTGTATGATGTATGCTATGTATGTATGACGCCTTATATGATGATGTTGACTGTGTATGATGATGCTCCTTTCATTGTATGTTATTTTCCATTGGCTTTACATAGAATGTTAATGAACAAAATGAAAAGTATTATGTAACGTAAAGTGGAAGATAATAAAAAGAGGAACGTAATGAAAGAATGCATGCATTAATGAATAAATGAACATAAGAAAGTCTTGCAAGCAAATGTATGAGGTTTACACTCAATGAGGAGTGTTAGCTCAACCGTGTGCGGGTTACCTACCCCATGAGGATGCACACTGGGGCTTGATCCGTGTGATCAAGCATATGTATGGAGGTTCACACCCAATTAGGGGTTGTCAGCTCAACTGTGTGCGGGTTAAATACCCTATGAGGATGCACACAGGGGTTCAATCTTTGTGATTGAACAAATGTATGGGGTCCTTGTTGCTTTACCCTAGATGAATTGTTTGGTGCTCTAGAGGGGGAGTTAAGCACATGACAGGACCTAGATGAAAACGAAAGATAATAAAAGTACGAAATGAATAACGATGAAGATAATAAAGATATCATCTATGTGTACGTATGATGCGTGATCACATGCAAAAGTAAAGATCGGTTTTAATGAATCTAAAGTATGTTTTATCATAAAACTAGAACTCACTTAGCAACGCTAACTTTTTATGCATTTTCTAGTTGGCATGTGAGCATTGGTGAGGATGGCGCGGGGCGGCTACTTGGCGTTTTGGATGGCATTCTTTTGTTACTGTTTTTTCACTTTATTGCGAACAAATGAAAATGTGTAATGAATGATTGTATTAACTTGCAAAAGCAGTTATTATGAAAGAAAAAGATATTTTTATGTTCCGCTACGATGTTTTTATGAAAGTTAAATGTAATTGTATGTTTTGTGAGCAATGATTGGCCAGCTGTAAGCGTCTCGGGAACTGGGCCTTACATGAGGATCATTCGCATGGGGGTCATGCGACTGGGGTCTATTCGCCTAGGTCCATCCGCATTAGCTCCATTCGCATAGGTGTTCATCCGCATTAGGTCCATTTGCATAGGATCTATCCGCATTGGGTCCAATCGTCTAGTGTTCAGTCCCCTGGGAGGCCATGCGACTGAAAGTTGCCCATACTCCCAAATAGGGCTCATGCGCCCGGGAAAGTATAGTTTAACTTTCTAACTTTCGGGGTGATGCGTAGAAGTAGGCTTTGACTTGGGAGGTTCCGGGGGTTCATGTAAGTTGACCTTTGAGGTTATTGATGACGATGGGCATGTATGATGTTGTATGTTATGTATGTGTGGTTTATGCCTCGTATTGTGCTGTTGTATGCTTATTATGATCCTTGCTCTACTTGATTGTCTTCCCATGGCTTTACTTGTAGGTTAATGAATGAAATGAAAAGTATTATGTAACGTAAAGTGGAAGATAATAAAAAGAGGAACGAAATGAAGAATGCATGCATTAATGAACGAACGAACGTAAGATGTCTTGCAAGCAATTGTATGGAGGTTCACACTCAATAAGGAGTGTTAGCTCAACTGTGTGCGGGTTAGCTACCCCATGAGGATGCACACTGGGGCTTGATCCGTGTGATCAAGCATATGTATAGTGGTTCACACCCAATTAGGGGTTATCAGCTCAACTGTGTGCGGGTTAAATACCCTATGAGAATGCACACATGGGTTCAATCATTGTGATTGACCAGACGTATGGGGTCCTTGTCGCTTAACCTAGATGAATTGCTTGGTGCTCTAGAGGGGGGTTAAGCAAATGACAGGACCTAGATGAAAATGAAAAGATAATAAAAGTACGAAATGAAATATGATGAAGATAATAAATATTATCTATGTGTACGTACAATGTATGCTCAAGTTCTAAGACTGTTATGATTTGAAAGAAAGTAAAGGATGTTTTTAAAGGAAAGTAAAGTATGTCTTATTATAAAACTAGAACTCACTCAGCAATGCTGACTTTAATGTGTTTCCAGTTGGTAGGTAATGTTGCTGAGGATGCACGGGGCGGCTACTCAGCTCTTTTGGATGGCATTCTTTTGTTTAATGTTTTTGCATTGTAATGCGAACGAATAATGTTTTGAAATGAGCGATTGTATTAACTTGCAACAGCATTTATAATGAAATGAAAAGTTATTTTAATATTCCACTACGATGTATTATGAAGGTTAAATGTAAAGCTTTATGTTTTATGTGCAATGATTTACCAGCTGTAAGCGTCCTGGGAACGGGGCCTTATAGAACTGGAATGCATTCTTTTAATTTTAATTTGTTTTGTTGCCTTCACCACGTAAAACCAAGACTTCCCCCAGAAATCCGCGAACAAATTTTCAATCTCATGTTCGACGCACGAAAGAAATGGCGAATAAAGGAACGAGTTCCGTCATTTTTTGAGATTTCAAAAAATGCTATAAAGAGATGGGCAAAAAGATATGAAAGATGCCCAAACTGTGGAAATTGGTCCCATAATAGAAAATGCAAAAAGAATCAAACTGAATCTCAATACGAATACACATAACTAATTCGATTGGGTGCTATTAGGCTTCAAGCCGAACGATCCTTGAGAAAGGAAAGTTTTGTGTATCTTTGGGTAAAAGTTGAAGTACGGCTCTTGAAAACAGAATACGACAATCTAACCTTAAACGAGTCCTTAAGTTAGCATATCCCTTCTAGCTTGAAGTATTGTATAGGGAGCCTTTTATTGCTTTCGTTGTAGTTTATGTTAGAAAAATAAGTCAAGATCATTGTTTTAGCAATTTGCCACTTTTTCCAAATAATCCATACCCAAGCCCGAGCCAAGTTACAACCTATCAAAGACCTAGCGATTTATGCAAGTAAATATCTAAGTAGGTGGAGATTTGATCCCTTAACAAGCATATGATTTCACACGTATTCATACTAGGCAATTGAGCGTAATAGTTATACTTAATCTTGATTATGACTCCATATATTTAGCCGAGTGTGAGTGCATCTTGTGAGAAGTGTGGATTTATACATGATAATAATCTTTACTAACCAATCTATTGCTTGCTAGGATATCATTCTACATATGCTTAGAATATTTGTATTTGGATGAAATAATGTTTACTTGCGTATTTCCCGAAAGACATGTTTATTATTTGATTTATTTGGTTTTTGGTTGAATTGTTATTTTAAGTGATTTTTGCTTGAGGACAAGTAAAGTTCAAGTTTGGGGATGTTTGATGTCCTCCAAATTATACATGAAAATCCTATCAAAAGCACATCAATTATTCCTTATTATCTCCATAAATGATGATAATGTACTTAAAAATGTTAAATTATGTTTTTAGATGTTTAAAAGGGCAAGATGGAAAAAAAAGCATATTTAACAAGAAATTGAAGTAATTCGAGCTTTGGATTCCAAGCATGGGGTCGTGCCTCATTAAGCACGCCCCCATGCCTTGCAAGAAACACACCCCCGTGCTAAATTAACACACCCTCGTGTTTGGACATCTGACAGGACAAAAAGTACTGTCCACTAAAAGCAAGCACGAGGTCGTGCCCATCAAGCACGAGGTCGTACCCCACTTTCAACATGGGGTCGTGCCCCATTTAGCACGGGGCCGTGCCCGACACAACCTGCACGTACGACTCGACCAACTTTCATAAGCATTGTACTAGCACGGGGCCGTGCTTAAACATTCCAGAAAGCCTATAAATAGAAGCCTAAGTTCACTATTTTTGACAAGCTTTGGTGGGAGAGTTACTCTGCAGAATTCTCTTGGGAATCAAGTCTTCAAGATCTTTTGGAAGCTCGGGAGGTGCATGCAACACTTGGAAGAAGCTGGGGATCGTCTAAACGTCATCCATTGTGTATTATCGGTTTTATTGTTCCATTTCACCGATGATTTTATATCTATCTTCATTGTTATCTGTTGTTATGTTCAAGCTCATTATGAGATAAACTCTTTTTATCATCCTAATCGGATGAAACTTATGTAATTTATGATGAACTAATGGTTTGACAAATAGTATGTTAATGTTATGGTGGTCTTAGGAAAACTATTAATGGGTAGCATCTACATTTGAACAGGAAGTTATAAATTTATGGTTTGTGATTGTGATTGTGATTGTCATACACAGTTGATAAACATATAATCAACTTTCATTTGAGAAACCGGTCTTGATAATAAATCCATGGCTAATGAACTAGAAATGGTTATTAGAAATCATATCACTTTAACTTTCTAATCATTTGCGTGTTCTCTTTTATTAGTTTGACAAATCTTTAATAATTGTTATGGTTTTCTAAAATTAATGGTATGTTAGGAAGGAATCTGATCAACTCTCTTTTTAACATTAAGTTATGTTTTCAGAAATCGTATATCATATAGGTCACAAAAGATTCACTTACATTACTAGGCCTTTGATCTAAGCAGTAAAACTCAACCTGATGTGATCCTAGTCACTACGGAGCAGGATAGACGAGAAATCGCGCTAACTCATCTTTATCAACATTAACATAATTACATTAATCAATATATTAAGCCACACCACTAATTCATCACGGTTACATAAGTGGAGTCTAATTAGGATGATAACTTTTATTCCTTGGTTTTAAATCCAAACGCTTCAATCTTAGTTTACTTTATTTTTATTATTGTTTTTAAAACATAAAAATCTTTCCAATGCAACTTATCATTTTCTTTAACAAAAACCAAATCTGATAGTTAATCATCAAGTTGTTGAGTAGGCTAGGTGTGTCCACGGATTGAAACTCGGTTCTTGCCCACACTATATTACCACATGACATGTACACTTGCCTTTTATGTGTGTAGTTTAGTATTTGTAATAACCAATTAAAACAGAATCTGTGTAAAAAATCTGTATCAAAATATATAGTATCCGCATTGCATTAGTAGTCCACCCCTGGCTTTTGAGTAAATCCCTTAGCTACTAATCTAGCCTTGTACCTAGGAGATTCACCTTCAGAAATCTCATCTTTCAGTTTGAACAGCCAATTACATGACACAGGCTTGTGACCCTTAGGTTTATCAAGTAGCTCCTAGTGCCATTATTATGCAGAGATTCCATCTCTTCCTCCATGGCCTTACACCATTTAGAGCTTTCTTTCACAGAATTTGCCTCAGGGTATGACAAAAGTTCATAGATGCTTTCTTCTTCCGCAGCAACAAAGGCCAATGCAAAAAAAACCATCCGCTCTCTATACCTGAGTGGAGGTATCACTTGTCTCCTTTGTATATCCCTAGCCAACTGGTAATCATCCACACCAACTTCCTAGCTATTAGAAGTGCCATGATTAACAATCTTATCATTCATACCCTGCTGCTCCACCTCAATTTAAACCCCACTCTGATCTTCCATTTCTGACTTCCCTTTTCCTTTAATGTCCCTATACATGAGATCCTTTTGGAAAATCACATCTCTGCTCACTCTCACCCTAGGTCTTCCTCCATCTATTCTCCACAACCTATATCCCTTCACACCCTCAAGGTATCCTAGAAAAATACATTTGCAGGCCCTAGGTTCTAACTTCCCTTGGCTAACATGAGCATAAGACAAAGATCTTAACACCTTAAGTTCCCTATAGTCATTCTTTCTTCCTGACCATACCTCCCTAGGTTTTTTCATGTATAATGCAGCTGATGGAGACCTATTGATGAAGTATGATGTAGTTGAAACTGTTTCAGCCCAAAACATCTTGGGTAAATCAGAACTAGCCAACATGCACCTCACCTTTTCAAGCAAAGTTCTATTCATCTTCTCAGCCAAACCATTCTGCTGAGGATTTCCAAGCACAGTTTATGTCTTGCAATACCATGAGCCTTACAATACTGATTGAGCTCATGATTACAAAAGTCCAACCCCCTTTCAGTTTAAGTTTCCACCAGGACTTTCCATTCCTTGAATTTACTAAAGGCGTCACTCATATTCTTCAAGACAACAACCCAAACTCTCCTAGAAAAATCATCAATCAAGGTCATAAAGTATCTAGAACCACCCAAAGAATCAACCTTAGTAGAACCCAATCAGAATGAATGTAATCTAATACCCCACTTGTGATATGCCTACCCTTTGTAAACTTTACCCTCTTATGCTTACCAAGGATACAAGTTTCACAAAAACCAAAATCGTAACTTTTTAACTCAGTCATTAACTGTTGTTTCTACAACTCCACCAGACCCTGATGACTGATATGAGCAAGCCTCCTATGCCATAAGATGGCCTGAGAACTACTATCACTTGAGGCAGATGCCACCTGAGGTTCTACTACACCAGCACTATCTAGTGAAAAGATATTATTATCCCTTCTACTACCAAACAATACTACCACTGACACCTTAATCACCTTAGCCTTACCATCTCTAAGACTAACATGGTAACCAGAACTCTCCAACAACCCTAAAGACAACAAGCTCCTTTTAAGACTAAGGATATACCTTACATCACGAAGATCCACTTCCATGTCATTCTTCAGTTTCAGAGTCACTATACCATGACCCATAATCTTGTAAGGCCTATCATTCCCTAGCTTTACTGATCCAAGATCTTCAAACTTTAGATCTTTAAAGAACTCTTTCATAGGTGTCATATAGTATGAGCACCCTGAATCCATCACCCACTCATCCTCCTTAAGTAGCTTATGACAACCAACACATTTGTACTTTCATATCCATCAGAGGAATCATCTTGTGCATTGTGTCCAGAATGAGTTTTTGATCCACTTGATTAACCGTTCTTCTTTTTCCAGTCAGGGCAATCTTTCTTGAAGTGATTTTTAGATCCACACACATAACACCTTTTATACTTGGACCGGGACTTCGAGACACTTCTCTGCTTCAAGTTTCTTTATTCAAATCTTTCCCTGACTACCAAGCCCTCTCCACCATCTTCCTTATAATTAGTCTCCTCTTTAATTCCTTTGAACTAAGAGTTGTCAGCACTTCTTCCATGGTAAGAGTGTCCCTACCATACATCAAAGTATTCACAAAGTGCTTATAAGAGGATGGAAAAGATGTCAAGAATATGATTGCTTGGTCTTCATTATCTAATTCAACTTCAATGTTCTTAAGATCCAACACCAACTTGTTGAATTCATCAATATGATCTTCAATTGACTTCCTAGGAGCCAATTGGAATGTGTACAACCGTTTCTTGAGATACAGTCTGTTCGCAAGAGACTTCGTCATGTACAAACTTTCTAATTTTGCCCAGACTCCTACAGCAGACATCTCCTTCGATACTTCTCTGAGTACTCGATCCCTCAAGTTCAAGCTGATTGAACTGTGTGCCTGTTCTAGCATCTTCTTCTTCTCCTTGTCGGACATTGTATTTAGCAACTTGGATTCTTCGCCAAGGCATCCACCACTCGTTGGTGATCGAGTAATGCCTTCATCTTCTACCGCCATAACCCAAAGTCGTTCTTCCTGTCAAATTTCTCAACCTCGAACTTTGTTGACATCATTGTTGCCGCCAATCGATCTTTAATTGAATCTTGGTCCTGAATTGAGCCTCTAACCAGGCTCTGATACCAATTGTTGAACTAATTGAGAATATGAACAATGCAATACAAAGATGATACAAGAAAGAATCAAATTATGAACAAGTATTCCTTCGTTATTTATTATTCAAGGGTTGCATCAAATTATTAGGATACCTCACCGATTATATCATGTCCCTATTTATAGTGAATAACAAACAATAGCTAAACAGTCAACAAAGGTTGAGAAAGTACAATAAGGACCCTACACTATATCTTCCGAACAGAAATAACCCTTCGAAAGATTCCCTTTGGAAGATATCAACATAGCTTCGGAAGAACTATGTTATACTTAGGAAGTCTTCTTAACTTTAGAAGAACACTTGTTTTGGCTTTTAATACTTTACATCTTCAAACTATAAACAGTGGTTGCCTGCCATTTTTAACATACGTGTCTTCACCACCGGTGTTAACATGTCTTCATCGGAAAGTACACGTACCCTCAAACATTAATAATAGTACAACACGCATCAACAATGATAAATTACTGTTCATTGACTTCTTTTATTAATAGATAAGATCATATATATTTGAACGAGATTAAACATAATATTCATAATAATGGAACAAGTATAAATCCATATAGAAAATATATATCAACAAAAGGATGGTATCGTAATCATTATGAATCATAATATACAAAAGATTATGGTGCATAATTATAAGCTTTGTAAATTTGACTGGGTGTCATTTGAGTTAATTAATATTTAACAAGATTATTTACAGATATTGTCCATTATAGGATTTAATGTCTTCAATGTCATAGTGGGTTAATGAAGTCCAGATAGTTAAAAGTTGGTTCCATTCTTTTTTGAGTTTTGTTTTTCTTATAACAAAGGCCGACTGTTTAGAAAAATCCAACTCTATTATATTAATTTTTAGATGTTTTATAAGCTTGCTTATTTTATTAACACCTATCTCTTACATTTATAAATTCCTTAGTGTATCTAAGTCTGCAAAATAACTCTATTACATTAAAAAGTTAATCATGTAACGAGCTAGCTAGTAAACAGTTTTTATCAAGAAACCGTGCTCTGGTGCTCTACTTGTTTACTTGTTATCGAGCTAGAGATCAAAATTTACTTTTCTTTCATAGCACATTTCTTTTATTATCTTGTAGTAGTGTTCATAAATGATTTATTAGTTATTCTACCTTGGTGATTATAGTTATCAGGTGTTTACATATTCAGCAACAATTAACCGGTTTTATTGATAAAAATACATAAATTTGATACTTAAGTTAGAAGTAAATTTAATTTAATTTCGCGCAATGCGACATGTTTGCAAACTTCGTTACGTGTGTTGTGTACGATGATATTAACGTAGTTAAGTACATAAAGAAACATATAACATTGCAGTGACTTGATTTTGAAACGGTTTCATGTTCAAGGTTCCAGCATATTACGATCATTTGATGTAACATACAATACCAAAACGATGATATTTTGAAGCTTGAGGGCTAAAATTGGAAATTTGAAAAGCTAATGGACAATATTATAAGTTTAGTCCATCAACTAGAAGTCTAATTGTGCCTACACAAGCCGATCACGAGGTTTTTAAAACTAAAATAAGCTGAGCTTGATCCTAATTAAGTGAGTTCGGACTCGGCTCGGCTTGGCTCGGCTTGTTTATTGTTATTTTTAAAATATTTTAATTCTTTATAATATTTTTATACATACTTTTTATATATAACATAGAATATAATATTTAATTATTTTTATCATAATGATGTATATAATAATACAATTTAGGCAAATATATATTTAATATGTAAATAAAAACTTATATAAACAAAAAGCTTGTTAAGGCTTAAATGCCGGCTCGAGCTTGACATCTGAAGCTCAAGCCCAAGCTCCTTCAATAAACAAACCATAATGTGAGCTCGAGCTCTTTATTAAGCTCGACTCAATTTGAGCTTTTTTCGAGGCAATCCCGAATAGATTTCGATCCGGCTTGATTATTTACACCCCAATCACCAATCTTTGTGTTTATAAGTTATGTTATATATGCTTGAGTTTTTTAGATAGTCGTTTCAGGATCGATATAAAGATTACAACTCGTATATAATTAGTTTGGCACTAACATGGCATAATTATACTCTTCATGTCTTGGCAACAATCAATTTTGCATGTAAATATATACGTTATAGGTAAAATTACGTACTGTTTGTTTAAATTATTATGTACATTATGTTCCAAATCGTACTTACATGGTTAAATTGGTAACTTCATATTAACCAATAAATCATTTACAAGAGTGATAAAGCTTGAGTAAACATTGCAACATACAATCATCGAATTATACGTAGAACAAGGAAAAAAATAAAATAAAATAAAATACAACCTTCAATACATAAAATGCTAATTTTTTTGCCAACTTAGCAAAATTTGTCACGTCCAATATGCACAAAACATATACATGTGCCCCAACTTTTCTCTTGCTTTCTTATTAAAACTTTTGTTACTTTCCTCGCATACATTTACACCATTAGAAATAACACAAAGTTATTGAAAATTGAAAATAAGAAGTAAAAAAAAGTAAAACGTGACATGCACTCTATATAATCTCTTCTCCGTATCCCTTCACTTTACATCCACCAAAAATGGAGTCCTCCAAGAAGCTTACGGCTCTTTTCTTCATATCAATGTTGTTGGTTTCTTCAGCAAGTCCCGTTCTTGATTGTGCCCCACCCACCGGAAAACCACCAGTGAAACTACCGGTCGATCTCCCACCGGTCGATCTCCCACCAGTGAAACCACCAGTTGATCTCCCACATGTCCCCCTCCCACCTGTGAAACCACCTGTTGATTTGCCACCAGTAAAACCACCGGTTGATCTCCCACCGGTGAAACCACCGGTTGATCTTCCTCCAATTCCTCTCCCACCTAGTACTCTTCCACCTGTCAAACCACCGGTTGATCTCCCACCAGTGAAACCACCGGTCGATCTGCCTCCGATTCCTCTCCCACCTGTTAAACCACCGGTTGATCTCCCACCAGTAAAACCACCAGTTGATCTCCCACCAATGAAACTACCAGTTGATCTCCCACCAGTGAAACCACCAGTCGATCTTCCACCTGTCACTCTCCCACGGGCGGTTGATCTTCCATCACTCCCTCTCCCACCAGTGAAACCACCGGTCGATCTTCCATCACTCCCTCTCCCACCAGTGAAACCACCGGTCGATCTTCCATCACTCCCCCTCCCACCAGTCCTCAATCCACCAGCTGTCACACCACCAAAGGGGAAACCCTGCTCGCCGCCACCAAAGTCTACGCCCGTTCCATCCGCAACATGCCCAGTTGACACTCTAAAGCTGGGAGCATGTGTGGACCTTCTAGGAGGACTAGTACACATTGGTTTGGGTGACCCTGTGGTTAATAAGTGTTGTCCACTTATAGCCGGATTGGCAGAGCTAGAGGCCGCAGTTTGCTTGTGCACAACTCTTAAGCTTAAGCTTTTGAACCTCAAAATATATGTGCCGCTCGCTCTTCAGCTGCTTGTTACTTGTGGCAAGACCCCTCCTCCTGGCTACACATGTCATCTCTAAATTTACAAGTTCTATACTCGGGTAAATTTCTATTATAGTATCTTCATGAAACCCTAACCTAACTCTAGTATAAACTTTCATTTTTTTTTCAAAATAAACTAAAACCCTTTGTTATACGTGTTTTCATGCATCTATGGTATTAAGATAATGTATCTTCTTAGAGTTAAATTAGTATGCTAAATATGACGTACAACCACACACACACACACACATATATATATATATAGTTAATATGTATAAACACTTTTGATGCATGATTTACGACAATGTGGTAATTAGTGTTTGGATTACGCTTAAATAGTCGTTATTGAGTTCTTATACATGCACTGATTTTGCAGGCCGAGTAATTAGTTGATGGACGTATTGATGAACACTTCTCTAGAGGATGTGGATCGTTAATTCCAATTTGCTTGTGAAAATTTCAATTTAATTTGTTGAACAACATTTTAATTAAGTAAAGATAATTATTGTTTCTTGATGTGTTTAAATTTTTAATTGATCGTGTATGGAATAGCACCATTCAATGAATCAGAGATGTTATTTTCTTAATAATTGTGACTTGTGACTTGATCTGGCAGACCACATTCGAACCTCTGGGTTAAAGGTCCCATTGTATAAGACATAATTTATAATTAGTTAAAAAAAATTTGTCAAAAAAATATTTCATCAAGAGGCATAAAAGGGACGTAGCTTGTAAACTGACATGAAGTTTAGAATTATTTTGTACCCAGAATGTATGCGACGTTAACTAGTAATTTGGTTGCTTAATAATTAAGTTGGAGGGTCATGTAAGTTTGAAATCTACATTGACCAATAGTTTTCTACGTTAATTGCATCAACACAGTAGAGATGTAGCTGGGGGAAATTAGGGAACGTGTTGCATGTTACAATAGAAAGATGAGAGCTGGTCCTAATGACTGGATAGAAAACCAATAAATGCATTTTAGTTTATTTATTTTCATTTGGTGATCGTAGTGTTATCAATATTATTAAAAGTAATTGAATTGATTAAAATCCAAAAAAAAGTTGGAATATTATAAACATACATATATGAGTTAAAAAGTGCAACTTATACAAGAATACTGTAATTTTTGAAACCAAAAAACCAAGTAACTATATTTCTGTTGATGAAGTACTTTCTCCTTATGTAGCTTTCATCTTTTTACAGTTTTGACCGACAATGGTATATTTTTTGATGAAGAGTTGCAACGGTTTGTTGCAATGATTCATCATTTATATAAATAATTATTTAGTATGGTTTTGATAGAACAACACATATGAATCTTTATATAAGCGAACACTCATTCTTTGGATATTGCTTTTCGATTTTCTGCATATTGTTTTTGAATACACATGAAACACATTAACATAAAAGAAAATTCCATACAAGATTCAAAAATTTATATTAGTCAATTAGAAATCCAAAAAATACCACAAATTGAAGATAAAGTACTATGTTGACCATGGGAAACAAACTAGTTCAGTAAATTAAAAAAAGGTTGAAGGGTAAGAATTTCGAAGATAATAGAAAAAAATGCATTTTCTTCTTCTTATGTTTCGAGCACTTTCATGCTTGAGTTTGCGGATGATAAAACATGAATCAAATACATGGTTATGGATACTTCCACTAAAAAGTTTCGATTAATTTATCAAAATAATTACATAATTAATAATTTAAGACGTCTAAGGAAATGTTGCTATCCTAGGACAATTTACTCTACGCAACATGAAGATGCATGAATCCATGATAATTTTTAGTGTGATTGATAAACTCTTCCTTTCTTAAAAGCATTTTAAGCATATTGTTGAAACATAAAAAAATTATTGGTCTAACCTGGTAGCCATCTTTGAACTGAAGAGTCTCTAATTAAAGGCTGAAAATAAGGCAAGTGACATGAAAAGAGAAAATGTCATAGAATAGTAACCAAGTTTGAAAAGTGTTCTAATTTAGTCATTCATGCATATTTTTCTCAAATTTGACCTCCAAACGATCAAATCGAGTCATTACCAATTTTATTATGACAAGAAAGTAATGATGGAAAAGACATTATAGTTAGAATTTTCAATATATAAAATTATATTAAAAAATATAAAAAAAAACATGTTAATTATGAAAAAAATAAAAAAGTGACTAAAATTTACGTCAACGTTTTATATCTACGTCAACATTCTATATCAGCTTCAAATGATAGAAAATAATATTTTCTAACTGAATCTAAAAAGTATAACATGCTAAAAAAATATGTTATGACTTTTAATTTGTATAAAATATAAAAATGAGTGATCTAATTGGAACACTTTTAAAACTTGAGTTACTTAATTGGAACACTTTTGAAAGTTGATTACTATTTTACAAAGTTACCCCTAATAAAAACATGGTCGGATCATCTTTAGTTATTATGATAGTGGATGGTGGCTGCTTAAAAGGTAAATAGAATTTTTTTTAAAAATGCAAGTTCAAAGATAACAACAAAAGCACCCATTAAGAAGCCTAAACTATCTTGATCAAATTATGGTAAATTGAGTCAATTTTAGAAGAATTATAGGGTGGTAAGAACAAATGTAAGGCTGATATAAGTTGATCCAATCATTAAAACACGCAACTAAGATCAGAATATAACGCAAACTAATAAGTCTGTTTAGAATTACGTGTAACCAATATCTACAGTATTACATACGTAGAATGACAATATTACGTGGTAGATTGATTTGGGATCCACTAGCCATGTAATACTAAATCAACCCTAAGATATTAATTTATTAAATTGTGCAATATTTGTAACACCTCGAAAACTCATCTAAGAAGCTATGGAAAATAAAAAAAAGGGAACATGGCTTAAGTAAAGGCCAGTTCATATGTTCTCAGTAGAAGGAAAGCATTGTGTTGGTACTTGGTCTGTTTATATGTTCTCGGTTCTTATGGGACTTGACCTATAGTTAACCTTTAGGTGACCTAGAATAAGCTCTAACCTCGGTCTGACTTGTTAAGAAGTGACCTATGTTTTATCTAAATGGACCTCATAAATGATATATGTATGAGTCTACGATATGTGGTACATGAAGAAATGATGAAAGTGTTCGGTAAAGTGAAAGACAAATGAACAATAAATGAAAGTCGAACCTTTTAAAAAGGATTGCGTGCCCATATTGTGATGAAAATCCTTGCAAACACTAAATATGCTTGTCTTCACTTATGTGACGACTAATTAGCCATTGTTTACAATGGGGCAAATAAACCCTTAAATACGTGACAACTCTTTGAAATTAGCCGTGCATTGTGTGCTAACTATTAAGGTTAGCCAACTATGATTGTTTGTTGACTGGGTCTAATATTATTTGTTGGTTAAATGTTTTGGGCTTTAGATTTATGCAAACCTGGTTTTATGGAAAATAAAAAGATAATGAACATGTTAATAAAAGATATGAAAGTTAAATGGACTTGTATGCATGATTCATTTCTGTTTATTAAAGAAAGTAAAATCTATTATTTTTTATATGTATACAAAACTAGAACTCATACACAACCGACAGGTAATTACTGAGATTGTAAAGATGGCATGGATTACAGCTACTTAGCACTCTAAGATTGACATCCTTGTTTATATGATTGATAGTATGATTCTTAATTGTTTTAATACAATTTTCTTAGACTCGACCAAAGTTTAGGTGATTCGGTAAAATATCTACATTCTTCCAATGCAATGGTTTGAAGAAATAATGAAACGTATTATATTTTATGCTATGATTGACCACTACCTATGAGAACTCTTGAAAACACCACCTTACAAGTTAGTATTAAAGCCAAAGTTTAAGAGATTTAAGAAAAAATGTTTTCAAAAGCTAAATTTCAACTGAAAGTGAGACCAAAGAAAAAGATGTCAACCTAAGTAGCAACATAGAAGCGGGTTAAGATTTTTATTATAAACAAGTAAATGAAAGTGTGTGCTATGTGAAATATCATGCATAGTAGATTTATACATTGATAGGCATAATGGTTTAATATTAGTGAATACTAAGAAGATTAGAAGGTGACGTTTACCACCAATTTTTTTATGGATTTAGCGTTGTGTTGGTGGGATATTATTGTCTAATGAGAGAGAGATTGAGTAATTGTAAGAAAAAAGTGGTTTGAGTTTTAGAAGTTGGTAGTTGCAGAATATTAGATGCATCTAGAACTGGATAAATTTTAGAGGTAGTTTCTACATCTGGAGACACGAAACATAACTCATAAGAGTATACGCCAACGTTTAATGAAATGGCAAGACTAGTGCTAAAACTAGTGACTATAGAATCTAAAAAAATCAAAAGATATATATAAAGGTTGCCTATGGACATTCATAAAGACATGATCATTTCTTGATTACGGACGTTTAGGTCGATTGTGGAGTTAGTAGAGATGTTATATGATAAGTGAGAGGAGGTTCCGATGTATGAGCTAAGGAAGATGTGGAATGATAATTGTAATGAAAATAGTAAGCGTTTCAAAGATAAGGACATCAAGACTAGAAAGATAAGGGTAAGAGTGGAGGTTTACCAAGTGGAATTATAGAAAGTCTAACAGTTAAAAGAAATTTAAAAAGTATGACAAGAAACTAATATAAAATGTAGACAAGGGACGAATTTATGATTTAAATACGGAAAGTCTGGGCACATGATCAAATACTATATATGGACGGTGGTGTTACAAGTACGAAGAAATGGGCAATGGGAGTAAAGTAGGCAAGACACAAAGACAGAAAAAACGTGGAGGTATATAAAGGTGCAACGCTTGTTCCCGGGACACTCACAGTTGGACAATCATCACACTTAATATATAAAACATGCATTTACATTCAAAGAAATTTGCAGCAAAATAACTTAACAAACCATTTCATACATTAATAATTGCTTTTGCAAAATAATACAACATTGTTAACTATTACAAAATATCATTTATTTGTATTACAACGCAAAAACATCATTGTTATATAAAATGAATGTCATCCAAAACTAGCCAAGTAGTTGCACCCATGTCATCCTCAACAACTCTTACCTGCCAACTAGAAAAAACAAAAAAGTCAGCGTTGCTGAATGAGTTCTAGTTTTATAAAATATAATACTTTACTTTTGTTTAAAACCATCCTTTACTTTCATACGCGATCATACATCTTACGCACAAAAGATAATCTTATTATCATCTTTCATCATCATCCATCATCGTACGTTATTTGTTATCATTTGTTCTCATTTATAGTCTTCCTTACCATACATTTCATATGCTATACCTCGAACATTATGCACGAAGCTGGTGACTAGGCTTGAGGTCTATCAATAGACCTCGAACATTATGCACAAAGCTAACTCTAGTACCTAGGGCAAGTGACAAGGGTCCTATACATATGGTCAATCACAAAGATTAGACCCTTGTGTATATCCTTCTAGGTTAGCTAAACCGCACGCAGTTGAGCTAACACCCTTCACTGGGTGTGAACCTCCTTACATTTGCTTGCAAGACTTTTCATTCGTTCATTCATACTTTCATTCATTCTTCCTCATATTCCAATTTTCATCATCAATAATTTTCACTTTCATTACATAAAACTTTACGTTCATTGCTAATAACATACCATGCAAAGCCACAGAAAATAATACGTAACAAGAAACATAAAGAAAACATAACATAAACATACATAACATCATCACACATCTTCAATCAACATCATATAATCATCATACATCATCTCTGGGAACATCCCAACTCATAGCCTAAAACTCCCTTTTTCTAAAAATTCCAGAAATAATTATAAGTCTTTAGGCGCATAGGCACTATGCAGGTGCATGACCACTATGTGGGCGCATGAATACTTAGGCGCATGGGGAAATTCTAGACGCATGGGCATTCTATGGGCGCGTGAACTGTAAGGCCCCGTTCTCGAGACACTTACAGCTGGTAAATCATTGTGCATAAAACATACATTTTCATTTATATTTCATAAAACATCGCAGCGGAAACATTTAAAAATGACATTTCATTTCAATATAGTAGCTTTTGCAAAATAATACATCGTTAATTAGTTACAAAATACATTATTGCATTACATCACAAAAGCATTATATAAATGGAGGCCATCCCAAAAGAGCTGAGTAACCACCTCGTGCCATGCTCAGTAATCATACAAGGCAACATCATACATACATAACATGCATAATCATGCAACATCATCATCATCATGCCCAACATACTCTCTAAGGTCTCAACATTCATCTTACATGAACTTACGGGAACCTTTACTTCAAAAACTTACATCTGCACTTTCCCCCGAAAGTTAGAAGTTAAACTACACTTTTCCTCGGGTGCAACAGCCCTATTAGGGCGTACGGACACCCTTCAGTCGCATGGCCTCCATGCGACTGAGCATCATGCGAATAGACAAATGCGGATGAACACCCATGCGGAGAACACTCATTCGTGCAAATGAAACTAGTGCGAATGGACTCCATGCGGATAAGTCCCATGCGACTGAACCTAATGCGGGTGGAACTAATGCGGATGAGCATTTATGCGACTGGGCTCCAAATCATGCGAATGAACTCTCAGTCATGCGAATGGACCTTAATCATGCGAATGAACCCCAATCGCACCTCATTCGGCCGTATGGCCTTCATTCGGTCGCCTAGCCCTAGCTGGTACAGAATGTAGTTCATCCCGAACCCAATCTACCATTTTCGACCTCCAAGCTCATCTAAACACATTCTAAGCCCAAATCAACCATTCTAAACCTTAGGAATGCATACCACAACACCATTCAAGCACACACAAGCTCAAAAGCAAAACCCAAACGAATCATACACTCACACACACATACACAAACGAGTCAAACACATACACACTAAAAAAACCCGATTTCAGATGTATTCCAGCCCCATATGACCCAAAAATGTGTAAAAAAGGGATTCTAGAACTCACACAAAAGACCACAACGAGAAGAGCTTCGATTTGACCCGCTCCTTAATGATTTAGCTCGCCCGAATCAACCCGAACCAACTTTTCTCCCTTTTTCTCTTCTTTCTCTCTTCTCCTCTATTGTTTGCTGAAAATATGAGTGTGGGGAGAGGGTTATGGCTGCCCATTTTTCGACCGGACCTCTACATTCTCTCAGAGTTAAGATGATCCTCTTTCAGTGCCTTATCTTGAAAATCTTTGACTTGCTTCATCACGTCAGAGGTCATGATCAGCTGATATGCTTTCACCCGAATCGGCTCGGGCCTCTCTTTCCGACTAAGGGCATCAGCCACCACATTGGCTTTGCCCGGGTGGTAGTGGATCTCACAATCATAATCCTTTATATGTTCCAACCACCGTCTCTACCTCATGTTCAGATCCTTCTGCTCAAAGAAGTACTTCAAGATCTTGTGGTCAGTGAAAATGGTGCACTTCATCCCGTAAAGATAGTGCCTCTAAATCTTTAGCGCAAAGACCACGACTGCTAGCTCCAAGTCATGGATAGGATAATTGACCTCATGAACCTTCAACTGTCAGGATGCATAAGCTATAAACTTCCCTCTTTGCATTAACACACACCCCAACCTCGAATAGGAAGCATCAAAATAAACCATCAGGTCTTCGCTTCCATCGGGTAGTGGCAGAAAAGGAGCTTGAGTCAACCTCGCCTTCAATTCTTCGAATGCCTTCTCTTGAGCTTGACCCCATACAAACATCACATCCTTCCGGGTCAACTTAGTCAGTGGAGATGCAATCTTAGAGAAGTCTTCGATAAAACTTCTATAGTAGCCCACCAAATCCAAGAAGCTACGAATCTCGGATGGCGTCTTAGGAGACTTCTATTGCATCACTGCCTCCACCTTAGCCGGGTCCACCATAATCCCGTTGGGATTTACCAAATGACCCAAGAACTGAACTTCGCGCAACCAGAATGCACACTTGGAGATCTTGGCGTACAACTTCTCCTTTCTAAGCATCTCCAGAACTTCTCGAATGTGACCGGCGTGCTCAATCTCACTCTTCGAATAAATCAGGATATCATCAATAAACACAATCACTTATTTATCCAACATCGGCCGACACACCCGATTCATCAGATCCTTAAAAGCAGCTGGCGCATTGGTCAAACCAAAAGACATTACAAGAAACTCGTAGTGACCATAACGTGTGCGGAAAGCTGTTTTAGGAACATCCTGCTCCTTCACCTTCAACTGATGGTAGCCAGATCAAAGGTCTATCCTCGAGAACCAACTAGCACCTTGATGCTGATCAAACAAATCGTCTATTCTCGGTAAGGGGTAGCGGTTCTTCACCGTCAACTTGTTCAGCTCACGGTAGTCAATACACATTCTCATGCTACCGTCTTTCTTCTTCACAAACAAGACTGGAGCACCCCAAGGAGAGATACTCGGTCTAATGAACCCCTTATCAAGCAGCTCTTGCAACTGCTCCATCAATTCCTTCATCTCCGTCGGAGCCAACCGATATGGTGCCTTGGCAATAGGTTGGGAACCAGGTATTAGATCAATCTGGAACTCGATCTCTCTGTCAGGTGGCACTCCTGGTAGGTCTTCTGGGAACACGTCCGGAAAGTCACACACAACCGGTACATCAGACAGTTGTGGTGCTGGCGTATCCACATCCTTTACGTAAGCCAAGTAGGCGCTACATCCACGCCTCATACACTTTCCCGCCACCACCATTGAGATTACCTTCGGGATCATAGTAACCCGATCCCCATAAACAGTTACCAAACTCCCGTCAGGCGCTGTCAAATGAATCATCTTCTTGCGACATACAATGTTCGCCTCGGAGTCCGCCAACCAATCCATCCCAAGAACCAAATCGAAACACCTAAGGTCATCACAAATGGTCTAACAGGAAACTTATGACCTTCTAGCTCCACATCACAGTTCTCTATCATCTCAGAGATCCTGGTAGACTTGCCGTTTCTACATCGAAGGGCGCATCAACACGTTTATTACTAACAGGCAGCTTAGCATAGAAAGCAGCAGAAATAAAACTTTTACTAGCACCCGAATCAAATAACATAGAAGCTAAAGTTTGGTTCACTAGAAACGTACCGGACACAACTTCAGGGTCCTTCCAAGCTTCCTCCTGTGTCATCGTGAATGCCCTGGCGCTCGCCCTTGGTCCTTCACCTCCCGTCTTCTTCACCCTGGAACCCTCAGCCCTCAGCTTCTTACAATCCTTACTTATGTGACCCTCTTCACCACAGTTAAAGCACTGAACCGTACGATAGTCCTTTGCCATGTGCCCCGCCTTCCCATATTTAAAGCACAAGTTTGACCCAAACATACATTCCCCATTATGCTCTCTCCTACACCTTCCGCACTTCTTCATACCTGCCCCCGATGTGACCACACGGCGGTTGTCCACCCGTGCCTTCTTCTTACCCGTCGAGGCATCACCCCGACCAAACCTCTTCCCCTGGCAGTTTTGATCACCTCCACCCTTCCTGCCACCTTCAGCCACCACCACCACAGCCCTCTCATCATACAATCTCCCTGCTAAGTCCACCGCTGACCTAAACGTGCTCAGTCGGGCGGCAATCATGTGTCTGCAAATATCCGCTGGCAAACCCTGAATATACGTCTTGATTTTTCGAGACAGAGGTGTCACTTGATCCGGCACCAGACATGCCATCTCGTTGAATTTGGTGGTGTACTGTTGATGTGTCATGGTTCCCGCCTCCAGTTGTAGGAATTCTCTCTCAACTTTATCCATTTCTCTATGAGGACAAAACTCCTCAATCACTAACTTCTTCAGTTCAGACCATCCCATCCTCCTGATGGCCCGGCTACCCTCGACTTTGACTATATTTTCCTTGCAGCACAGAGCCGAGTCCACAAAAGAATGGGCAGCAAACTTTACTTTTTGGTCCTCCGGCACTTGCTGATATTCAATACAGCTTCCATTTCTCTCACCCACCGGTGAGCAGCAGCAGCGGTGCCGTTTCCATCAAAAGTAGGGGGCTTGCATCGTTAAAATGCCCCATATTTACAGCCTCGTGCCGCCTCCAGCGCAGGCTCTTCTTCTTCCTCTTCCTCATCATCAGAGGGAACCATTTCCGGCTTCGGTTGTTCCCATCCTCTCGAGGACCTGTTTCTCTCCTTTATTTCCCCTTCTCGCACAGCCTTGATAACTTTAGTGACTACAGATGGTAAGATCGTCTGCATGACTTGATGAACTTCTTCAATAACAGCCTCCTTCACTGAGGCTCTCAGATTGGCGCTCTCGTCGCCACCCTCCGGATGAGGGGTCTCTGGTTCTTCAGGAACTACCTTCTCAACTCTGGGTCTTCCTCTCTTGGGTCGCAGCTCAGCACCAAGCCCATCACGACCACCTCCACGAGAGGCTTTCGAAGATCTACCACCGGCCATTCATACGCACACTGAAAGATTCAAACACCAACACGGTCATTCAAGGGAACAACTCAGTTTATGTCAAGTATAGTAAGTCCCTAATTACAGTGGCCAGTTGTGATTAGCCACTTATTTTACCCTTCACACCCCAAGCATTACCTATCCTGTCTACACAGTATTTAAATCCACAAACAACACATAGCACATCACATGCGCACATAATACCGGTTAACTTTACGAAAATACCTGATAGCACACAGCTACTTAGATTGGCATCCCTTCCCTTTCCGTCCCATTCTTAGTTTAAGTTAAGGTTGTTTTGAAATTTTACCCATTTCACTTAAACTTCGGCTCTGATACCAACTTGTAAGGCCCCGTTCCCGAACACTTACAGCTGGTAAATCATTGCCCATAAAACATACATTTTCATTTATATTTCATAAAACATCGCAGCGGAAACATTTAAAAATGACATTTCATTTCAATATAGTAGCTTTTGCAAAATAATACATCGTTAATCAGTTACAAATACATTATTGCATTACATCACAAAAGCATTATATAAATGGATGCCATCCCAAAAGAGCTGAGTAGCCACCTCGTGTCATCCTCAGCAATCATACAGGGAAACATCATACATACATAACATGCATAATCATGCAACATCATCATCATGCCCAACATACTCTCTAAGGCCTCAATAGTCATCTTACATGAACTTACAGGAACCTTTACATCAAAAACTTACATCTGCACTTTCCCCCGAAGGTCAGAAGTTAAACTACACTTTTCCTCGGGTGCAACAGCCCTATTAGGGCGTATGGACACCCTTCAGTCGCATGGCCTCCATGCGACTGAGCATCATGCAAATGGACCAATGCAGATGAACACCCATGCGGATGAACACCCATTCATGTGAATCAAACTAGTGCGGATGGACTCCATGTGGATGATTCCCATGCGAAGGGACCTAATGTGGATGGAACTAATGTGGATGAGCATTTATGCGACTGGGCTCCCAATCATGCGAATGAACTCTCAGTGGTGTGAATGGACCTTAATCGTGCGAATGAACCCCAATCGCACTTCATTTGGCCGTATGGCCTTCATTCGGTCGCCTAGCCCTAGCTGGTACAGAATGTAGTTCATCCCGAACCCAATCTGCCATTTTCGACCTCCAAGCTCATCTAAACCCATTCTAAGCCCAATCAACCATCCTAAACCTTAGGAATGCATACCAAAACACCATTCAAGCACACACAAGCTCAAAAGCAAGACCCAAACAAATCATACACTCACACACACATACACAAACGGGTCAAACACATACACACTCAAAAAACCCGATTTCAGATGTGTTCCAGCCCCAAATCATCCAAAAATGTGTAAAAGAGGGGTCCTAGAACTTACACAAACGACCACAACGAGAAGTGCTTCGATTTGACCCGTTCCTCAACGATTTAGCTCGCCCGAATTAACCCAAACCAACTTTTCTCCCTTTTTCTCTTCTTTCTCTCTTCTCCTCTATTGTTTGCTGAAAATGTGAGTGTGGGGAGAGGGTTATGGCTGCCCTCTCCCTACAAATATCACCACATGCCCAACTTTCACTCATTGGCGAGTTTGGTCCCTCGGCTTTGGACTTTATTTCTTTTCTTCTTTATTCACCGGCTTCAAAGTAAATAAATAACCGGGTGTTACATGAACCCTTAGGCGCATGGGTAACTTAAGCGTTTAAGGAAAACTTAGGCGCATGGGTAGTGGGCACATGGGCATTCAAGTGCATAGGCACACACTTAGCTGCCTGGGCAAAATGGTAGGCTCATGGACACTATGCATGCGCATGAGCCTAACTTAGGCGCATTTGGGTACTATTGGGGCCCATGAACTCTTGGCGTTTAGGGGAACACTTAAGCATTTTGGCACCTTTCTAGGCGCATGAGCAACTAGCTTACAACTAACAACATAATTTAGTCCCAAATCCGATTCTAACATGTTCTACACTTAGTTCTACATTCTAAGCAGCGTAAAGCATGCATATTAACATGAACATAACCACAAATCATTCATGAACATAGACCCACCCATAAAACACATACACATACATTTGGGTACACACCCATATTTAATAAAAACGTTGTAAAATGTAATTCCAACCCCAAAACCAGTTAAAACATATAAAAATAGGGATCTAGAACTCACCTCTTGCAACTTTCATGTATGACTTCTCCACACCCAAATGCAAATGAGTTCAAACACCTAAAACCCACCAAAACACACAACCGAACACACAAAACACACATAAGCAGATACCCAAGACTGAAAGTCAGTCAAGAACACTCCAAATCATCGGAACATACCTTGAATTCAATCTAGGCGCATGAGCAACTAGCTTACAACTAACAACATAATTTAGTCCCAAATCCGATTCTAACATGCTCTACACTTAGTTCTACATTCTAAGCAGCATAAAGCATGCATATTAACATGAACATAACCACAAATCATTCATGAATATAGACCCACCCAAAAAACACATACACATACATTCGGGTACACACCCATATTTAATAAAAACGTTGTAAAATGTAATTCCAACCCCAAAACCAGTTAAAACATATAAAAATAGGGATCTAGAACTCACCTCTTGCAACTTTCATGTATGACTTCTCCACACCCAAATGCAAATGAGTTCAAACACCTAAAACACACAACCGAACACACAAAACACACATAAGCAGATACCCGAGACTGAAAGTCAGTCAAGAACACTCCAAATCATCGGAAACATACCTTGAATTCAATCTTCTTCTTGTTCTTCTCTCTAAAACCTAAAATTCAGTTCTTTCTCTCTCTAGAACCATAGACAAAAAGGTGATGTGTAAGGAATGGGCGGCCATGCCCACTTTTTGTACACAATTTTATAATATCTTGATGTGTATAACGGTTGGGGACAAGTCATGGGAAAAGTTTGTGTGAATCTAACTATTATTTTGTATGATCTCAGCCTGGCGGATGCTCATTTCCATCGTTACTAAGAAGGAGCAATTAGATGAGATGTTTTGTAGTAGGATTATGTTATATCAAATTTTCACTACTTATAATATGATGTAATCTTAACTTTAAATTATCTATGATTATGTAATATATTATGTTATAATGTGTTTTGTTGTGTTCAAAGTTATTTATTCTTCTTGATCAATGTGTTCTGAACAATCAAGTCACATCCAATGCATTTCACACTTTCACCAGAATGTGACAGGTTGGTATCAGAGTCATTGGTTATAGAGAATTAGGTACTATAAGATGCCTAGACTATTACCATAAGCTCAAATTATGATAAACAATACGTCTGATAAATACATATATACATGGTATGACTATATGTGAATTTTATGATTACATGCAATACATTTAAAGTATATGACATATAGATTATTTATGAGAATATGTGACTAACTATTTTGCCAAAATATTATAAAGAAATTTTTGCAACAATGAGTTCAAACAATTACCATAGTGAGACTGACCATTCTAAGTACTCAGACAATAGCAACTTTAAGGAAATAACACCTGAACCAGAACCAAAACCCCAACAAGATATGAAAACTCCTCAAATTGAAATTGAGAATAACTTTAAACCAAAATTTTATGTCCGACGTGCACCAGTAAACGTCGGAGGATATACAATTAAGACCATTAGGAAATAGATACGATGGGGAGACAGATTCTTGGCTAAGCAAGATGAAGACATAGGAATACAAAATTCTGATTCTTCCAAGGACGAATAGAAACTAAAAGACAAAAGCTGGATGAGGATCAAACGAAGACAACCCAGCAGACCCTTAAAAAGCTTAAGAAAATACAACAGGGAATCTGAAAAATCTAGAAGGATGTCAAGGAATTAAAGGCACCCAAGAAAATATATTTACAAAGATATGGAACTATGTTTATGAAAATTAGAATTTCTTCCTAAAACTCTAGCATATCAAACCCTTAGAAAATAAGAACTTAGCGAGATATATATATATATATATATATATATATATATATATATAATATATATATATATATATATATATATATATATATATATATCTTTTATGTTTGAAATCATTATCTGTTATGTGTTAGACAAATTATATTAAGGTTATAAATTTTGACTTTTTAATATAAATCATAACTAATTAAAGTGAATCATGCGACCGAAAAGAAACACTCAACCCGTGGGACGACCCAAAACCAGACTTGGAGAAGAAACTCCTATAAACACTACTATAAATGAAAGTGACAGGATTTCTCAATTAGTAGCTCAGCAAATAGAAGCTACTATGCCTAGTTTAATAGCTTAGTTATAACAAAACCTGATCTTCGGAGCCAGATCCCACGGCAACGAAGAACCAGAGGATGCCAACGTAGGGAACAATAAGAAGAGAAAATAATAAATGGAGAGAGGAAGGGATGCTCCTACTAAACCTTCATGTCATGTAGACCCCGAGAATTCGATAAAAATGAAAGAGCTGTATAAGCCTTACGCTGGCTGGACGAGATAGAATCAACCTTAGAAATTAGTAATTGTGCCAACAACAACAAAACTCTATTTGCCTCGCATTCACTAAAGGTAGAGGCACAATCCTGGTGGAAAATAGAGATGCACACAAAAGAAAGGCATATTATGAATGGATTAAGATAGGAATTCAGAAATCTGGGAGTTGAGAAATATTACCCCTATAACGAGATAGAAAAATTGGAAACTAATTTTTAGCACTAGAAATGAACAAAAAGAAGGAATATTATGAATGGATTAAGATGGGAAGAATTTAGAAATCTGGTAGTTGAGAAATATTAGCCCTATAACGAGAGAGAGAAATTGGAAACTAAATTTTAGCACTAGACATGAAGGGAGCAGCACATCGAGAGTACATCGATATATACAATGAACTCTCTAGATTAGTACCGCACTTAATAACCCTGTAAGCAAAAAGGATAGGTAGATATATTTGGGGTTTAGTGCCACAAATAAGAGGACTAGTGAAATCCGCCATGCCTAGAACTTTACAAGATGTCGTAAGCCTATCGGTTGTTGAAATAATAAGGAATGGATCTTTAAGTAACCTAAGAATAGGAAAGAAGAGAAGATGGAGTGACAATAACTCAGGAGGCAAGTTTGGTGGAAATCCTTAGAAAAGGATAACCCGACAACCAACCAAGAATTTCTTAGGAATGGCACGAAAAAGAGAAACCACAAAAGGTGGTTCAGCCATGGTGCTATACATGTCAGAGATATCATCAGGGTAAATGCGCGATGCTTTTACGTTATAACTGCAAAAGAAAAAAGGCATATATCCCGAGACTGTAAGAGCCCCACTAACCCGAAACCAGTCTGTTATCAATGTGGAGACGAAAATCATTTTTGAAATGAATGTTCATAATTAAAGGGTAAGGCTTTGGTCAATCAAAACAACCCTTGTGGGAGAGCTTTCATGATGCAAGCTGATGAAGCCTGACATGAACCTGAAGTGGTAACGAGTATGTTTCTTATTAACAATCAATACGTAACAGTTTTATCTGATACTAGAGCAACCCGTAGTTTCGTTTCGAATGCATTTAGACCATTGTTTAATCTAACCTCAGAAAAACTAAAGCACAAATACATGATAGAATTAACTGATGGTAAGATAATCTAAGCTTGTGAAATCATCCCTAATTGCAGTATAAATTTAGATGAATATTGTTTTGATATAGATTTGATTCATATTGAACTAAGAGGTTTTGATATAGTTGAAGGTATGGATTGTTTGAGTAAGAATTAGGCTGAAATTGTGTGTGGTAAGAGAATAATAAAAATTCATCTAACTAAGAAAAATAAAACACTCTGTTTATTTGGAGAAAAACCTTAGGGTGCTATGAAAATATTTTCTTGCAAGAAAGCACAAAAATGTTTACAAAGGAAATACTTAGCTTTCCTGGCTCATATAATTGATACAAAGCTAGATAAGTGTAAGGCCCTGATCCCGGGACGCTTACAGCTGGTAAATCATTGCACATAAAACATAAAACATACATTTAGATTTGCTAAAATACTGCAACGGAATACATAAAAATTCATTTAATATATTAATGACTGCTTTTGCAAAATAATACAATGTAGTTAACTGTTACAAAATATTATCATTTGCATTACATCACAAAAACGTCATATTTCTATCAAATGGATGCCATCCAAAAATGCCAAGTAGCCGCCCCGTGCCATCCTCAGCAACTTACCTGCCAACTTATAAATGCATAAAAAGTCAATGTGTTGAGTGAGTTCTAGTTTTATAAAATATTGCATTACCTTCCATTCACTAAAACATTTTCATTACTATCGCACGTGATCACACATCGTACATACATCAAGGTAATAATTATTATCTTCATCATCGTTTGTTTGGTACATTTTGCGCATCTCGCACATACCGCAGATATCACCCGTATCGCACATATTGCCCATATCGCACATATCACACGTATGGAGTGGTGACTAGGACAGACTCCCCCTATGTGTGTTGTGACACGTATGGAGCTCACGGATTTGCTTTTGGTTGCCCAGGTGAAAACTTCCCAGGGAGGTCACCCATCCCTGGATTGCTCCCACCTGAGCATGCTTACTGTGGAGTTCTCCTTTCATCCACAGCCAATACGCTCAAAACGCGTTGTTAATGTTAGAGGCCAGACATTCCTTATGAACCAGGATCTCTCCTGTCCACCGCCGATGTGGGATATGTGTAGGGTGTCACAAGCACCCCCTGTTTGGACTCATCGTCCACGATGAGCCCGAGAAGTCACCATCCTTGGTGAGGTGTGTCCCACACCCCGAACGGCAAAGGAGTGGCTCTAATACCATTCTGTAACACCGGGACCATCGCATGAATAATATTGTCCGTTTTGCCCCCGAGGAGCTCACGGATTTGCTTTTGGTTGCCCGGGTGAAAACTTCCCAGGAAGGTCACCCATCCCTGGATTGCTCCCATCTGAGCACGCTTAACTGTGAAGTTCTCCTCTCATCCACAACCAATACGCCCAAAACGCGTTGTTAATGTTGGAGGCCAGACATTCCTTATGAACCAGGAATCTCTCCTGTCCACGACCGATGTGGGATATGTGTAGGGTGTCACATGTGTGAACTCTTATGGGTTCACCAAGATTGCACGTTGTATAACACACAGTAATTAGGAAATCGCACGTTATTAGACCATTCACCAAGACTGAACTTTTAATATGTGTATGAACCCTTATGAGTTAGCCAAAATCGAACGCTATAGATACACACATAGTTGGACATTCCCCCTGTGTGTGTGATCTCTTATGGGTTAAGTATGACACAGTAATTAGGAAATCGCACGTTATTGGAGTAGTCACCAGGACTTAACTCTTACTGTGTGTATGAACCCTTATGAGTTAGCCAAAATCACACGCTGTAGACACACACAAGGTAACAACTTTCAATGAGTTGTGAACCACCCTTCAGTTGCTTGCAAGGCTTTTCATTATTTTCTCCTTTATTAATGCATGCATTTGTTCATTATGTTCCTCTTTCATTATAAGTAAATCTTTCACTTCGTTAAGATAATACTTTACGTTCATTAATCAATATCAAACCACGTAAAGTCACATCATTACACGTAATAAGGAACATAACAGAACATGACATGCAATCATACATAAACATAACTTCATCAATCGCTGTGAAGGCGCTCGATCGGTAGACATCCGAGCGTGTTATTGACGAAAGGAAACAAAACCAAAAACCAAGAGACAAACAATAAACACGAACTATAATAAAATGATTTCATTGATAAAACCTAATGATTACAAGCTCGTTACAACATAAGAATCAAGACTCTTGGCAAGGGGAGATCGAGCATGATCTCCCCTCTCATCCGGCAACACCTAGGACCCAAGCACACTCCTTATCTCTCTACACAATGAAACTGGTATTTATAGGCCTCAGTCCATATCAGATGCGACTTGGCCCATTCGTACGATTGGGCCATGCGTATGGTTCAATCGTACGACTGGACCATACTTATGGTTCAGTCTTATGAATGGCCCAATCGCATATCTCAGTCACACGACTGGTCCATTAGCATGGCTTAGTCGTACAACTGAGTCTCATTCGCATATGCCCCTACGAATGACCCAGTTTCATGTGTTTACAATATATCAGGTGTATTACATTAAGCCTAGACTATTTGACAAGCGACAGACACACTATATGACAATATATGCTCCAACAAATTCCCCTTTGGACGTTGCTTGCGAATAGTAGATAACACCTCGTACAATCTTCCCAATCTTTGCTCTGGTTTCCAATAGAATCAAACGAAAAAACATATTTGCCAATGTTGTCGATCCGTCAGGTTGCTACAGTATCCCTGAAAATGAATTTAGGCACAATAGCTTTTTTTTACTTTGCATAACACCATCATAGCAGCAAGATTCTCCATATGACTTATGTTTCCACATAATGACATGAACAGTTTTCCATTGCTTCAATCTTCACATAGGCTAACTTGATTAACATTAACACCTGCAGAAATTCCCCCTCAAATTCAGCATATCCCAATATATAAACGTTGTGCTCTCTTGGCGTCTTCATACGGTGTATTGGGCAAAAACTAGAAGGTTCCAATCCACAGTTGACAATCTCAAACAAATCAGCATGCACTCAGATTCATCATCACAAACCGCTCACATCATCACTTTCTGATTGCGTCTTCAATTTCTCTAAACATGGATTCCCCCTAAGAATGAGAATCTTATCTATGCGAATAAATATAACTTGATTGGCCCATAAATAGTCAGATGCTCTTGACTATCCCACAAAATCAGCACTGACTGCTGACATCTTCTCTTTTCTCTTTCATGTTTTAACTGCATTCATCTATTCTAGATGTCCAACGAATAATGGGGTATCCATCGAACTTATTTGACAAAAGAACCTCAGGATGAATGTGCTTCGCTCATCCTCAAATATGTGCAAAAGGTAGTTCCAGAAAAAAAAATTTGGTCTGGAACACCGTTCATTCGTATGATCTGGAGTACAATTATCACATTCGTTTGAGTGGATAATAGAATGATATCTTCATGAGACTGGTCATAAAACTGGCCAGTAGCATGACTGGTCATAAGACTGGTCCAGTAGCATGACTGGACATAAGACTGGTCCAGTAGCATGACTGGTCATAAGACTGGTCCAATAGCATGACTGGTCATAAGACTGGTCCAGTCGCATTCCATTCGTACGAATGGTCCAGTCGCATGGTCCAGTCGCATGGTCCAGTCGTATGAATGGTCCATTAGCATGGTCCAGTCGTACGAATGGTCCATTATCATGGTTCAGTCGTACGAATGGTCCATTAGCATGGTCCAGTCGTACGAATGGTCCATTAGCATTGTTCAGTCACACGAATGGTCCATTAGCATGGTCCAGTCGCACGAATGGTCCATTTGTATGGTCTAGTCGCACGAATGGGTCGGCACGCAGATTTTCAGATCTACAGCCGCCATGGCTGCCAAAAACCCTAATCTTATAAATTTCACATGAATCGAAACAAAATAGACATCATCAGATTCGGAAAGGTGATAAGAACGTGTTTTCGAGTTCGCTTTTAACCAAGAACCAACACACGTAACAACATTTGAGTAAAACACGAAGAACACAAAGTGGGTTTAACGTCAAGGAACCTGAAATAGATCCAGAAATCAAGAGCTCGGGTTGCTAGAATGATTGTTAGATCATCAGTAACCGACTCTGATACCAATTGTGAAGGTGCTGGATCGGTAGACATCCGAGCGTGTTCTTGACGGAAGGAAACAAAACCAAAAACCATGAGACAAACAATAAACACAAACTATAATAAAATTGTTTCATTGATAAAACCTAATAATTACAAGCTCGTTACAACATAAGAATCAAGACTCTTGGCAAGGGGAGATCGAGCATGATCTACCCTCTCATCAGGCAGCACCTAGGCCCCGGGCACACTCCTTAATCTCTTTACACAATGAAACTGGTATTTATAGGCCTCAGCCCATATCAAATGTGATTGGGCCCATTCGTAAAATTGGGCCATGCGTATGGTTCAATGGTAAGACTGGACCATACTTATGGTTCAATCTTACGAATGGCCCAATCGCATCTCTCCGTCGCACCATTGGTCCACTAGCATGGCTCAGTCATATAACTGAGTCTCATTCGTGTATGCTCCTGCGAATGACCCCGTTTCATATGTTTACAACATATCAGGTGTATTACATCAAGCCTAGACTATTCGACAAGCGACGGACACACTATATATGACAATATATGCTCCAACAATCGCACATCATCAATCACACATCATCATACATGCATAATATACATCATACATACCATCATGCATAAGCATCAATCATTCATCATATCATTCTATGCCAATCCATCACATCATCTTTGACTTCAAAAAGTCAACTTACATAGCCCTCGGGGACCTCCCAAGCCAAGGCCTACTTAACACTTTTTTCCCCAAAAAGTCAGAAAATATTCTAAGTGTTCATCCGTATTTCCCCTTTTTGTTCACCCGCTTTTCTTTTGTTCATCCGTATTTCTTTTTGTTCATCCGCATTTCTTTTACTCATCCGCATTTGTTCATCCGTATTGACTTTACTCATCCGCATTTGTCAATGTTCATTCGCATTAATTTTACTCATCCACATTTGTCAATGCTCATCCGTATTTGTTCATTCGCATGAACTTACTCATCCGCATTTGTATTTGTTCATTCGCGTGACTTACTCATCTGCATTTGTTCATTCACATGACATACTCATCCGCATAGACTTTCTCATCCGCATTGACTTTCTCATCCGCATTTGTTCACACTTAAGTAGTTTTTCTAAACTTAAGCGTATGAACTACAGTTTAGGCACATGAACAGCCTAGGGCACACTTAACATCAGATTCAGTCCCAAACCTCATCTATCTTGTTCTAAGCTTAAATCTTACATTCTAAGCCTTAGAAACACAACTACACCATTATCAAGCATGAACATAGTCCAAATCACACCATTACACACATTCACACATACGGGTATCAAACCCAGTTTTATAAAAACATACATTTATATATTTCCAGCCCCAAAATCAATTAAAATATGTAAAAGGAGGGGTTCTAGATCTCACCTTTGCGGCTCTTGAGTATGGCTTCTTCCAAACTTGTTTGAAATTGAGTTCAACCACCTAGAAACCCACTAAAAACATACAGCCGAACACACACCACACACATGAGCATAAACCCGAGGACATAACCAGTTAAGAACACCATAAAATCATGAATTCTTACCTTGAATTCGAATTCTTTCTTGTTCTTCTTTCTAAAACCAAGAGTTTGCTGCTCCTTGTTACTCTCTCTCTCTAAAACTCCGGATGAAAAAAGTGTGTAGGAGGTGATGGGCGGCCATCACCTTTTACACCCACTTTTTCAAACCTTTTGTCCTTTTAACACTCTTACCCCTCAACTTTGGTGAAATATCTTTTCTTTCTTTTTCTTCACTTTGTTCTTTCTCTCTTCGACTTTAAAAAAAATAACCGGGTGTTACAATAAGGTAGATATAGAAAGTGTCCCGGTTATCAACAAATACCCAGATGTTTTCCCTGATGAGTTACCTGGATTACCACCCCATCGTCAAGTAGAGTTTAAAATAGAATTGGTACCAGGAACAACCCCCTATAGCTAAAGCACCATATCGGTTAGCACCAACTGTGACATCCGGTAAATTTTCGTTACCAAACTTCGTTAGTTCCGTTAAGTCTTGCATACACGTGTTGTAAACACACACTAGTTGTCATTTAACGTTGGTGACCTAATAATAATGAATAATGTTAAATTAATGAGAATCTAATTGATTATGTGATTATTGTGTTATGCTTATGTGCTTACATGTTTTTAAAATGCTAATTAGAAAATTAATCGCGTAACGCGGAAACGTGCCTATTTATTCTTATGTCTTGTGTTTTTATAAAGATAAGATATATATTGATTTTCATTAGTTTATATCTTTATATTATTAAGTTAAAAACACTTTACAAAGAGTTTAAAGCCTAGTTTTTATAGAATACAAATTACAAGGGTTAAAAGGGTAAATATGTAAATTAAAATTTAACAAAACACATTAACCCTAATCCCCACCCCCATCGGCCGCGAACCACCCACACACACCCTCCCCACTTCGAATTCAACCAAGATCAAGTTCCTAAACCTTGATTTTGTTCGATTACAAGGCGCACAACTTGTTGGAATCATCAATTGCAAGCTATAACACGTTTAAAGGTTAGATTTTTCATGTTTTGGTGGGTTTTTGTTGAGGGCCGAACCCTAGTTGCAAAATTGGTGTTCATGGAGTCGAATTTGATGTTGTTTGTTGGTGTTAGTATGTTAGTTGGATTGATTACATGTTGTTTAACGTTGATTATGCATGAATTGTATGTTTTTAGTGGATTGATCATGAACTTTGATTATAAGCAAACCCTAATTCGAAAATGGTAGGATTATGGATGAATGATGATTGTTTGGTGAATGTTTGATGGTTAATAGTTGTATAAATGCTAGGTTACATTGATTTTGCAAGAAATTGATGATTGATGTTGATGTTCATAGCTTACTAATAATAGTAACTTTATTTTGCATGTAATGTTGAATTATTGATGAATTGATGTTATGGATGTGTTCATGGTGATGATTAGATGTTAGATTGTTGTTGTGATCATTGGGAATTCAAGAACACATGTTTAGTTCATACATTACTAAAGATAGTAACTTTTTAGGATATGAATTGATGAGTTATGATGTTTGGATGTTGTTGATCATGCTTAGATGATGATATGAACTTGAATTGGTATATTATTGATGAATTCATGAATGCATAGGATGTTTAACAGATTTTGGGATATGCTTTCCCAAAAGAGAAACTTTATTTATGCAAAATGTGAAAGATGATAGTTTGAACATGTTTGGGATGTTAGGAGCATGTTAGTAAGTTCACGGATGAATTCTAATGTGATAGAACATGTTAAATTAGTTGTATGGGATGCTTGGATAATCATGGGTGATGTTTGGACTTTGATGATCATGTATGATGTTGATGTTGGTTAGTAGTTAGGACATCATGTTTGGGACTGGAAATGGATTGTTGTGATGTTTGTTGAATGCAATGAACATGGTTAATGATTATTTCATCATACACGCGTGCGAATCTGAGGCCCCTACTTAGTAGGATTGGCAGGGTTTAGGATGTGAAGTCATGAGTGGCTTCACATAGCATGTGGTGAGTGGTTTGATCCTTGTGTGACATGTTAGTTGTGTTATAATTGGTGGACATGTTAATGTTCTAGATTCGCATAACTTGTATGATACTTGCTTGTATGATGATCTAAGTGATACACCTGGATGATATAGCATACATATGATCTATTTTAAATGTTAACTATGTATGTTATATGTGTTTGAATTGCTGGAATGGTTTTGCAACACATGAAATCAGCAACGGGTCAAACGGTCAACTAGGTCAAACCTGTCTGTTTTGTTTGAAATCTTGAGTCCTTGGTTGTAGTGTACTTAGGGTTTCACATATTCTTTGATTACACTTACTCATGCACTTATATGATCTAGGTAACCTCTGAAGGTTGTCTGTCTATTCTGTTTGAAAAGTCAAACTCTAAGTATCTATACGCATATCAGGTGAGTTCATGCCCCACTCTTTATTTAATCTCTTTTGGGGGAGATAGCATACTGGTAAATCACAAACGCTTTATATATTCAAGTTATGTATAATATTATATAGTGTTGATATCATGAAAAAGTCCACACACTTTCGAATTGTTAATATTGAATAGCGGGAAAATTTGGGTAGTACTACTGGGTCTGACGAGCCCCACCTGTGTGACTCGAGGTCAACCGGGTGCAATTTGTCCTAACAAACATTGTCACGACCTGTTAAGTCGTGACAGGAGGCAACAACGTAACACAGTCAGCTTCAATTGTGAAATCACTATAAAATAATATTTATGTTAATGGACTAGCTATCTGTTACAATGCATTATTTTTATATATCTATTATTAAACTGTTTATGTTTGTATATCTCTTGAACTCATCAACCATTGTGTTGACATTTTAGTATGCTATTCTCAGGTCATTAGCTTGCTTGCCATAGGAGCACTGCATGGTTCACTTGCATTCTAAGACTCGGTTCCCAAGACAATTTTAGTATTTTAATGATTATTGTTACTTTTTTTTTGGGTTGGCACATGTTTTGCCATAGTTATACTTTTATTTCTTTGGGTTGTTTTCAAAACGCTTCCGCACAGTTTAAAGTTTCTACTGTGGTTGATTTTATTTAAATTATGGCATATAGAGTCGTTCCGAGTAACTATTGACTATGACCCTGGTTTGTTCACACGCCTCGCGGTAAAACTCCGCAAGTGGATTTTGAGGGTGTGAAGATTGGTATCAGAGCCATTGGTTATAGGGAACTAGGTTGCATACACACTAGACTATAACCGCACATAGTTAATTAGTTACCTGTGCCTTATTCTCATCTACTGTATACTCATTAGCATACACGTCACACTCTCTGCAGCATGGCATCGTCATCGAGAGCTTCGGGAAAATGACCTAAATCACCTTCACGATCTGAATCCCCACCTCCCGCACCTGTACCTGATGACGGATTCGATTGGCCCCGACTGGCTTATCCTCGAGAGGAGATTGACTGGGATCAACCCTTTGCATTGATGAAGCGTGACCCTCCGCGAGATTGGCATTTCTATCCTAGATTTTTTGATCATATCATGTTTAGGAGCGCATACCTATCCCGAAGGCGCAGGACTAGGAACAATGCCAACCACCAATGCCTTCACTTCCACGACGGTGCAGTCCACGAGCAACTGATTGCTGCACTAGTGGCTGCACTGACACTGAGCTTCAAATCTATGTTAAGGTGTCTCACGGGTGATTCTGTACACTGCAGCAAGAGTGTGTACCCTGAGACATCAATTGGATAACTCGAGGAACCACAGGGAAGACCCTAAACTGGTGTCACCATATGGAAGATGGTCCTCATTGCTTCCAATTCGCGTGACTGCTCTTGAATAGCAGGACGCCGTAGCTGATAATAGGATTGCCATTAGAAGCTCACTAGCGGCACTTCAGATTGCTATACTCCTACTCCTGCAGCAGACCCTGGGGATGAGAGATCCCGAGGCGGTGACCCGAAGGAGAGGACGAGAGATGGAGTATGACATTGATGGGTCATATGTTTCAAGGGTTTCTTTATCTGACTTAGACTACGTATTGTTTTTCTTTTTTAAACCTATTTTGAAGGGTTGTTTCCCCACACAAGACAACTAAACACAAAAAATTTTTGACATTGATTACATACATTGTGACTCATTTACCATTTAGTCTGGTTTTATTTTTGTTATGAATGTTGTGGTTTTGATGATTCATTAATGTTCCGTTATTTACTGTTTTACATGTGCTTCCATGAGATAATTGTTGATTTTACTCATGGTCTTGTATTTTTTGATGTAAAAGTGTGACAGGATCAGTGATCGCAAGTTTGATGTTTATCAGAATATAAAGCAGCGGAATACACAAACGAATTAGACAATTGTAGCAAGCAAACAATATATGTAAGCGTTAAGATAGCATACGGTTATAGGGAGAAATATGAATTTCTGATTTCTAGGAATGTTTATAGATGGAGAATATTTCTAATCAAATCAATCAAACATTCCATTCAATTGCTCATATCGCTCAATGATTACAATGGTTGTCACTCCTTATATAGAGTGCAACAGTCACTGCTGTTATCACGAAAAGTGACAACTGGCAGATCCAATACAGAAATAACTAAATCTTAACAACTACTGAAATGTTCACAACTACTGAGAACATATCAGCAAGTTAAGTACAAAATATAAAACTACTGAAACTACAACGACTGAAGAACAAGCTCTTCAGTCGTTTTACAAAACTACTGAAACATAAAACATAAAACTACTGATATCACAACTACTGAAGAAGTACTCTTCAGCAGTTGTGACAAACTACTGAGGCTTCAGTACTTGGTCTTCAGACTTTGACCTTCAGGCGTTTCATCAGCTGATGACTTCAGTAGATATCATCAGCTGATGTCTTCAGTCTTTGTCTTCAGACTTTGTACATCAGTTGTTGATCTTCAGCACTTGTGAACTCTTCAGCTGTTGTGCTTCAGTACTTTGGTCTTTCAGCTTCAGCACTTGTGTTCTTCAGCTGTTGTACTTCAGCACTTTGGTTCTTCAGCTGTTAAGGTCTTCAGCACTTGATCTTCAGCTGTTGAAGTCTTCAGCACTTGTCAAACTACTGATGAGGCTTTCAGCAGTTGTTGTGATACCGTGTGGGCTTAGAGATTTTCTGATCTTGGCTCATTGGTTCTTTTGGTCCAACAAACTCCCCCTGAACCAATGCAGCCAAAACCTCTAACTTATTTAAACTCCCACTTATTGATGGCAAAATGTTGGTCTTTTTCCTTCTTGATCAGTAGAGAAGACCCCATGTACGCTCCGGCCTGGGAAGAACCTCAAATATTGTTTGGCAGAGTATGAATGGGAACTCTGTTTTGGGGAACTGGACACAGAGTGTTTTATCCCATCCATGAGATTCACTTCCCCATAATGAGTCTGTACGACTCACGAACATAGGCCTCAAGGAGAACAATTTGTTCCTCTTGAGAGAGTTCTTCAGCTCCTCCTTCGAAGAAGAACTCTGGACCATAGTACTCTGATAAGTACTTCATGGTCCTGCCATTCTTCAGCTCCACCGTAGTTACCTCCCTGTATACAAATTCATCCGATGGTTGCCTTCAAGGAGTAACTGGAGCTCATTCTTTTGGATGTCTTCAAGCTTTTTGTATAACAACCCCTTCTTATCATCTTGTTTTCTAGTAAGGCTTGAGGTGTCTTCTTTGCTTGGTGAGCTTTCTTGAATTCATCAATGATTTCCCAAGGTGAGACTACAACGGCCAGCATGATGGTAGATTCTATTGTTTTTCGTACTTGGCCGTTGTATCTGTGTGGGATAGTTCTTTTATGGATTCTAGAACTCACCCTGGGGTCTGGCCATACTCTCCTCTCTCCTCCCTCTGATACTGAAAGGTGTGTCTGAGAGTGTACAGCCTTTGAGCATGCCCTTTCATGGCTTGAATAGATGATGACTGAGGAAATTCCTTGTCAACCATCTTCAACAGTTGCTCATCGTGCTGTTTCTGCTGTTCTTCTTCTTCTATCTTTACTCTGACCATTTCCCTTTGAGAGTCGGTGTGATCATGGATTGACTCTGGGGCTTTGGTAGCTTCAGAACAGCAGAGAGTGGCAGACTATCATCTTCATCCTCTTCTTCTACTTCTTCTAGCCTCAACACCCTCTCTTCTTCTTCTTGGGGCATCATCGGCTGGTTTAGAGGGTGAGGGAATTGGTTTTGTGGGTTGTGGTTTTGGTAGTTTTGATGTGGGAATGTTGACAGGCTGTTCTAGCATTTGGATGTGAGTTTGGCTTTTGACTGTTTGGCTAGTTCAGTCCTGCTCCCAGCACCAGCTTCATTAAAACTTCAACAATTAAACCTTTTGTATATTCTTCAGACGAACAGATCTTGGTGGTTATTGCCAAGATACTGTCCCTGGACCAAGCTTTGATCTCGATCAATGATCTTCCAAGATGTTTTGCTATAAATCTTCATGATCTCCAGCCTTTCTCTTTCTGACACATCATAACTTGACCATCTTGATTGGATTTCTTCATCTCTAGTCTCTGATCTCAGAATCAAGTTTTTCAGTGTCATGGCCTTGCCTAAACAACTGATCATGATGTTATCCATTGATCTGCTGTGTTCGGCATCAGCCTCTTTCACCATCAGCTCCAAGGCTTTCTCTTTTTCATCCTTCTTCTTTTTCTTGTATGTGACATGAAAGTCTTTGAACTTTCAGTCACTTTCTCCATGGTAGCCTCCTCCTTCTCATTTTTCCTTCTCTTTCTCAGTCTCCTCAACCAACTCCTCAGTTTCCACTACTGTCTCTTCTGTTTTCTTCCTCCTTCTCTTTCCTCTTTCTTTTACCTTTCACTGAACTCTCTCCCCCTTTTTGGGTGCATTGGTTGCAGGGAATTGAGTAGCAGAAAGTTGTTTGCTCAGAACATCTCCACCATGGGTTGTAAGACAAAGAAAGTCTCTCATCAACAGTTTTGATCACCAATTCAGTTAGCTGTGGGTGATGAGAGATAGGGATTTTGAAGGATAGCAGCCAGTTGCTCAGGGGGGTCTGTCCCTGAGGAATGGTGCCAGAAACAGAGGCAGGTGGCTGAGATTTTGTGAGTGTTGTGTGTTTAGGAGACCTTCAGAGGAAGGTGCCATCTGTTGGTTGATGTGGTGGCAGATGGTCTTACTCCTTGAGAGAGTTGGTCAAGTAGGTTTTGCAGTCTACTGACTTCCTCCTCTAGGATCGTGTTCTGGGCAAGACATCATAGAAGAAGCCCAGGTCTCATCAGCATATGCTGAATCACCTGACCTCCTGCTTGTAGCAGGATTACATGCTCTGGGTGTAGACCAGATGTAGCATGTGCCCCTTTGTCTTGGAACTGGGGACTTCCAGCCTCAGGACGTTGTCCTTCATCGCTGTTGCCTCTAGGGAGGTCTTAGCAATGTTACCACCTCACTCTGGTCATTGCTGAGTCAGGAGGTGGCAGCCTCACTAGATATTCTAATCTCCTTCTCTACACCAGGAGATAGAATTGGTAAACCCCGGTGCTGTGGGTTCTCAAATACACTGTGTTCCTCCCCCTCAATTGTAGAGGCATTCCCAGTAGAAGTGGTTTCTGGGGAGGGGTGAGGAGTGCAATTGAGTCAGCACTTGAGCAACTATTAAAGTTGGGCTGTGAGGGCGGTTGTGTGTGGGTACAGGGGTAGAAGCAGTGTGCACCTGGGGTGGATGGTGCTCTTCAATGGCAATCTCCTCAAGTGAGGAAGATCCCAGATAAGTAGGTGCCCCTTGGGTTGCTGCAGGCTCCTGTTGAGAGGAAGCCTGAGCGGCTGTAGCTGGAGGAGTCATTGTATCCACTAGGGGTTTGGACTAGTGGATATATCCTGCGTTTGTTGTGCAGGAGCATCCTCAGGGACTCAATTCCCTGAGTAGCCTTTTTGGTTTCTTTTTGGTGGGTTTGGTGGGGACATTGGATTTGGAGGTGGTGGCTGTGGGTTCCAGCTGCGTGGGTTTTCGCAGCTTGGCAGCCAGTTTGAGTGTCCGGTCGGTTGTGCCGGGAGTATACTTCTGGCAAAACAGCCGTAGCAGGGACTCCCACGCCAACAAGTCCCTCAGCATTAAGCTGGTCTATTATAATGGCCATGATGAACCGTGGATAGAGTATCCAACGGTTGGCAGTTAATTTTTGAGCCATATCTTTGAGCTCTGAAAATTAATTCGGAAAAGTTCAGTGGTTGTTGCTCAAGGATAGAATACAATACCTGCTGCCATTTGGTGGACATTTGATCCCAAGACGATGTCTTAGGGGCCAAACATACATTGACCATGTGAAAGATCAGGCGCTCAGCATCATTAAAATGTTTCTTCATTATGGTGTGTGGCACTGAGATCACCTTGATATCCATGCCGAGCAAATGAGAGATCTATAGAGCCCTTCGGATATCCAGCAGGAGAGGTAGCATCACTCAGTTGAAGAATTTTCGGATTGTTGCAGGAGTAATCACTACTTCGTTGTTGTTGACGACTGACCGGAGGGATAGTGTGTTTGCTCTCCTCAGTATAACATTAACGTTCATCCAAAATTGGTTCAAGGATTCGGCATGTAAAACGGGTTCAGAAGGAATGCCTTGTTGTATTGGGACTGGACCATGAGATCGATAGCATTATCGAACTTAGTCCAGATCGGCGATTTTGTGAGGTAGGCAACACAGTTGTGTCGCGGTTTAATTTGCAAAGACGCCATGGAAATTTGTTGGAGAGGAACGTTAGGTTTGAAGAAGATGAAGTATGGAGAGCTCAGGTTAAGGGTATTATAGGGTACGGTGAGAAATGACTGAAGGATGGGTGTTAGTCATCAGTAGTTTTAAACGACCGTTGACATGGTATTATCCTTTCAGACGTTGAAACAGCTGAAGTCGCGGTGTTAGGCATCAGTAGTTTAGAAAACTACTGAAGACCGTGGTTTTGACTTCAGGTGATTGAAACAACTGAGGACATGGTGTTTGTCATCAGTAGTTATGAAACTACTGAAGACAGTGGTTTTAGTCATCAGCTGTTTAAACACTGAAGACGTGGTTTTGCTTCAGTTGTTTTAAAATGAAACAGCAGTGGTACAAACGACTGAGGAGAAAGTTCTCGTCAGCTGTTTTCGTCAATTCTTAGCTTTTCAGCTGTTTCAAACTATCCTCAACACATTCATCAGTCTTTATGGCTGATTTCATTTTTTCATAGGACATCAGTACTTATCTGTTTTTACTGATTTCAGTAGTTATGACTACATCAGTAGTTGTAACTACTTCAGTAGTTTAGAGCAGATGAAGTACTTCAGTACTTGTGAGAACTTTTAGCCTTCAGTAGTTATAAAAAGTACTGAGGTTAAAGAGCTCATCAGTACTTATATTGACATGCACTCATGATCATCAATATGAATTACTGAGATCATCAGTAGTTGTCACCTATTCTAGCTGCAGCATACCAAGCCTTAACACCAGGTTTTGGAAAGTTGAACTATCCAAAGGCTTAGTAAAATGTCTGCAAGCTCATCAGCACTGGGCACAAACTTAGGATCAATCAGACCTTTTTCAAACAGTCTCTTATAAAATGGTGTCTGATCTCTATATGTTTGGTCCTAGAGTGCTGGACTGGATTTTGACAATGCAAAGAGCTGAAGCACTATCCATTAACAATGGAGTCTTAGTCTCTGTAATGCCATAATCCAAAAGTTGGTTTTGAAGCCAGAGTACCTGAGATGTACAGCTTGCAGCAGCAATGTACTCTGCTTCCGCAGTGGATGTAGCAACTGAGGTCTGTTTCTTGCTCTGCCAAGAAATCAAGCAGTTGCCTAGGAATTGGCATCCACCAGAAGTTGATTTCCTGGTCAACTTACACCCTGCATAGTCACTGTCAGAAAAAGCAACTATTTACCAGAATGGTTGGTAGAATACCATAAACCTAGAGATGGAGTGCCTTGCAGATATCTAAAGATCCTCTTGACTGCAATCAGATGAGACTCTTTAGGTGCAGCCTGAAATCTAGCACAAACACATGTAGCAAACATAATATCTGGTCTAGAAGCTGTTAAATACATCAAGGACCCAATCATACATCTGTAAAGTGTTTCATCAACCACTTTACCCTTTCTGATCTGAGTCCAGTTGTGTGGTGCTGCTCATGGGAGTAGAACAGGGCTTACAGTTTTGTAAATCAAACTTTTGCAAAAGATCTTTTGTATATTTGGATTGATGAATAAAATTCCATCAGCCTTTTGTTTGATTTGCAACCCCAGAAAGAACTGTAATTCTCCCATGGCACTCATTTCAAACTTCTGTTGCATCAACTTTGTAAAGGCATCACACAACTTTGGATCAGAGGATGCAAAATAATATCATCTACATAAATTTGAACAAGTAGATTATGCTGCCCAGCTTTCTTAATAATAAAGTCTTGTCTATGGAGCCTCTAGTGAAATTGTTTTCCAGAAGAAAGTTTGATAATGTCTCATACCAGGCTCTGGGAGCTTGTTTTAACCCATAAAGAGCTTTATCAAGCTTATACACCCAATTAGGATGTTTGTTGTCCTCAAAGCCTGGAGGTTGACATACATAAACTCTTCTTTAACTTTTCCATACAAAAATGCACTTTTGACATCCATTTGAAAGACTTTAAGTTTTTGATAAGCAGCATAAGCTAAAAACAATCTTGTTGCTTCCAGTCTGGCTACAGGGGCAAAGGTTTCATCATAATCAATACCTTCTTCTTGTGCAAACCCCTGAACAACCAGTCTGGCCTTGTTCTTAACAATAAGCCCATTTTCATCAGTTTTGTTCCTAAACACCCATTTAGTGCCTATTGCACACTTACCTGGAGGTAGAGGAACCAGTTCCCACACTTGCTGTTTCTTGAACTGAAGAAGCTCAAGCTGCATGGCATCAACCCATCCATTGTCCTTTAAAGCAATGTGATAATTCTTTGGCTCTTGCTGACTGATGAAGAGAGCATAGAAGCAGAAATTTGACAATTGCCTTCTTGTTGATACTCCAGCAGTGATATCACCAATGATTTGAGACATGGGGTGATTCTTCAGATCTTGATACACAATGAGATCTGTGCAAGTGTTTGTAGCCGGTTCAGCAGCAACAGATGGTGATGGTGAATCATTTCCTTGAAACCAATCAGTGGATGGTAATTCAAAGGAAGTTGAATTCGAAGAAATCTCATCAGCATTTGTTGTGGATGGTGCTACTGGTGCTACAGGAACATCAGGTCTAGTTGAATCAGGCAGCTGATCACTAAACCTGAAGAGGTGAGTACTGCAATCATCATCATCATCAGCAGTACCACCAGGTGGTGAACTGTTGACAGGAGCAACAGCAGGAGTTTGATAAGGAACATATTGCAGTATGTCCAGATCAAATAACTCCACAGGACTTTGTGGAATCTTGTCCTTTGGAGATTCATTAAACTTAACATGTAGAGTTTCTTCAACCATCTTTGTTCTGCAGTTGAAGACTCTGTATGCTTTGCAAGTAGATGAATAACCAACAAAGTATCCTGCATCCACCTTAGGATCAAATTTTGGAGTTGATCCTTTGTGTTGAGAATAAACAGGACACCCAAATGCTTTGAAAAATGAAATCAGTGGAGCCAAATGATGGAGAACTTCATATGGAGTCTTCATCAACCTCTGATTTACTAAAACTCTATTTTGCACATAACAAGCTGTGTTGACAGCTTCGGCCCAAAAGGTCAATGGCAAACCTGAGTCAGCCAGCATGGACCTTGCAGCTTCAATGAGGGTCCTGTTCTTTCTCTCCACTACTCCATTTTGTTCCGGAGTCCTTGGAATGCTGAACTGCCTTTTGATTCCCTTTGAGAGATAGAAGTCATCAAGTGTATGATTTCTGAACTCAGTTCCATTATCACTCCTAACCACTTGACTGGAAGGGAATACTGCTTCTCAATGTACAGCACAAAGTGGATAATCTTCTGAGCAGCCTCATCCTTTGAATGTAGAAAGAAAGTCCATACAAATCTGGAGTAATCATCCACAATTACCAGACAGTATTTCTTCTTTGCCATGCTCATTACTCTCACAGGACCAAATAGATCCATATGCAGTAATTGCAAGCAGGCAGTGGACTTGGACACTTCAATAGGAGGAAATGAGACCTTGTGCTGTTTTCCTTTTAAACAAGCAGTGCAAGTTTCATCACAGTGGAACTCCTTTATTGGTAAGCCTCTGACTAAACTATTGTGGCTAAGCTGATTCATGTTTTTGAGATTAACATGACCAAGCCTCCTGTGCCATAGTTTAGATTCTTGAAAGAGGCTTTGGAAAATAGGCAAGGATTACCTTTGAGATCTATCTTCTTAGAGAGATCTAAGGCATACACTCTTCCTGTCCTGTTGGCTTTCAGGAGAGTGTGATCATCCAACACCTTGTCAATCAAGGGCAAAACTTTGGATGACAGAATCCTACAGTTTTGACTTGTGAAAAGGGCAACATGGCCTTTATCACACATTTGACTGACACTCAAGAGGTTGTACTTGAGATTTTCCACATGATTAACATCATCAAATTTGATTTCTCCATTGGAGACAAAGCCCTTACCGATGATGTAACCCCTAGCATCATTGCCAAAAGAGACAAATCCCTTCTTTCCTTGAGAGTAGTCATGAAGAAGAGAGATGTTCCCAGTCATGTGCATATCCCCCACTGTCTACATACCAGATGCTATTTTGGCATGTTGAAGAACCCTGCAATAATAAACAATCAGTTAGTTTTAGAGACCCAAACCTTTTTGGTTTTGGGCCTGGTCTCATCAATAGATGGTAAACTAGCATGTTTATTTGTAACAACAGCCTGAGAGGAAAAGATGGTGCAGAAGAGGAGTCCTTTGGCTTAGACCTCCTTTTCTGTGGTTTCAACATAGGAAATCTAGTTGGTTAACTCTACCCAACAGATGTTGTACCATCATCACCAGCTGTGTCTGATTTTGTGATAAAGCTTTCAGCTCATCAGACACATTGCTAGTGGAGTTAGATAAGTCCTATGTTGCACCTTCTTCTTTTGAGCACCCTCAGCTGTCACCTGTTTAACTCCTTCCTTTTTGATTGCTTTAAGGACTTAAGGGTTACAGGATTTGATGTTGCTGATACAAATGTGGTCTCAAACTCAGTTTTCATTTTTACCATTTTCTCATTAATTTCTTTCCTTTTTTTGAGTTTGGAACCTCTTTTGTACCAACACTCATCTGTAAGATGATTGAACAAACACATACTTCACATGGTTTCTTCTTCATCTTAGGTTGATCATCAACTAAAGATGATGAAGCAACTGAAGACTTGTTCTTCAATGCTTTGGAAGCATTGGTTGCTTTCTTGACAGCATCTTTAGTAGTCTTCAAACTCTTTCTACTGCCAGTTTTCTTCTCTTCAGTACTGACAGCAGTTGAAGTTTGAACTTCAGGAGTTGAATCCTGCTCTCCAGTCCTTTCAGGACCTTCAGGATTGACTCCTGAGTTGATCAACTTATTGATCATGTGAATGTCAGCATTTGGACCATCAACATCAGCTGATAGGTTCAAAGAGGACTTGATACTGACTGCTACTTCTGATTGTGCTGTATCAGAAGGTAGATCACATGACTTGATGGATTGGTTATCACTCTCACCATCAGATTCTACCTCTGCTCTTGGGTAAAAACTGTAGGTGGAGCAGTGTGATTGTAACCAATTCCAAACTTCACATTTGAAGCAGATTGCTTACTAAGAAGCATTTCAAAACCTTTGCATGATTGTACCCATCTATCACACTCGACCTGGTAACTGCAAGGGTTTCTTTGAGATCTTTGTACTTCTCTAGAAGTACATCTTCTCTAGCCTTATCATCAATTATTTTGCAATTCAGTTTATAAATCTCATCATTTTTATCTTTGAGCACAAACTCAAACTCAGCTTTGTTTTTGGAAATTACTTGTTCTAGCTCAATGTTCTTATTAATTAAAGCTACATTTGCTTCTCTAATGGAAGCAAATGCTGCTATGCATTGTTCAGAACATAATTTGGCTTTTGCCTCAGAGGATACCTGTGATACCTGAGGTGTAGAGGCATTGGAAGATGAAGTCAGCAGACTCCAAAGCCATAAGAGCTAGATTCCCAAAGGGACTGTCACCACCATGTTGACCAGCACCTGAGAACAGTTGATCATGACCAGACAAGTCATCTGGTAAACTGCTCCAGTCAACAACTCCTGGGGTGAAGAAGCTGTGTTTTGTTGAGATGAAGGTTGTTGATGAGATAGGGAAGCTGAGGTTCTGGTAATGCATGAGGTTGTGGTGTCATAGGAACTTGAACTTGACTTGACTGTGGCATGTAATACAAGGGTACTGATAAGGCATTGACCCTGAGAAACAAAATATGCCGGAGATTGTTGTTGAGGATGATGACTAGATGTGACAGGATGTTGCCCTCTGTTTTGTTGACTGTTGCCAGGAAAAGTCACAAGGGTGCAGTAGAGTTTGATCCAGTTGATCTACACTCTCTTGCAAAGTGTCCAAGCCGTTGGCATTTGTGACACCTCAACTTGCTCTTGTCAAAACCAACTTTGGTTTTGCCAGAGAGTCCTGGGAATTTTCTTCCAGTTCTTTTGTAGAACTTCTGAGATCTGATATTTATCAAGGCCATTTGGCTCAAAATATCCATCTCTTCTAAGTCATCATCAGCAATCCCCTTGAGATCATCCATGATGAAACATAATTGTCATTATTACCTCCAGTAACTGACCATCAACACTTACAAATGCAGAATTAGAAGTGCTCGAAGAGAAATTAATATGCTCATCATACTGGCATTCAGATGCAGCATATTCTGACTCATGACCCACCAAGGCAGTGTTGCCTTGAATAAAGTCTTCAGTGAGCTTTCCAAGAAGACAGCTTTCTCTTCTGTTCTATCTCTCTCTCAAAAGTGAGCAATTTCCCATGGAGTTGGGTGAGAGATAGTTTGTCCAAACTTGCACTGGAGCGTAGGACAATAGTATATGTGTCCCATCTCTCAGGCAGTGATCTGAGAAATCTGTTATTCATCTGAATATTGGTGTATTCAAGTTTGACCATTTTTAGTTCAGAGATCAAACAAGAAAACCGCTCATATTGTTGAGTCAGTGTCTCACCCTTTCTATGAGAAAAGTCTCATATTGTTGGGCAAGAATTTCTCTATTATTTGCCAAGACCTCATCAGTTCCTCCAAATTGTTCTTTCAAAGCAATCCAGAGGTCATGGGCAGTTTCATGATGCATTAGCCCAGAATAGATTTCATTGGCAAAGCCATGGCCAGAATTCCATGGGCTTTTGCATCAATCTCAAGCAACTTTTTATCCTCATCTGAGTATTGCTCCCTCCTCTTCGGAACCATTTGATTGGTTTCCGGGTTATTCACCATAGGCTGTGTGGACCATGTACCACTGATGTCCAACACCCTGCGCTGTTAACAGACAGTGATGGAGCATACGTCTTTGCCATATGTTATACTCATTCCTAACCAGCATAGGAGGCTTGGTTGAGGAACCAGTATTGTGAGGATCATTGGAGGGAGTGGTCATTTTCAGTTCAAAAACAGTTTAGTTCAAGTTTTAAAAGTTTTAGACAAACCACAACAAACTCAATGAGAACCAAGAATAAGATCTCAGGATGAATGAGCAGAAATACAGAAAATTCAATCTCTATAACCGTTTCTTGCAAAAACAAAAGCTAATTCAATCAAACTTGGATCTTGAATAGCAGTTTCAATGATCAATTATTAGATCGATCAATGATTAACCTGCTCTGATACCATTTGACAGGATCAGTGATCACAAGTTTGATGTTTATCAGATATAAAGCAGCGGATACACAAACGAATTAGACAAATTGTAGCAAGCAAACATATATGTAAGCGTTAAGATCGCATACGGTTATAGGGAGAGATATGAATTTCTGATTTCTAGGAATGTTATAGATGGAGAATATTTCTAATCAATCAATCAAACATTCCATTCAATTGCTCATATCGCTCAATGATTACAATGGGTTGTCACTCCTTATATAGAGTGCAACAGTCACTGCTGTTATCACGGAAAGTGACAACTGGCAGATCCAATACAGAAATAACTAAATCTTAACAAACTACTGAAATGTTCACAACTACTGAGAACATATCAGCAAGTTAAGTACAAAATATAAAACTACTGAAACTACAACGACTGAAGAACAAGCTCTTCAGTCGTTTTACAAAACTACTGAAACATAAAACATAAAACTACTGATATCACAACTACTGAAGAAGTACTCTTCAGCAGTTGTGACAAACTACTGAGGCTTCAGTACTTGGTCTTCAGACTTTGACCTTCAGGCGTTTCATCAGCTGATGACTTCAGTAGATATCATCAGCTGATGTCTTCAGTCTTTGTCTTCAGACTTTGTACATCAGTTGTTGATCTTCAGCACTTGTGAACTCTTCAGCTGTTGTACTTCAGTACTTTGGTCTTTCAGCTTCAGCACTTGTGTTCTTCAGCTGTTGTACTTCAGCACTTTGGTTCTTCAGCTGTTAAGGTCTTCAGCACTTGATCTTCAGCTGTTGAAGTCTTCAGCACTTGTCAAACTACTGATGAGGCTTTCAGCAGTTGTTGTGATACCGTGTGGGACTTAGAGGTTTTCTGATCTTGGCTCATTGGTTCTTTTGGTCCAACAAAGTGAAAAAATGGAACGCCCGGACGTTGACGTGGACGTTGTCGTGGACGCGGACGTGCACGTGCACTGGAGAACAGGGCGTGGTTCTTATTAACATGACTATTCCGCAGACTAGCTGCTCTAATTAAGAGCATGTTCAGGCTGCAGGGCTGCTGCCCACGTGGGTCAGCCAGCAGGAAACAATGATGAAAGATAAAACTGATATCCTTCAAACCTGTATGGGAGTCTGCTTATGTGTGTTGTGTTAAAACAGGACCACCAGTTGTGTACCTACAAAGTCCTTTATTGGAATGTAATCCACACACCTACAGCATACAATGGTGCTGTAGGGCTTATGCGATGGTTTGAGAAGACTTAGTCTGTCTTTCTAAATGCATGGTCCCCCTGGGATCAAGTAAAGTAGCCACCGGTACTTTAGGTGTGGCTGCTCTGTCTTGGTGGAACGCGCAAGTCTAGATGCTTGGACAAGCGATGGCGAATGGACTTCCATGGGATGAGTTCAAAGCAATGATGACTGAGGAGTATTGTCCTCGGCAACGAAGTGTAGAAGTTCGAAATGGAGTTCTAGCAATTGAAGATGCAGGGCTCAGAAATCAAGGCTACACCACCAGAACCCATGAAATTAGCAACTCTGTGCCGAGAATGGTGAATGAGGTGCATAGAAGGGTAGAGCATTGACATACGGGGATTGGTGCCGAAATCCAAAGTATGGTAACTGCTTCCAATCCAACCACAATTCAGCAAGCCATCCAGCTAGCTCACAGGCTAACTGACCAAGCCGTGGAGCAAGGACGTCTACCCAAACGGGGCGCTGTGGCAAGCGTGCCTGACACAAAAGAAAGTGGGATATGCCAAAAACACCAAAGCATCATCATCTCTAGCGGTCAACCCAACCTCAACAGCAACAACAGCCGTTTCAGCAGCAACGGAGGTTCGACAATAACCGTACTTCAAACCAAACCCTGCAAATAATCAAGGACCCAGTGGTTATGGTGGTAGGCATCCAAGTGCACTCCGGTGTAATTAACCATCATGTGGGAAGGTGTGATAGATTCAAGTGTCAACATTGTGTAAAAATTGGACACGCTGCTAAGGATTGTCGTGGGTGAACTGGTAAGGAGGCCACAACAACCTCAAGAAACTCCCAAGGGTTGTTAAATGTGGGAAAGAAGGGCACTACAGGCG